>OX328132.1:66120708-66508208 GCA_946811695.1 Gonocerus acuteangulatus | reverse complement strand
GTTTCTATTCTAAGCTTTTCAAATGACAATAGAGATATGAACGGAACCGCGCTAAGATGATGCAGTCCTGCGAGTGGAACTATACTGTATCTAGTAGTAGATATACTGTATCTAGACTTGATACAGCATATCTACAGCCAACTTTGCTTCTTAGAATTACAAAAGACACAGTAACCTAGACTCAATGGGTAATGTATTGTTTTCTTTCTCGTTTTCTCTTTTATTTCTTCAATTAAAAATAAAAGGAATATCAAAATATGTAGTAAAAATATGTATTTATGGCAGAATATGTAAAAATATGGAGTTTCAAAATCACTTAAAACGTGCAGAATTACATCAACTCTTACGATTTACGAATCAGAAAAAAATATTTAAATACAATCCGTTGCCTATTTATAAGTCTACGCGAATTCGAAACTTAGACAATTTTTTTATCAAATATTTATTTCCTTTGAAGGTGGCAGCATCGATGCGGGCTAAATGGTTTAAAGGACGTTCGAGTTTGACTTTCCGTTTAATTGGATGTCAATTATACTGTGTGACATTCGCAATTACTCCATATGTTTTTATGTCGTTTTTCGTCTCGGATCAAAAATGTAATAGCTTTTTTTTGCACCTGTTGTAGATTCCTTGGTGATTGATTTTACTGATAAGGTACGTGTCAATTAATTCCCTTTTTCGTGTGTCCTGAACATTACATTATTTATTTGTTGACTTTAGTTTGATTCCGATTTTCTTTTAATTTTTCATTATTATTCAAAATATGAATAATTCATTCCTTGATGACTATAGATTGAACGAATTCTTGAGACCGAACGGGAGGCTCCGGAACTCCTATAAAGATATTTCCATTTTGGCAGAGAGGTTTGGTGAAACGATTTGGTTAGGTCGATATAAAAGTGACGTGAAGATGCCATGCTTTTCTAGTCCATAATATTAGAGAGAGGAAATCTGTCATCAATTATTTTCGCGTTCAATTTTCCGTAATCCATTACGATAATCCATTCCCGTTCATCGGATTTATCTAATTTGTTCTAACTAGAGAACGGATGTACATGTAAAATAAAATTCAAAATATGTAAATATATATGTATTTAACTATATATAGTGAAATATGTAATACAAAATTGAAAATATGTACTAAACAAATACCTGAAACCCTATAAAATTTTGAAAAGAGAAGCATGAATAATTAGTACGAACTTTATTTTTAAATGGTTATTATAAATGGAAAGAACAAAATGACTAAACCTCTATACCATATTGAAAAATAAAGCATAAATAAAAATTAAGAACTCACTTTAAAAGGGGGAAAAAGAAGTTGAAAATTTCTAAAGATGACCATTATTTTGGAAAATTGTTTGCAACCACATGTATTTTTAAATAGTCAATCGTGAAATGACGCCGGTCTGAACTGAGTGTATTTTTGAAGCGACTGAATGAGCTAAATTCTGGTGATTTTGAATCAAAACATAGTCGACACGTGTCCGTGCGTTTCGTCGAATGCGCCTTAGGAGATAGGACATAGAATAAAATAGGTTTAAAATTCATTATTTTATATCTCGAGTTTGGAAAATTATATGGACATGATTCTTTCACTAATACATTTATTTTAGATAGTAGATTAAAGGAATAATATGGACATGATTCTTTCACTAATACAGTTATTGTAGATAGTAGATTAATGGAATAATATGGACATGATTCTTTCACTAATACGTTTATTTTAGATAGTAGATTAAAGGAATAATATGGACATGATTCTTTCACTAATACATTTATTGTAGATAGTAGATTAAAGGAATAATATGGACATGAGTCTTTCACTAATACATTTATTGTAGATAGTAGATTAAAGGAAGTATATGGACATGATTCGGTTTCCCCTTCATTTTTTCAATTACAAAATAAATAAAATAACAAAATATGTATTTATGGCAGAATATGTAAAAATATGGATTTTTTACAACATATGTAAAATAAAAACCTGTTTAAATGCTTTAAAATCACTTAAAACGTGCAGAATTTCATAAAAAATTACGATTTAAGAATCAGAAAAAATTATGTACATACAATAACATCCGTTCCCTAGTTATAAGTATCCATATAGGGCTATTACACGGCAATTGCAATTTGCGGATTATTGATTGCTTTTATTAGCCTATATTTCGGCAAAACTCATTAAACAATGGAGGAGATGGGTGGTTTATTTTTTTAGAGTAAAGATTAGTACTTTTGACAGCAGCATTATACCATAAAACTTTATTTCACAAGTTTCTTTGGAGACATTTAGATGATTTTGGTGGCCTAAGTTACAAATTTACGACTCAGACTCGTCATGTATCTGTTTTGCCGGACTGACGGATGCCCGTTTTGACTCGTCATTATTAATTATTCATTCAGAATAATAAATAATGACTAATGAGTGAAACTGATACTTCATTTTGAATAATGAATAATATTTGCATTCACCATTCAGTCATTCAATAACTAATGGAAAATGTTTATGGTTATTAATTATTGAATAAAAATGAGTTATTCGAATAAAAACTGTTATTCAATAGAAATACTAACATTTTTTAATTTGAATAAGTTATAAATAACAAATTAAATAATACAAATTTTCTATGTGCTAATACATTAGAACTAATTGTGGGTATTTGTAGGTAAACTATATCAAATATATCGAAAGGTTGGCAAGTGAATTATTTGTTAGCATTTTCCTCCGAAGGAAAGTAGCTATTGAGGTTGCACTCATGACGGAATTTTTAAAAAATTTCTTCGAATCTTTATCGATCCTACCTAGTAGACACCGAAAATGACCCCCGTTCAAAATTATATATATATATATATATATATATATATATATATATATATATATATATATAGTTATATATGTGGCCAACGGCCATAGCCACGTTGAATGCACCGGTTCCCGTAGATCACCGAATTTAAGCAACGTCGGGCGTGGTCAGTACCTGAATGGGTGACCGACCACGCGTTGTTGGCATTATAAAAGGGTGGCAACCTGTAGATAGCCCGGCGCTAATGGCCAAGATGTAGATGCACCGTTTAAAAAAAAAAAAAAAAAAAAAAGAAAAAAAAAAGTTATATATGTGTCCTCCGTTAACACGATACAGGCCAGAGTTTTTGTTTTTTCGCTACGAAACTTGGAATATTGTATTCTCCCATCAAAAGATTGAACGAGTTCGTTAATCAACAAAATCGGTCCATCTGGAGGGGGGGGGTTTACTCCGGAGCCAAAGTAGTTATTTACCAATACCAGCCATAATTTTTGTTATATTTCAACGAAACTCAGCATTCGTTGTGGTCAACTGAAGAGAACAATTTTTTATAAAATTAAACTAAATCGGTTGACTAGAAGGGGGGGGGGGTTTACTCCGGATAGAAATTACTAATTTCCTTATACTGGTCGTAATTTCTGTTGTTTTGTAACGAAACTCTTTATACGTCCTGGCTATCTAATAAGAAAGAAGTATTGTAAAAATGAACTAAATCGGTCCATTGGAAGGGGGGGGGGGGCGTTACTTTGTACCAGAGATGGGCATAATTTTATTTATAAAATTCGTATAAAAATACGAATTTATTTGTACTTCATGTATTTGTTAATACGAATATAAATAAATTCGTACTTCATATATTTGTGAATACGAATATAAATAAATTCGTATTCATATGTGTGAATACGAATTTATTTTTATACACATATATTAAATATAAAAATACAAATAAAATTTTATTCCCAATTTTTTTTGCGAATACAAATAAATTCACAGAAAAAATTGTAAATAATCACAAAAAATGTGAATATTTACAAAAAATCAAGTGATTAAAAAAAATCACATTAAAATATACGAATAAAAATGTATTCACATTATAATTTGTGAATAAAAGTTTATTCACAATAAAATTCGCAAATAAATCATGAATTTATTCGTATTAAGATGATATTACGAAAGTTATTGAAGGTGATTGACAATTTTTTCTGTGAATTTATTTTTATTCGCAGAAAAATTTGCGAATGAAATTTTATTTATATTTTTATATTTAATATATGTGAATAAAAATAAATTCGTATTCACACTTATGAATACGAATTTATTTATATTCGTATTCACAAATATATGAAATACGAATTTATTTATATTCGTATTCACAAATATATGAAATACGAATTTATTTATATTCGTATTCACAAATATATGAAGTACGAATAAATTCGTATTTTTATTTATAAATAAAATTATGCCCATCTCTGCTTTGTAATATGTTTGAATTGAATTCTTCCGCCAAACGTAGGTTCGTGAAACTCATCAAGATCAATAGATCAAAATGCGAAGCTTTGTGTATTTAGTACGTAGTGTTGTACCCCGCATACACAAAACTCTAGAAGAAAATTAATTACAAAATTAATAATTGAAACAGCTGCTCATAAAAAATGCAAAAGAGTAGAAACATTTTTGTTTTTAAGTTATTTATCTATTTAGGTTATTTTAAGCAAATTATTCAGGAATGCGCTCGACACTATCCAATTCTGAGGAAAGTGCTTAGTTACGTTTTTTTTTTTTTTATTGTGATCACATTTTTTGCTATATTGTATGTCTTATTTTGAATAAATAAAAATAATGAAGAATGAAATTTAGTGAATTATTCATAGAATAAAAAACAAATGAATGAGTGTACAATGGAATCTATGAATAAATTCAATAAAAATGTATTTGAATAATTACTGATTAAGATATTTATTGAATAATGCTCTCTGCCATGTACTTTTTCTCCCATTGGTACAAATGCCATCAAAAGACTTTAGTTAATATGTATGTTCTTATTCTTGCAAATGCATCGACGATTTTAATTCATAATTTAAAAGAATAAAAAAAAATTAAACATTAAAAAAAAATTTAGTTAAATAATAAAAAATTCTTTTCTAGTCAATATAGGCATCAGTTCAATCCTGACTATACATAGATGGACATTTATATCCAAATAAAAAATGCAAAATGAGAGATTTGACTTTTATTAATTATCATTTTATCATCATTAATTGGTACATTTTAATCGAGATAAAATCACGAATTCAGTTCAGGCGAGTCTTTATTACCTTTTTGGAAGCCGTTTCAATTATTTACGAATATTCATCGTTTATTATCAGAAAATAAGTTTTAATTACTGCGCGGAGTAATTATTAAATTAACCATGTCGTAGTTAATGGCTTCAGAGTATCCTTTCCGATTAATTAATTTTAAATGTCATCTGTGTTGGACAAAATTAATCCCAAATCGATGAAAATATTAAATTCTTATATTAATGATCCGCCCCGTTTCTTTATTAATGAACCGTACTTTAGTAATTTGGAAATTATATTTCAAAATATTCTGAAATACTTTTCTGCTATTTAAGGGTTCAACAACTATTTGGTCCTATCTATTCCAATTATAATTGGTATTATTAGAAGAGAGTAGATCGTCTTGTTGACCATATTCACATTAATAGGAAGATTATATATAAGTTAGAGGTCAACAGTAAAAAAAAAAAAAAAAAAAAAAAAAAAAAAAAAAAAAAAAATAAATAAATAACAAAAATATAGAATTATCTTCGTGGACGGCGGAAGGTCAACAAATAAAATCTTCAACACTCAGTATCACCAACTTTATTTCATCCCTACATGTTTCACACCTTTATTGGTGCCTCTTCAGGGGGAAAAAAATACAAAAATAAAACTTACAGCCTACACCTGAGGAGGATAACCTTCCACCAGTACGGCCACGTCTAGACCGTACTGGTGGAAGGTTATCCTCCTCAGGTGTAGGCTGTAAGTTTTATTTTTGTACTTTTTTTCCCCTGAAGAGGCACCAATAAAGGTGTGAAACATGTAGGGATGAAATAAAGTTGGTGATACTGAGTGTTGAAGATTTTATTTTTTGACCTTCCGCCGTCCACGAAGAATATTGAGAAAAGGGTCAGTTGAAGAATAATTAAAAATATAGAAGTCAAAATTTAGGGTATAGGAAATCATGAGAAACTTTTCATGCACAAAGTACGAAGAAACCCCACTGAAAAGACCTATTTATGACTATATTAGCTACATTAACTTGATGAACAGTACCTGAATTATAAAAGGAGTGCAACCAGTAGATAGCCTATATGTTCAAACGCCGCAAAGAAAAAAAAATTAACTTGATGAATGTCAACAACGTAAACATATATACCTACACACTAACACACACACACATATACAACCATTTATACGTATATATACACACACACACATATATATATATATATATGTATATATACATATATATATAAATATATATGTGCGTGTTACGGCGCTTCTACTTCTATTAGCGCCGGGCTTTCTACAGGTTAACCTTTCTAAATTCCATTGTAGCAGGAATTTTATGTATATATATATATATATATATATATATATATATATATATATATATATATATATATATATATATATATATATATATATATATATGAATATGCCAAGTTTGATAGATTGTTTTAATTTTAGCATAAATGTGCTTTAGCGATGACTAATCTGAAAAAAAAAAGTTACAAAAACATGTCCGCTGGCGTTCGCGCATGCGCGGTGCCCATGTATGAAAAAGAAGACTGTATGTTATACAGTACATTACATAGGTTTGTCGGGTGGACCTAAAGCATATTTATGTCCCTGAATTTAAGCGGAAGGCTCTAAACGAATTTTCTTTTTTATTGCGTAGTGTATAATCGAGGTAATTTTTTTTTAATTCGCGTATTTCTTACAATTAAGTATATTAACTTTTTTGGATATAAGTGGCGTGGGTAAAATAGTACTTATTCTTTTTTGTACCTCTTAATTCTATAGCTGTCCTACATGTTTCGTGGCCTCCTCAGGAGCCAATAATCCCTGCATGGTGCTCGCTGGCTGTCCATATTAAGACCAGTTTTACTATCGCGAAAGTAGGAGAAGCGTAGAGAAGAACTTCAGTTTTAATAGAATTTTTTTTTGTAGATGAAAAGAAAGACAATAGCGTGCATGGAGAACAACTTTACGACAGGCCTAAAAGAAAGGAGAAAAAAAAAGAAAAATTGGAATCGATCCATTTGTCGAAAGTTTGACTGATATCAGGGATCTATATTGTCGACGGCACGAAGCTTCCTTCAATCACTCCGATCCCGTCTGCTTTTCTTTTATCTCGATGGGTAAATTAGGACTGTACACAAAGAGAATGTAAAATAACAGCACTCGAACAGAATGTTTTAAGAGACATTACTCATGAAATATTCCGTAATTAATACTTTTGATGATGCCTTAAAAATTATCCCCTCTAAGTATTTGTAGATGAATAATTGAATCTTTCAAATAGACCAGGGCAAATCTGTAAAAAACGCCCTGATATGGATAACAATAATTGAGGTATGCGTAAATCAAAAATTTCCGGAAACATTTTTTTTCAAAGTACTCTGAGGTTGCTGGCAGAGATCTTTCGTAAAATGAAATACGTCCAGTTCCTTCACAAAATCAAATTTTATTTTTCATGCTGAGCGCTTACGGTAGCTCCTGCTACCATCCTCAGAGCTATAATGAGTTTAGCTTCACTGCTGAGTCATCCCTACACTAAGTGGGTTGAAAGGAGAACTGTAGTTTTGACAATCTACTCAGCATAATCGCCAATAAAACTCAATAAAACAATACATTACTTTTATGAAAAAAAACAAAAAAAAACTATGTTGTATAGTTGGTTCATTGATATTGAGATTCGACCAGTTCATTTGAAGCAGAATTTAATGTTCTTTACCCCCTATTTGGCGTTTTTTTTTATCCAAAATCAACGGTTTTTAAATTAATGAAGAAAAACTGAAGAAAGTGCTAAAATCTCGCGGTTTTTCACCTGCCAAAAGTTTTCCCCCCGGCTTTCGAGTTGGAGAAATTGGTTTCAGCATACTCACACCATACCTAAGGGTATTAGAAAAAAAATCCTGCGGGGGAATTAATGTTAGCTCAAACCCCTCTGTCTATTGGGCTAATGTGGCCTTGTAAGGCTGTAGGTAGACTGTTACGGTGTGAGTGGCCGAAAAAGTGCCTCGACAATTGGTATATGATTAATGATTAAATGATCTTTTATTTCAAAGGTATCGAAATATGCTGGAGGTCAATAAACATTACTACACTTTATTTGTATCCCCCCTTCCCTGAATATTACGCTTGCGTTGCCTCTTCAGGTGAATATTTTATAAATATTATATATTATATAAAAAGTCCGACTCGCAGGAACTGCATCATCTTAGCGCGGTTCCATTCATATCCCTAGTGTCATTTTGTATACTTAGATTAGAAACAGTTATTACTAGGAACCGGCTTCTTAGGTTTACACGTATTTTTTTTTCTTTCTCCTAAACATGATAAAGATCGATTTTTTATATGATTCGCGTCTTGTAGTATCATTCATGCAAATTTGGAAGAACCTAAAAAAACCTATTCTGGATGATATCACCAGAAACCCGATGGAATGACCTAGACGGACGGGTGACAAAGGGCCAGCAGCTTGACCGGTGACCCTAGAGTCTGGCTTGGCCAGGCTCCACTGCTACAGACATGAAATTTTTATTTCATTGTTCAATGTATTCAAAACTATCAAAATGTTTATAATTTCTAAATGTTTCATAAAATAAATACAATTTAAAACAAACAATTAAAAAGTGAGCTAAACAACTACAAAAACCCGTTCAAAAGAACACATTCATAGTTTTCATCACCGTTTTCTCCGATTGACATGGACTAATCGAAACTTTTCTCAGAACATTAATTATAGAGAATTTAGTAAACTTTTGAATAGTTTCTGTCCACTTATGACGATTTCCCAACTGTTTTCGAGATATTAAGGAAAATATGCGAAGTTCCCAAAAGTTTTCATGTCTCTTAATAAAATAGTTTATTCTAAGTCTTCCTTAACTACAAACGTAACCAAAATTTACACAAGTTTGTATGTATGGAATTTAAACATGCAGAAAATATTTTAACTAAATCCCATGATTCTATGTAACCAAACCAAAAACATGAATTAACAACTATTTATCCGATTTTCTCGGAAACAGTTAAAGCTATCGCCTTAAAAATGGTTTCATTCGTGTTACTAGCCCAAGAAGCATATAAAACGAGTACCCTCAAGCTAATGAACTCAAAAACGTAAGCGTTACGATTTTTTTTGCGCGAATTTTGCCCCAAACGCCACCTTCCAGTGCGCGGATTTTGTTGGTTAAAGATCTTGACCTTTCAAATTTGGACGACGGATTTTTGTACCAAATTTCATCAAACCGCGAACAGACAAATATATATATATATATATATATATATATATATATATATATATATATATAAATAAATATATACATATATATATATATATATATATATATATATATATATATATATATATAAATAAATATATACATATATATAGTATATTAATTCTTCTGAATATGACCCAATATATATTTTCCACTTGCTGTCCACCAGAAATGAGGATAATTTTATTGAATACAAATGGAAACCAAAGACGTATCATTCAACAAGCATGATTAATTTTTATTCCAATCACCCGCTTAATTTTAAAAGGAATATTTTATACAATCGGACTTTATCAGCTTTACATAGAACTTCTCCTAAGTATGTTAATGAAATAAAAAATAAACTGAGAAAAATGTTCAATGAAAACAACTATCCCAAATTAATGATAGAGCAGCAAATAAAAAGAGCAGAGAAATGTATAGTGTACACAAAAAGACCAACAGAACTTCCGGAAAAGCCAGGTAAATTTGAATATAACCCTGAACTTTTTAACATTTCCGACGAATTTTTTAATGATATAGAATGCAAAAGAAAAAGAAAAAGGAAATATTCTGATGCTAGTGTAAAGTCGATGTCACATAAAAAAGTTAAATTGGATTCAAAATGTTTTAATAATGATACTAAAGGTAATAAAAAACGCAAAAGAGATCAAAACGATCAACCTACCAAATCACAGACAAATGCGAAAAGACGAATGTTAGTACAGACAAATATTAAAAACTTCTTTATCCAAAATAGATATTTAAAAAAGGAAACCGGATTAAGTGAACATTTATTAGTACAAAAGAAAAAACATGAAATAACAAAGGAAAAGGACAAAGATTTGAACGAAATAAATCGATATTTTACTTTCCAATACCATCCTTTAATAGCTAATAGACTGAAACAAATATGTAAAGAAGTTGGGAAAATAGGTTGGAAATATGGTAATAAAATTGAAAATAATTTTAGCAATATTAAGGACAATGTTAAACCGACAGCCACAAAAAACAATATATATAAAATTCGTTGTAATGATTGCAACGCATGCTATATTGGGGAATCAGCACAACTTTTGCAAAAACGAATAGTACAACATGCTAAAAGTATAGACACTAACGAGAACAGGACGACTTTGACGGAACACGCAATAAATGAAAAACATAGTTTTAATTTTACCGACGTTGATATTTTAAATAAAGAAAGGAACACATTAAAAAGAAAGATAAAAGAAAACATTTATATAGTTAAAAACTCAAAAACAGCAATAAATAAAAAAAACGATTTGAAAAATGTCCATCAAATTTTCCATAGTATCATAAATTAAACCCCATGAACTATTTTACCGATAATTGATACAATTAAAAGAGCCGAAAGAATCGATAGGATATAGCCATATTCATTACCTCAGATGACTTATCAGTATTACGCCTGACTCAAGCCAGTACACATGACGAGAGGACTTCCCGATAAGGTAGGATAAGAATTTTTAATAAAATGATATTTTTTTTTAACAGTAGATTAATTTAGAGAAATGATAAATGTTTATTATGTACAAAATTTGAATTTGGGATTTACGAAAAAATATTTTTTCATAGGAAAGCCCCTGAAGAGGTGCGAATTAAGGCACGAAACATGTCGAGCAAAATAGATGAAATAAAATAGTTGAACAAAAACAAATGGTGTTCTGCTTCATCGACCCTCTGCCAAATAAAGATAAAAGAACAAGTAGAGAATATAGTATATATATATATATATATATATATATATATATATATATATATATATACCAAAATAATGACTGTTCATATTCCAAGCCTCTCATATGTACATGAAAGTTCTGGAAACGGGCTAAGATGAAATAGTGCAGCTCCTCAACTTGAAAGACAGATGAGAAAGATTCCTGTTGCACTATGGAGTTTTGCTTAATGACCGTGAAACAGTACTATCTTGGATGTGCTGTCAGTGTGCACGATAATGGCATTCTCCCTAAATTGTAGTCCTTTTGCCTTCTATTTTTAGCTACTTGGAATACAGGTATGCCACCTCCTCTTCCTCATTCGAAATCATCCCCTAAGTCCATATAGCAGAATATACATTTTTTTTCTTGTTATCAGAAAAAAGTGACCATTAATAGTGAATAACATGCTAATCTTTTAGGGAGGATACCCACTTATAGCGTTGACCTCATGACGCAACCCAGAGATGCAGAAAGGAAAAGTTGACGTTTTATAACCAAGGGTCACAAACTAATGAGTTCTTCAAAGATATATATATATATATATATATATATATATATATATATATATATGTATATATATATATATATATATATATATATATATATAAGGTATATGCCCTATTAATATATGTATATATATATATATATACACACACACGTATTCTCATCCGGGAGATGCTGGTTCGAATTACGTTTGTAGCAGGTTGAGTTCTTTCACTATGGACCCGCTGAATCTAAGGTAAATTATGCTGTGTTTGTAAATTATGCTGTCCTTAACAATTTCCCTTAAATCATGAAGAGAATATATTGGGAGAAGAAAAAACGATTAGAAGCAGAATATGCTTAAAAAAACGAGAAAACTGTATTTATTAGTATGTTGTGGCACCTAGACTCTCGCTTTGCTTGGGATGTTTTTGGATTAGGTATTTAAATTGTTAACAAAATGTGAATACAAAATATCAACTGTTTTCAAATTTATACTAGTATCTATTTGGACCACATCGCGGTGTATCTCGCGAAAACACTAATCTCGTGAAAGCTGCCACAAAGCAATAATCGCCGTTGTATTAAATAAAAAAAAAAAAAATAAAAAAAATAAAAAAATAAAAATAAAAAAAAACTCTGATCCTAATCTAAAAGTTCTTCATCTGTTGTTGGGAGTGTAATGGGGCTTTCCTCTAATGGGTCCCGTGTAATGGTTCTCTACTCTAACACTAAATGATTCATCGCTCCCTCTCGACAAACCAACTACTAAATGCAGTTTTGTCACGATTTGTCTCATTTTTGTAAGCATATTCTATTTCTAATCGATTTTCCTTCTCAATTTCTCATTTTATTCCTGATTTAAGTGATTAAATAGTTAAGAATAGCATAATTCCAGATCGAGTTTATCTTCGAATAGACAAACAAATAGATATTCACTTCTTTTAGTATTGCTTAGGTCAGCAAAAAAGGCATATTTTTTTTTTTTATACAATTTTTAGCGCGTCTCCCAATATTCCCATAAGGAGGAAACCCACTTATGACATTGACTCTTTGACGCAAATTACAAGTACCGACTAGAAAATTGTTTCAGAACTCATTCCTAACGAAAATAACAATTAATTTAAATATAAAAATCGGAAATTGGCCATTCAAATTAGACGAAAGACTTTTGCACCAAATTGAATTAAAATCGGTCCAATTTTGAGCCTGTGAGAGAGTGAACACACACACACACACACACATATGTGTGTGTATATATATATATATATATATATATATATATATATATATATATATATAAATCACGTATCTGTTTGTCCGTTTATCTGTTTGTGTGTCTGTCTGTTTGTTCCTTATACAAATCCACACCGTTTGATCGATTTTGACCAAACTTGGCATACAGGTAGATCTTGATCCGGGGAGTTTCGCAGGCAAAGTCAAAAACGTCTACCAGCTGTCTGTTTTTATGTTTGTTCCTTATACAAATCCACGCCGTTTGGCTGATTTTGACCAAACTCGTCACACAGTTAGGTCTTGATACTGGGATAGGTGTTTATTCATTGCTGAAGTAGCACTCCCTCCCTTAATTTCTTCACTAATTTTTTAGGAGCGAGATACTACCTCAAAAAGAAAAGGCCTTTGGTAGAGTTTTGGGTAGAAGTGTCGGTAATTTGAGAGCTATGATTGTGAGGGTAATGATCAGGCGGAGCTGTGATTTAGGAGAATAAAGAGCCCTAGCCCCGCCAGGATAGCTCCAACAATATCGACCTGTCACTATTTAATAGTGTTGTTTTCGTAGCACTCAACTTGGTTAATAGTTATTATTTGAAGGCTTTTAAATTATTTTAATTGTAAAATGGATTTATAATTGTAACTATCTAATAAAAAAGGGAATATATATCTGTTGTGCGCGTTTTGTCTATTTGATTTGAAAGTAAAATGGCCTTATGAATATAGAAGAAATGCCAGGATTTTCTTTTCCTTTTTTTAATCAATATATTATGCAGGAGTCTCTATTCTAAGCAGGGGTCGAAAGTAATTGTTAACTTTTATTTTAACGTGGAGTGATCAATAATCAGTGTAATTATATTATTGAGAGTGATATCGATGGATATTTTCTCTCCTCATGATATCACTGCCCACGTCTCATTCGCCTCTAATCCTCCCTGCTAGTCGCAAGATGGGGTTGAATGGCTGGTGTCTCTTCGTATAACTGAATAGTATTTACACCAGGACAACAAATTAGCTTTCGTATAAGTGAATATTGCGAATAACTGAATATCACATAAGTGAATAATTCATTAGACAGGAATAAATGGAGTATCGCCAGGGAACGAAAAATTCTTCGTATAACTGAATGTTTCGTATAAGTGAGACTCCACTGTATGTGCATAATATGTTAGTGCTGTGTGTGTGTGTGTGTGTGTGTGTGTGTGTGTGTGCGTGTGTGTGTGATTGTCTTTAAACATGCATTCCTTTAACCAAGGATTGATCGAGTTTGGTAACGCGCTCAAATTATTAAAATGCCTTAAATGTTCGTCATTTCTGTTATATTGCAATAAACCCATGACCTTGTCCATGTTTTAGAGTCCAGTGTCAAGGCGTAATGCAACACTGCGACTTTCTTATACAGCTTCCTTAGAAACTATCCCATCGATTGGGGTTGAAGATTGGTTTTGAAAGGTTGTCTCCCGAAAAAAACTTTTCAATCTAACGACCAATTATTTCTTTCATTAAGGTAACTCAAAACTCCCTGTGAGGCAAGAGCAGAAGAAAGACTAAGTTTAGTCAAGGCTAGACCACTTCTAATTACTATTTACATTTTCATAACATATAGTAAAACTACTTTATAAAAGAAAATTTGCATTCATGGTTTATTTAAACAATCAAAATTTTGAATGTGACAAAAATTAAACACCTGTGATCCAACCTGTGACACCTCACACAAAATTCATACTCAGAAACCATAGCGAGTTTGTCACAACTGTAATTTTGTCAGAGAATTTCAGAGATTCTTTCATTTTGAAACAAAATCTAAGCTATTAAACTACTTTGTTTTATCTCATTAATTGATCTCAATTTCATAATTTTTACATACAACGCACAGTAACATTTATATTTTATGCAATTTTGTAACACTAAATGCCTTATTGGGCATTTGGAAATTTGATGCAGATTTTGAAATTTTCCCTATGGCGGAACGACAAATAACGGTAAAACCAGCGTTTAGACAGAAACAAAATGGATGGCGTCATCGGGACAACGTCATATGAGGATTTTCGCTTTTCATGGAGGGAGGAAAGAGGCTAAAAATAATGAGTAACTAAATTTTTGAAACTTTTCTCACCCTTAACGTGAAAAATTCCTGACTTCTGGAATTCAACGCGTTAATTTAGATAATTAAGAAGATATCATGACCGTCCAGATTACCAACAGTTGTATAGTCGGTGTTTTGTCGTAATAATTATAATGATAATTGTAGTAAGTGGAAGGTAAGCATTCAAAAGCTTACTAAATTCTCTTTATAAATGGTTCCAAAGCAATTTTCGATGCAGCGATGTCAATCGGAGAAATAAGGGCTTAAAACTTCGAAAGAGTTTGTTTTGTCCTTTTGAACGGGGTTTTTGTCTCTGTTTATCACATGTTTTAATATGTTGTTTTTTGTTTAAATTGCATTTAACAGGAAAATGTGTATTCTAGTAAACGAGAAACGTATTGGTAATAATGTTTTCCTAGAGAGAAACCTTTCATTTTCCAGTTGTTGCACCCAAAAGCTTCTTTCTCTTTGATATTTAATTGTGTATTTTATAGGGAACCTACTAATAAGTATTCCTTTACTAATGGCACTAGGGATATGAACGGGAACGTGCTAAAATCACTTAGTTCCTGCGAGCCGGACGTTTTCTATAAATGAAGTTTTATCTTCTATTTCTACCGAACCCCGAGTAGGGTAAACCGTGATTAATTTCATGACTAATGACTAATGATTAAATGAGTATTCGGAATGTGACTAACGATTGATGATTGATCAAGCGTATTTCTCCATGACTAATGAGTGACGTCTAACTGCTTTCTAGCCTATGATTGATAATTAACGATTAATGATTAAAACATGCTTTGACTAATGTTTGATTATTATTAACTAACCCTACTCAGATTAATGATTAAAGACTAAAAAAAACATGATTTATGATTGACGATTAACTTCATACAAACTTAGGAATAAATAATAAAAAAATAAAAAACGGCGCTCATAGCCTAGAAGTGCGACGTAAAAAAAAGAAAGGAAAAAAAAAGAAGAAGAAAAAAAATACACTTCGATTAATATTTTTAGTATTGGGCATAATAGCAATCATATTGATACTCGTAACCACAACTTTTCTGTTATTTCGCTTTTATTCTGATAACACTCACAGCCATGTCGGAACATCGTTGCCATTCTTCGCGGTAGTGTGCGTCGAGTTATTAAGTTTAAACCTTTTGATGAAATGATGAGGTCATTAAATAATCATCAACAACTCTCAAGGGGGCCAGTAAAAAATGTAAAACATTATCATCACAACGTTCTTGGCGACTTTTGTTTTGTTCTATTACATTAAAAAAAATTTTGTTGAAATATTAGATTTACTCGACTTACAACCAGCTTTTGCTCGTTTAACTAAGTACTCTTCTCAGGTGGCTCACAAAATTAGAAGATGATCGACCACAATCTTTCACTTTAATTACATCAGCTTCACATTTTAGGCAAGCAGATTTTTGTAATGAAGAACACTCCATTTTCACGTACACTGTTCTGAATTGCCTGTTCGAAAGACAAAACAGAACTGGTTCATCAAGGAATTCCAAAGCCCAATTTATAGTATGTTTAAACAAGTTGGTATTAGCCTAATACTAAAAGTATTTACAACGTTAGTCATGTCAATCATTAGTACAGACTATCAATGATTGACGATTAACGATTGATTGATGACTAACTTACGTATGATTAATGATTAAATCGAGTTATGATTAACTTAATTTATCCTATGATTGATTATTCATAAGTAAAATTTAATCGATTTGTCAATCATTTAGTTGATTTGTGCTCTAGTTTGGTGTTCAAAAATTTGGAGATACCTATCTAAAGTTGGCAGTTCAATAATATAATAAAATGACTATATGTATACATAGAATCTGGAAGCAATCTAATTAGGATTAATTATAAATTTGTAACTCCGCAAGATGGCTGTGATTGTGTGGGCAATAATCATCCGGGGATGTGATTTTGGCGAATAACCAGGTAGAGATCCTCCAGCACAGCTCCGAGAATATCGACCTAGAACTAATTGTACACGAATGCCTTTATTACTCCATGCAATTAATCATGTTTATAACTGAAGCTACATTGATGAAAGGGGAATCAGGCCTGGACTAGATGTTATCAATGTCACAACTTGTATATACAATTGATTGACTTGTCTCCATCGTCCTTCCACATTCCTTATAGAAGTAATCCCCGTGTAATTCACTTACTATAGGAAAGGGAAGATCAATTAAAATTTCATCCAGGTATTTGCAGGAATCATTAGATGCTTTATCACATTAACCCATTAAAGGCGGGTGTCGTAGTACTACGATTTCTCTGGACTGCAGCTTAAAGGCGGGAGTCGTAGTAATGCGATTTGTCTCAACTGTAGCTTAAAGGCGGGAGTCGTAGTAATACGATTTGTCTCGACTGTAGCATAAAGGCGGGAGTCGTAGTACTATGATTTTTCTCGACTGTAGCTTAAAGGTGGGAGTCGTAGTACTACGATTTCTCTGGACTGCAGCTTAAAGGCGGGAGTCGTAGTACTACGATTTTTCTCGACTGTAGCTTAAAGGCGGGAGTCGTAGTAATACGATTTATCTCAACTGTAGCTTAAAGGCGGGACGGTCGCCGCGTTACTTACCATACTTTCGTCAAGATCCCCGCCTTTAATGTGCTAAGTGACACGGGGGTCACCCGTGACAGGCAAAACGGACATTGCCTAACCCAAATCATTGCCGGAAAGAAATACATAGCTTATACTGTTGTGTGGTGACAGGCGCACAGTGGGGCCACACTACTTTTCGTGTTTCAAAAGAGACTAGAGCCTCCAAATCTTAACCGATTTCAATGCATTTTTTTAAAATGAAAGCTAATAAAATTTGGATCTTTGTCTAGCCAGATTTTTGTTTTTTGTTTCCTCTGTTTTATAAATTACGTGTAAATAATTCACAAACTTTTAAAATTGAACATAAAATAATATATTTTTCATCTAACTTATTATCAGCACTGATATCGTTAAAATTAAACACTCAAACCCTGATTAGACTTGAAAAAAAATCAAAATCTATTTTCAATCATAAAATGTCATTAGAATCATATTATTTCAATTAATCTCATGGTTGAATTAAGATAAATATAAGTTTTGAAGATGTCAGTCTGATTTTTTGAAAGTCTAATCAGGTTTTGAATGTTTAATTTCAACGATACCAGTGCTGAGTTTAAGTTAGATTAAAAAATAAAATATTATTTTATGTCCAGTTGTAAAAGTTCGTGAATTATTTACACGTAATTTAATAAACCGTGGAAACAAAAAATAAAAATCTCGCTTGACAAAGTTGTTCTAAATTTTATTAGCTTTCATTTAAAAAACAAATTTAGTATATATACATAAAATATACGTTGATTCACAGGGGATCCTTGACCTTTGTGAAAGCAGAGTTCGGACGTGTGGTATCTTAATAAAACTATAATTTTTATAAGAAATGTTATTTTATTAAGATACCAAACGATCGACCCTGACTATATCCACCTTATAAACATATACGTGTGCACGTTTGTTTAACACAAATAACGAATTTTCTTCTTTTGCAACTTCTGAAATATTAATATTATTATATTATCTGAAGTATTTGATATATAATGCTTGAAACTAATTAATTTAATTGGTACATACCAAAATATAATTAAAAACTCCGTTATTTTTCATTTTGTACAGAAGATGGAGGACAATAGGCACCTCGGAAAACACCTTTCCAAAAGTGCCTCAGAACTGGCTGGGCACTCTCTCGCTCACCGCACACAGTCTCTCTTCACTTCCATCAAGGTAAGCAATTTTATTAATAATTTTCGCTGTTTACATTCAGTAGAAACGCGCACACAAATATGTATATATATATATATATATATATATATATATATATATATATATATATTAATTATATAAAAAAAATAATAAAAATTAATCAAATGGATTAACGAAGCTAATGGATAATATTTAGAATATAAATTAATTTTGGGTCTCCCCTGGTCTAGTGGCTAACACCTTAGATTATCGTGCGGGAGATGGTGTGTTCGAGTCCTGCCGGTGGAGGAATTTTCTCATCTCACGGCTCGTTGAGAATATTCCTTGCTCCACCATGGATGTCGGCGCTAATGGCCCAGCGCCATTAATTTCGGAGCGCCGTAAAAGAAAACAAAAACAAAAATAATACTATGATTGCCTTCTTTTACGTTTTTTTGCATTTTCAGGAACCGGATAAATTTAAGATAAGGTGTGCGCAGAGTACTTTAAAAATGTTCGATTTACTGGAATAATTTGAGAAGCTAATAGTAGTAGAATCTCTCAATATTTCGCTTTTACGCTTAATATTATATTCATATTTAATAGTATATTTGCTTAATGCTTATAAACTCATCTTACGTTTAAATAAACTCAATTACCTCTTAATGTTAACAATTCTTAACGAACTGTATAAAGAAGGAAGAACAGCAGGGAAATATAAGAAAATAAACAAAACATAAAAATAAATAAATAAATCAAAGAAGGTCAAAATTTTTCTAATCATTGTACTAAAAATATTAGTCATTATTGGTATTCGATTAAAATTGTAACATTTTTCTAGGCGGAACAATTTGTTTTGTTTACATTTCCCAGTTTTTTTAGGTTAACGAGTCTTATATATATATATATATATATATATATATATATATATATATATATATATATATATATATATATATAAGACTCGTTAACCTAAAAAAACTGGGAAATGTAAACAAAACAAGTTTTTTAAAGTTATGTCGTACGTTCGAAGTAGATTTAATAAACATACAATGTTTCGATTTTGCCGTGTAACTAAAAATTCTAAAATACAACCTTACTAAAAGAGTATGAGCTTACACAAGTCATTGATATTTTTCTGACGCAACAAACTAAAACGGCTTGAAGAAAAAAATGTTTCGCCATGCGACCGTATCGCCCGTAATATAGATTTTACCTCCGAACATAGTCACACAACAGTGTGGTTTAAATTGCATGCACTAGAATACGTAATTTCTACCTTACAATTCATGACACATGAGACGCTTAATACGCGCTTAACTTAAATTCCAAATTTTCGAAAATCCGAACAGGGTTTGGTCCCAATTACTTTGGATTCACGGAGTTCATTAGTTAGTATATAAATATATTATTTCTAGTTTTTTTACTGGAGGACGAACGAATGTAAGCTAAATTTAGAGAATTCTTTATGGGTGCTAACGGGGTGCTTTTTAAATAACCAATGACTTTTCCAATAATTTCAATTATATATATATATATTTATCGCGAATTTTCATTCGATTTCCCATCCCGAAATACGATAAATATTCGAACCCCCCACTTTTGTTTTCTTCCTGGGACAACTTGAGGTCTAAATACGAAAAGGTAAATTTCTAAGTACAAAGTTTTTTTATTTATATGATTTATTGGCGGAATTGGAGACAATGAATGCAAAACCAGTAAGTATCTATTTAACATGTCACGAATATCAAGCGAGGCTTTCGTGAAAATAACAAAGGAATGCAGACAAAATGGTGTGTTCGCGCATGCGCGGTGGCCATGTACGAAAAAGAAGACTGTATGTTATACAGTACATTTTTTTAAGCATGAATGTGCTTTAGGGACATAAAGTTTGATAGATTATTTTAATTTTAGCATAAAAATGCTTTAGCGATGACTAAACTGAAAGAAAACGTTACAAAAAAGCGTCCGCTGGCGTTCGCGCATGCACGGTGGCCATGTAAGAAAAAGAAGACTGTATGTGATACAGTACTTTCCATAGGTTTGTTGGGTGGACCTAAAGCATATTTATGTTCCTGAATTTGAGCAGAAGGCTCTAAACAATTATTTCTTTTTTCTTTTTTAATTTTTTCAATAGTTTTCTTTAATTAGGTGCACACTTTATTTACACGGAACAAGGATTATTTGAATGGATAGATATATAAGAAATGGTGAGATATATAAGGAATCCAAATAAATGAATCAGTATTAAAAATATTGAATGAAATAAAAATGGGTTACATGCATATTTAGTCAGGCCAATTGGTCTTCAACTTGTTCAAAAATCTCGAAAAACACTATTCTGGAGGGCCAACGGTTTTAGCGCGGTTCGCCCCTCCCCCATAGGGAGGAACCCCGCTTATAAGGTTGATCTCATGAAACAATCCGACTAGAAAACTTTGCGTTTCAGAACCCCTAGAGACCGAAAATGACTGTGGTTCAAATTTGTATATATATATATATATATATATATATATATATATATATATTTGTCTGTTCGCTCTCTAGCTCCCAGACGAATGGTCCGATTTTGATGAAATTTGGTCCAAAAGTTTTCGTCTAATTTGAAAGGTCAAGTTCGTTAACCAGCAGAATCCGCCCACCGGAACATAGTTTTTGGAGCAACATTCGCGCGAAAAAAATCGTTGCGCTTACTTCATATGCTTGCAAGTACTCGTTTTATTGGCTTCTTGGCCTAGGAAAACGAATAAACCCATTTTTAAGGCAATAGCTTTAACCGTTTTTGAGAAAATTGGAAAAATAGTGGTTGAATAACGTCTTTTGTTTGGGTACTTAGAATTATGGGATTCAGTTAAAACATTTTCTCCATGTTTGAATTTTATCAAAACTAATATGTTGAAATTTTGGTTACGTTTGGAGTTATGGAAGGGTTAGAATAAAATATTTCATTAACCGACATAAATAGTTTTGGTAACTTTGTATACCTTCGTTAATATCTCGAAAAAGGTTGAGAATCTTGGTAAACGGAAGAATGCCATTAGAAAGCTCACTAAATGCTCTACAAAAAAGGTTCTGATGAAAGTTTTGATTAGACGATGTTAATCGGAGAAATAAGTGCTTAAAACATTAAAGTAATTGATTTCGCTTATTCGAACTGTTCTTTTTGTCTGTTTTTATTCCTTGTTATTTTTTAACTGCTTATAATTGGATAATGTATTTGATAATAAATCAGGTTAAGAAAAATAGGAAAAACAATTTAATCTTAGAGATATGGATTTCCAAGATATAGCTTTTCAACTGCCTAGCGGGGTCCTTCCTAGGGCGGGTTGGCCTATCCAGGTAAGATCGTAAATAAGACCTTTCTTGAAAGTAAAGATGGAACTGTCAACTTTGGTCCACCTCTGCCTCCCGGCACTTTCAATGCTGACGAAGGCTACCAATGAGTAACTGAAACGTCCTAAATATAGATTTTTTAAGAAAAATCGTATTGAGGTTTCTTTAGCCGAATCCCAACCATTCCATCTTTACTTATCACCTCGACGGCTAACTATCTAATCTTCATGCTTTCTAGAAATGTGGACCCAAAATAATAACAGCTTCTATTTTAATAATTTTAAATGAGTCTAGAGATAAGAACGGAACCGCGCTAAGATGATGTAGTTCCTGCGAGTTGGACTTTTTGTTCTTATGAACGGGTTTTTGTCGTTCTTTTTGTAATTTTTGTCTCTTCCCATTAGTAGTATACTTTCCTTAATATCTCGAAAACGGTTGAGAATCTTGGTTACCGGAAGATTACCATTAGAAAGTTTACTAAATGCTCTACAAAAAAGATTCAGAAGAAAGTTTTGATTAGGCGATGTCAATCGGAGAAATAAGTGCTAAAATCTTGAAAGTAATTGATTTCACTTATTCGAACTGTTCTTTTTGTCTGTTTTTATTCCTTGTTATTTGTTAATTGCGTATAGTTGGATAATGTATTTGAAAATAAAACAGGTTAAGTAAAATAAGAAAAACAATTTAATGTTAGAGATATGGATTTCCATGATATAGCTTTTCAACTGCCTATTGGAGGCCTTCCTAGGGTTGGCCGACCCATCCAGGTAAGATCATAAATCAAGACCTTTCTAGAAATGTGGACCCAAAATAATAACTTCTTCTATTTTAATCATTCCAAATGAGTCTAGGGATAAGAACGCAACCGCGCTAAAATGACGCAGTTCCTGCGAGTCGGACTCTTTATACTTGGGTCTGCCGGATTTGCAATCACTAATATTTTTACAATGTTGAGTCTCTCATTCCGTTATATCTGGTTCAAATTACAAAATATCCAAGCGGTTCTTTTAGGCACATCGGTCGTCTTGGTTCTGGCTCTGCTGAAAACAAGTATATGCGCCAGTAAAAAACATTGATAAATAAAAAAAACACAAGATTAAGAATCACAATGGCGAACTATTTACAAATAGTAGTCTGAGATATGGCTCCCAAAAGATTGTCCAGATCGGGGGAATGAATGATCGGAAATCGCAAAGAAATATGTGGTATTGAGTTTAGATTGGATGGTTCTAGAGTCTGCCCCTCGTGAAACAATTCCAGCATTAATACTGAAGTTCTCTCCAAGATTCCTGTCGGATGTTGACCCACTTTCAGTGTTGGGTAGCTCCATTCTTCATTCCCTTGGCTCCAAACAATCAACTACACCACATGTCTTTAGAGAAATAGGAAAACTTTTAGAACACTTAGGTAATAACTACTTGGCTTTACCTTATGAAGATTGAATAAGTCATTATTCATTAGGAAGCTAACACTTTAAAGAACATGACGTATTATAATAACATAGACTCTGACTTATTCTCCCGCCAAACTTTTGCTTATTGAATAAGGTCTTGCCAAGATTGAATAAGGTATTAGTCACAAGGACTTTAACATTAGCCGTGTGTATTTATTCATTTCGAGCCGTAGATACCAAAGCGTACTTCAAACCTTGTTAGTCTTCTGCTCTTCCATAAGCAAATTATATATAATTTAACACTCGGGATGACGAGGTATTAAGGTCAAGCCGTAGACATTAGCTTATCCTCCTGCTGTGTTTTTCCATGACCAAAGAAGACATGAATCACTAGGGTGTTAACACTAGCGATTAGGACGTATTACTGTCAAACCACAGACAACACAGTGGGGATGTTTACACTAGCCATGAGGTTGTATTAAGGTCAAGCTGTAGACACCGGATTTTGTTCGTGCTAGTCTTCTGCTCTCCCATGATCGAATAAGATATTAATCACAAGTAAGTTAACACTAGTGATGAGGAGCCTTTAATGTCAAACCATAGACAACGCAGTGGACGTATTCCCCCGCTACTCTCTTCCTCCTCCAAGGCCAAACATGACATTAATTAAAGGAAGTTCACTCTAGCGATGGGCAGGTATTGATGTCAAACCATAGACAACGCAGTGGACTTATTCTCCCTCTACTCTCTTCCTCCTCCAAGGTCAAACATGACATTAATTAAAGGAAGTTCACACCAGCGATGTGCAGGTATTGATGTCAAACCACAGACAACGCAGTGTACTTATTCACCCACTACTCGTCTCCTCATTCAAGGCCGAAGAAGACATTAATTAAAGCAAGTTCTCACTAGCGATGAGTGGGTATTAATGTCAAACCATAGACAACGCAGTGGACTTATTCCCCCGCTACTCGTCTCCTCATTCAAGGCAGAGGAAGACATTAATTAAAGGAAGTTCTCACTAGCGATGAGGAGGTATTAATGTCAAACCATAGACAACACAGTGGGCTTATTCCTCCGCTACTGTTATCTTCCTCCAAGACCGAATAGGGCATTAATTAAAAAAGGTTCACTCTAGCGATGGAGAGATATAATCGAGCCTTAGTACCACAGAGGGCTCATGCGTCCCCTACTTTTTTGCACCCCGAAGTCCATAATAAAATGTTATTACAAGGAAGTATACATTAAGGACAGGACGTAATAGGGTCACTCATGGACACAGCTGCGAGCTTATGCTCACACTAGGGTTCTCCTCCTGAATGTCAACACAAATTGGGCAGCATTAACCACAGGAATTTCATGATAAATTAAAACTCTTTGGTATGTAAAAATTGAAGGAACGTTTACAAGCTTTGTCCTTCGGGCTGGACACATTGCCATGTATATTTCAATAATAATCCCATTTTATTGAATTAATAATTTATTTGTAACTGCAATTTAATTGTTTTTTTTTAGACACCTTCCTCTTGCAATGAGTTTAATCAGATCTGAGAACTAGCAATATCACATTCTTAATCATAAAAACATTATTATGATTATAATAGAGTTAACAATTGTCACGATAATTTGCGAGGGGCGGGAAAACAACTATTTCTTTGTGTACTTGTGCTACAAAAAATTGAAAAATAAAAACTAACCCAAATCGTACGTATGTTTCCGCGGATTATAGCTATCAATTTCGGCAAGAAAATCCATTCCGAGTACGTGTTTGACTGCCGAGGCGTTCATGAGAAGTGTGATTTGTAGGTAGCAGGCGTTTACGATTGCTGGGAAGAGTTTTTACAATGGGGACAAGTCGTAAATGCTCATGGAGATCGGACAGCCATTCCTTCGCTGAGTGGGCGTGGTCCTTTCTTCAACTCTCAAGGCGGACATATTCGTCAACTCTGGACGTTAAAGTGTTAAGAAAACCCACACACCCAAATCTTTGGATGCTATTAGCTTGTCTTGTTAAAAAGTATTTTCCAGGAGTCAAGATGGAGGCGGCTTATTATGGTCAAGGCTTTTAGAAGTGCTTGGTCATGACCAATTATGGAGAGAAGTGGGCTGAGACAGTAACCCTTCTTGACTCACTGGTATTTTTGGCATTTTTTTAGCAATAATGGGGAGCACTCTCGTCTGAAACCCCCATTGAAGCTGTGCCGTCCCATTTATTCATACATAAATCCCATTTCCTCCCCTTGCAATATCGTCTTCCTTCATTAAAAATTTGAAATTCAGAAAAAGGGCCCTGTTTATTGAAAGGCTCTTTGGGCCCTCCTAGTCAATAAAGAAAAATGTCTTTAAGGACATTGAAAATGAATCTAATGGCGCCTCCGGGCACAGGAAAATACGTTTTTCCGACGGCGCATCGGCGTTTTGTCGTTTAGTGCCAGGCTATTCATAGGTTGCCACCCCTCCTAAACATCCATGGTGTAGGCCAGAATTTTTCCGTTAGCCCATCGTTGATACAAGCCAACCTGCCACAGACAGGTCTCGAACCCACATTTCCCACATGAGAATCCATCGTTCCAGGCACTAGACCACAAGAGAACCCTTAATCGCCTTCTCATTCTTAAGGAAGTCTTTGTTACAAACCCGGTTTTTCATTTATTTAACTTTTTTACTGGAATGTATTTTCCCCGTTAAATACAGTTGAAAAACTGCGAGGACAACAATCGCAATGAACGACGTTTTAAGATTTGAAGTTACAAGTACTCCCACTGATAGCTACCCTTCGAAAATTTCTTCAGAACCGCTTTTGCTTGAACATTTAGTAAGCTTTCGAAATTCGACTTACCACGAATTTCTAATCGTTAACGAAATATATACGGAAATCTTATAACTGCTCATATCTGGTAATAAAATATTTGTTTTTTAATACTTCCTTGAGTCCAAAGGTAAAGAATATTTAAAAATCTTAGTTTGGACGAATGTCAAGAGTCTGGAACTATTTCCAACGTAACAAATGTTTTGTCAATATCTAAACTAAAAATTAGTTAGGAAGATTAGTAGTGTCCACTTTTCTCAAAAATGGTTACAGATATTGTCTTTCAATGGTTTCATTCGTTTTTCTAGGTTTTAAACCCTATAAAAAGTGTACCTGTAAGCCTATTACTGAAAAGTCCGAAACACAGGAACTGCGTAATTTTAGCGCGTTTCGGTTCTTAACCCTAGTGTCATTTGGGAAGCTTATAACACAAACAGTTGACGTTTTGTGTAAATCTTTTGTTAAACATGTTAACACATGTAACATTATATTTCAAAGGGAAGCAATGTTTGGGGTGCCAGAGCAGGAAACTGACAGTATCCTAAATGCATCTAAGCACCGATTGCTCCAAATAAGTTTGATCTATCGTAAATCGCATAAGAGATCTATTTACTGCGATTTCCAAACTGCTTTCTAGATATATATCCGAAAATCCCCAAAATAATCTTCAATGTTCGAAAACGATTACAGATATGGTCTTGGAAATGGTTTCATTAGATTCCCCACGTCAAATTACTTATAAAATGTGAATCTGAAAGCATTGTAACGTAAAACCGTAAGCGTTAAGATTTGTTTTTCGCTTGAAAATCGCCCGAAAAACTATGATCTAGGCGTACTATATAACATAGGCGTACTCATATGTGGTCTATTCTAGTCGGAAATTCGGGATTGAGTCGTCGAATCGTCACTATAATGGAAGGAAAGAAACTATAAGTTCTAAAAAAACTATAAAGTCAAGATATTTATTTTAAATCGTGGAAGATACCGCTTAAGAGCTGAGCTGACCTCAGAGAATGGAATAATTAAGCAACTCTTAAATGAGCAATAAATCTTCGGGTGTGCTAAGAGCTAAGTGGAAAGTTCTGGCTTGCTAAGACTTCGTATCTTCCTAAAATAATTCTACCTGAAAACTGAATTCACTTCCTCTCTGGAAGTAATCTTCTTATAAAACTCCTGACACAATGATTATATTTATAATATTAATTTAAATAGTGGAAGGACATTGACTAAAGTGTTATTATTTATTTTGGCATGGGTGCATCGACTTCTGTTGTCATTGGCCCTATCAATGGCTTCATATCGAAAGGGGTTATAGGATAGAGGTAAGGGGCAATAAACATGTAGGTTATGACGCCCTTGATTTGTGTACGTAAGAGTGTTGTATTCTGTGTTTGTTTGTTTTAATTTATGTATATATATATATATATATATATATATATATATATATATATAAAAAAAATTTTTTTAATGAAAAACTGTGTTTTCAGGATTCCTGGTTAATGTATCATAAATAACGACCACATTTTTAGAATTTAAATTAAATTTCCAATAAGTCACCCATTATTGAAGTTATTGCCATGTAAATTAAGAGCTAGCAAAAAATTATGCGTATACATGGTGTCCTGCATTGAGATTAAGAGTTTATTTTGCACCTCATTTGTAGTTAATTGACGCAGAAATGAGCGTCCAATGTCAACTTGCAGCAGAGCAACGAGCAACGTTCAAACGTTTATCTATTTTCAAAACTATTGTTTTCGGGATTTCTGGTTAATGTATCGTAAATAAAGACCACATTACACTATTAGAATCTACATTGAATTTCCAATTAGAAACATCCATTATTGATTATTCATAGCGGGTCATTCCATGTCAAATCAACACACTTTTTGACCTCACCCTTTCCGATTTTAATGAAAATTGGTACACCCAAAGTAGGTGTTGGGACTAATAAAAATACCAAATTTCAATTTTTTATCTATAACGGTTATCAAAATACGGCTATGTAAAGTTTTAAAAAAGCGTCAAAATCTCGCTTTTTCAAAATATTTAAATAGACATAACTCCTCTCCTGTTTACGTTACAAACATGGAGAAGGTGTCATTGTTTAGCTCTTTATATGCCCTTTCAAACGACATGCAAGACATGATAGGTTATGAGAACAAAATTTTTCAAAATCAAAAATATAATTTTGAATCTAAATATTTTCAAAAACGCATCTTCAAAAATTTTGAAAAAATTATATATAGTAGGTCATATTATTACTAATTTGTATAGCAAATTTGGTTATGGGATGGAAATGGGTTCTAAGTCAAAATAATTTAAAACTTTGGCGGCTTTGGACTAACTTTACGTATTTTTATATATAAAAGCTTTTTAATACATAATTGTATAATTTAATCCAAACTTTACTGTTGCATATATTTTATAGACACTTCAACTTCATTATCTTAATTACAAAACTAATTAAAAAAAATATTATACCTCAATAATTTGTTGTAATAAGTTTAATTTAGAATATTTGTGTAAAAGGACCCCGTCCTTTCCTAATGGAAAATGGCTTTCGGTCAAATTGAACGAAACTATGCTCGTTGGATAGAGAAAGTCTTTCTGAACAAAAGTCCGCATGGGCACAAAACCCACAAGTTGGCACTTTTGGGTCTCTGAAGTTTTTCATTTTTGCAAACTCTCGTGTTTTCTGGTTGAAAGGTTTCCCAAGCCATTTGGACAGTAAAAAAAAAATACTTATAAATTATTTTTCGAAGACCTTTCGAACGACACCACATTCAACACTTCTACCCCCTCCCCCCTCCACCCATGGGAGTGGGGGGGGAGCTTTTTTTTGTAATTATCATCTATTCATTTTCATTTGAAGATCTTTTCGAAGGCAATGTACTGAAACCTTGCCTCACACCCTTACCTCACCCCCACCCCAAACCCCAACCCCACCCCATCCCACCTCCAGCTCGTATGTTTAAAAAAAAGGCCTTTTTTCGCAAAAAAAAGTGTTCCGTTAGCAGACTTTAACATTAGTGGCCCTTTTTGTCTCTTAGACTACTGTCAACTGTTTTGACTTTTCGTTTGCTATCGAGCAGCTGCATCTAACGTATGATTCAGCAAGTAAGAAGTCGGATATTTGATGTTTTGATGATGACGAGCATATCCCAAGGGTTGGTGGTGGGGTAAGGGTGTGAGGCAAATTTTCAGTGTATTGCCTTCGAAAAGATCTTCTAATGAAAATGGATAGACGATAATTGCAAAAAAAAAAAGCTTCCCCCAACTCCAACGGGGGTAGGAGTGTCAAATGTGGTGTCGTTCGAAAGGTCTTCCAAAAATAATTGATAAGTATTTTTTTTTACTGGCCAAATGGCTTGGGAAACCTTCCAACCAATGATCTCGAGATTTTGCAAAAATTAAAAATGGAAAACTTCGGATACCCAAAAGTTTCAACTTTCGGGTTTTGTGCCCATTGAGACTTTTGTTTAGAAAGACTATCAAACAAAAAAACATATCATACAAAAAATCAACAAAACAATAAATATCAACAATTTACATATTTATAAATGTTAAACTATTAAAGTGGTTGAATATTTTACAGTGAAACTTACATATGGTCAACAAGTGTTGAAAATTTCATGTTCGGTAACCTCGTAATGTTTTCCTTTTGGAGTTATGGGATTCACAGTAGATAATATATTAGTGAATAGTACATAAGTATAGTCTATGACTCTAACTAGTGCCTTGGTTATATAATGGACAAAAACAAAAACGGCGATGAAGTAAAAGTTCCTTTCCTTCATCCCAAAGGACCTTCTCCATCATTCAGCTACCGAAGAAGACTAGATATATTACGGCTCCCATTTACTAATTTATTATGTACTGTGACTCTTATAACTCTAAAAGAGAGAAATGACGTGGTAACCGAATATGAAATTTCAAGAAACGATGAAACGTTATCCCAGTACCTCCAACATTTGCAGACCTTGTGCAAGTTTCACTGTAAAATATTCAACCACTTTAATAGTTTAACATTTATAAATATGTAAATTGTTGATATTTATGTTTTATTTAAGTTCCTAGTCAATTAAAATATTTTGAGTACAATATATCATTAAATTTTAGACAAATATTCTAAATTAAACTTATTACAACAAATTATTGTGGCATAATATTTTTTAATTAGTTTTGTAATTAAGATAATGAAGTTGAAGTGTCTATAAAATACATGCAACAGTAAAGTTTGGATTAAATTATACAATTATGTATTAAAAAGCTTTTATATATAAAAATACGTAAAATTAGTCCAAAGCCGCCTTCGGTTTTAAATTATTTTGACTTAGAACCCATTTCCATCCCATAACCAAATTTGCTATACAAATTAGTAATAATATGACCTACTATATATAATTTTTTCAAAATTGTTGAAGATGCGTTTTTGAAAATATTTAGATTCAAAATTTATTTTTGATTTTGAAAAACATTTTGTTCTCATAACCTATCATGTGTTGCATGTCGTTTGAAAGGGCATATAAAGAGCTAAACAATGACACCTTCTCCATGTTTGTAACGTAAACAGGAGAGGAGTTATGTCTATTTAAATATTTTGAAAAAGCGAGATTTTGACGCTTTTTGAAAACTTTACATAGCCGTATTTTGATAACCGTTATAGATAAAAAATTGAAATTTGGTATTTTTATTAGTCCCAACACCTACTTTGGGTGTACCAATTTTCATTAAAATCGGAAAGGGTGAGGTCAAAAAGTGTATTGATTTGACATGGAATGACCCGCTATGAATAATCAATAATGGATGTTTCTAATTGGAAATTCAATGTAGATTCTAATAGTGTAATGTGGTCTTTACTTACGATACATTAACCAGAAATCCCGAAAACAATAGTTTTGAAAATAGACAAACGTTTGAGTAGCTCTGCTGCAAGTTGACATTGGACGCTCATTTCTGCGTCAATTAACTACAAATGAGGTGCAAAATAAACTCTTAATCTCAATGCAGGACACCATGTATACGCATGATTTTTTTTTTCTTTGTACACATAGTTACTATATCCCCGTAGTGTTCCGGTAGACGGATTTTACCGGATACTGATAAAAAAAAACATTGGAAAAACTAATCGGACCAAATTTCATCTGAATCGGACCATTTTTGAGCTTGTGAGAGATACTATATACACAAGATATATAAACATACAAATTTGAACCAACGTTATTTTCGTTATCTATGAGTTGTGACACATGAAATCTCTACATACCACTTCCGGATTACGTCATCGGGCAGCCGTCATAAGCGTGTTCCCTTCCTGTGAAGAGAGGGAGGAAACGCGCTAAAACTCACACTGAGCGAAGTTTCATGCCATGTAAATATAAACTTAAGTAAAAAAGGATTTGGTTTAAAAATAAAGATTATCCACACGGCTTAATAGTGCCATAAATTAAGATCTAAGGAACGACAATCATTTTAAAGAATTTATATGCCGGAAATACTCGATATTTACCAACAATGATCAAAGCTTAAGGGAACGAATTGCAAAATAAAAGTTATAAATAAGTGCATTGTTTAAAGTGTATCTGTGCAGATATATGAGCGGACGTGGGTATGATAAACATGGACTCTTCATCTAGGGGATCATATAAACATTTATATAATAGCAGGCTATTTATACATGTGCACCCGATCGGTCATAGAACGGCTAAAACGCTTCTAAAGCATTACCGTCGGAGAAACCGTATACGAAAACTAGATCAGCATCAAGATGAAAAATTGGTTTCTGGGAAAAATTCGCGGTGACAATTTTTTTCCATTTAAAATTTAAATAAATAAGTGCAAAAATGAAAACTTATTATGTTTCTTGTTTGGTGATTTTCTCCATAACGAAGCACAAACGAGAAAATCTCTAAAGGACTTTTTGTCTTAGTTTTTCCTCCTGAAGTTTTGCCATTTAAATTCGAGACACCCTGAACATATATTTAACTACAATTACAATTATATATATATATATATATATATATGTGTGTGTGTGTGTGTGTGTGTATGTATGTATGTATGACTTACACGTTAAGAGTCATCGATTTTTCTCATCAACACTTAAAACTTACGTCATCATGTGGACGCTATAAACGGTTTCTTCTCCCAATTGAGAGGGAGGAAAACGCCAAAATGCTCTGAAATGACAAAGGAATGAGGAGCACTAAATTGATCTTACTTCAGGAATTAATTAGCTCTGAATGAATACAGAGGGCGAGGTTAGCTCAGTGGTAGAGCACTGGACTAATATGCTAGAGGATCTGTGTTCAAACCCCGAGCAAGCTCTAAAGGTTTTTATCTTCTGTGTGTCTTCGTTCATGGGTTCGATTCGTCCTCCCTGGCCGTCCCTAGGCCAAACCAGCCTTTAAATAATTTATTTTTTGGTACCTTGGTGCTAATGATCCTAGCAGTCAAAGCAGCAAAGGGAAAATCAGGCGGTCGGAACATAGTACTGACCACACTACCTCCCTAGTGTGCCGTATGGTCATGAATCAGATACCTCTCTAGTTTCTGCCCCTCAGGGCCTCCTGGCATGTTATGGGACTGATTTTTTTTTTTTTTTTTTTTTTTTTTTTTTTTTTTTTTTTTTTTTTTTTTTTTTTTATGAATGAATATTAACAATCGATTTTTTTTCTCGTAACCTTGTAGGCCAATTACATTGGATTACTGTGACCCAAGTACTTTACTATTGTAGATTACTTTAGAGTATTTTCAAAATAAGTGTTATTCCTAGATATTTATTTTTATTATAAAACAGAATATAAACTTGAATGGATTAATTACTTAGTATAAAATAAAATACTTATAGTGGTCTAAAATCAATGGAAAATGTATTTACTCTACCTGAGCATTTTTATAAAAAATAAAAATTAATACATCATTTATTTATTCGTATAAGAGTCTATTAGGGATGATATTGTTATGTATATATGTGTGTCTTATTTGTAAATATCTATATTTCAGGAGAGGTGGTCAAGAAAAAAGCGACGAGATGAAGAAGGCCAAAGTACAGATTATGCTGCAGACAACTCCTCCGAACAAAGCACACCCAAAACTCAGTCACCTAGACATAGACAGACGAGTAAGTTCATCGCATTTTACTTTTGTTAAATGGTGTAATAGTTTGTTGCTATTTTTTCTCTTTTACATCATACCTATAAGGGAAACCCATTATAAGTTACACCTATTAGAAAATACCGATATATTTATAAATACATAAACTTCAGTAACCGAAGCAGTCGTATTTCGATTTATCTTCTTCTAAGACAACATCAAATTTATTTTAAATTTCATAATTTCAAAAAGTTCTCCTCGGCTCAGATGAATACGAAGGTCTCTTCAATACTTTGAAGAAGACGGGGAGTTCTTCTCAGTAGCTTGAAGAAGTTGGCGAGTTCCATTCTGATCTTGGAAGATGACTGTGAGTTCCCAAATCCTACAAGAAAGCGGCCCTGAGCTTCTTGAGAAAGACAAAGGTCTTACTCATTAGGACTTAGAAGAATTCTGAGATTTGTGCCCAGTTCTTTGAGGAAGATGGATTGTCCATCCCAGCTCCTTGTGGGACGATTCCGTATTATGCTTATGGAACTGTCATAAATTTAATTTTTTCAAGGTTAAATGAATTAAAGCGAAGCGCTTACGGTTTTGCGTTGATAGATTTCCGAGTCACTTTTCTAGATATTTTGTTGTGGTAAATTGAATGAAACCACTCTTGATACCGTTAATCATTAACCTTTTTTGAGAAAACTAAGAAAACCCACATTTATCGGTTTCTGATATACATACATTGCACTGACCTTTTAATTCGATAAATTATTACAATAAAACATAAACACACATGACCATTTTTGGACTTTTGGTGTATATTTTTGTAAATATCTTTAAAAGGGTCACAAAATGTTGGAGAATGGTGATTACAATAAAGCCTAATAAATCCCCCCCCCCAAAAAAGGATAAGGGATACATTTCTATAGGACCACCTTAGTCGGAGAAAACGCTTCTTGAAATTTCAAATGTGATTTTGATCCATTCTGAGCATCCTAAATCGTACCAGATGTAAGAAATTTACGGAAACACGCTAACACGACCCAGTTGCTGAGAGCCTGACATTTTGATGCCTACACCTATGTGGTACGATATAACATGCTGAACTGGAGCATAAGTTAGTTACCACGAGAGCAAAATTAAATCAATAGTCAGAACAGAATTAAACTTCAATCACAAAATTAATCCCTTAAATATAAAAGCTGTCCCAGTCCCCCCTAATTCATTTTGGATTGTGAAATTATCAGGACACAGATCTAGAATATCTTTTACCGAAGAAGGATAATTTATTATTAATCTTCAAAACAATTCCCACTCGCAGGACAAACGTCATAGTGTAATTTGGAAAGCGAATCTACAAAGAGTAAATATTTCTAGTAGAAACAATTAATATTTTGATAGTTCTTAAAAACTTTAAAAACATATTCTAATGACATCTCGAGAGATGAGGGACGTTTTATAAGCCACGATTCACAGAAAATTGATAGTAGTCAAATCGAAGCAGAAATTACTTACTCCGCCTAGACGACTTCCGCCCATTCTTAAGGAAAACTTCAATACAAACATATTTTATATTTATTTATTTACTCACCTATTTTATGAAAAATGAATTTTATTTCTAAATGCAATTAAAAATAACTACAGTAATCTAAAAACTGAGGAATACATAGACAGAAAGCAGTTCAAAAAAACGAACCATCACTTTTGACATTTAAGCACGGATATCCCGCATTAAGATCGCTCTATCGAAAGATACATAAGAATAATTTTTTTAGGAAATTTAGCTTTCGAATATTTGACTTCCAAATTCCACGATTTTCTAACCGTTTTCGAGATTTAAGTAAATATCAAAAGTGTTTAAGTCTGTTTTTTTTTTAACACCAACCAAAATTTGTATGCCTTAGTTTCGACGATTGAAAACCCTCATAAACGGATGAATTATACCAAAAAAAAATGTGTTCTGGTGGGAAATACTCAATTTGACCTTTCGTTTGAGACAAAGTATCAACTTTCATCATAATCGGGCTATTCATGAGGCTTCTAAAGTGCGAACATACAAATATATATATATATATATATATATATATATATATATATATGTATACACATAACCAGCGGTAATTTATGAAATTTATATAGAGGCACTTAAGCTCCCACAGGCACTCAAACTGTGCGCAGAGTGAAACTTATTCATTTTTATATTACTATTACCATGAGATAAAAAAATAAATAAATAAACCGAGTAATTATAAGCTTATCACCATATCATGTTTTCCGGAAACATGTAGAATTTGATATACGTTATCTAACAGGGATAATGTCATTAGAGTGAAAAGAGAAATATGAATACTAAGCTAACATTTTCCGTAAAAGTAACAATTGTTTCGATAAATTAGCTTAGTAATTAATCCATTCTTATCCATAATAGGTTACTCAATCATTAGACCGAGGCGCATTTGTAAATAAGTCCGACCCGCAGGAACTGCGTCATCTTAGAGCGGTTCCGTACATATCCCTAGAGCCGTTATTAAAGGAATAGAAACAGGTATTAGTAGGTTTCGATCTTTAGTGAAAAATATAAAATAAAATCTCAAATAGAAGGAAAATTTAAGGCGCCACCGCAGGAAATTACAGTATTCTAAGTGGATATGACTCCTTTCGCCTTTTCAACGCCTTAACTCATTTCCTACCTTGTTTTACTAAAGTACTCATTTTATTAAAGTACTCAACTTACTGTCAAATGCAATTCAAAACAAGAAACTACCAATTAAAAAGACAGTTAAACACATACCAAAATCCGTCCGGAAGAACAAAACTAACACTTTCTATGTTTTAAGCACTTTTCCGATTGACTTCGCCCCATCGAAAATTGCCTCAGAGCCTTTTACCACTTTCCTTCGAAGGAAACTAACTATTGAGGTTGCACCCATCAAATTTCGATCTATGAGTTATAAACATGAAGTTAGATAGGTCGGCACATCCTTATTAGGCAGTTTTACTTATGGAGGGAGGGAGGAAGCGTGCTAAAAGATATATTGTATTCGGGAAAGCGAGTTTTACTTATGGAGCGAGGGAGGAAGCGTGCTACAAGATATATTGTATGTTTACATTTATAGGTCGGTTTATTATACAGTTTATTGTTATTAGATTTTTTGCAGATTGACTAATGGTATGTAGTGTTTACTAGATCAAGAGACAGGGGACCCGCATGCCAACTCCATGCAGCTGCCTTGTGAAATAGTTTGGGTTCTACATTGTAATTGGGGCTATACTGTCCTAACATTTTTGCGTGCAGGTACATCCAGCGCCCGCAGTGTGAGCCCACCAACCAATAAAACGTTCAAATACACCCTTACTTCGCCCTGGATATTTAGGTAGGATTTGCAATGTAGAGAAATCCAGGTGGTCTGTTGTAAAAGAAAAAAGGATACTTTGAATTTTGGCATTTATAGTGCTAGTATATTCCCTAATCCCATAATATACCCTTGTAAGAATTATATACCTTGTATACCGATATTATTTGGGCATTATATAAGCTCTTAAAAGGATTAATTTTAAAATTATAGTACCGAAAATTAATTTCAAGTTGTAAGTAATAACGTTTGAGACAGATCACAAATAAAAATCATTAGAAAGACAAATTAAATCCACTTTACGGAAATACTTTATTGGATTAATCGCAAATAATTCCTAACAATATTCATGAAACTTTTACCTTTTTTGTTGGGACTTGACTTGGGGGGTCAATCTGAAAAGCTGACAAAAATAAATACGCAATGCAGCCCACAAATTCTTCCGGGATTTTTACACATTTCATTTTATGTGTTATCAAGTGACAAAAATATTGAGGTTTAAATTAAATTTGAAAAATATTGTCACTACCAGTTTATTCAAAGCAAACATACTCCCTTTGCCACTGTAGGTTTTTTCTGCGTTTCCTTCCAACTTAGAGAGAAACCAACTTATGGCGTCAACCCGATGGCGCAATCCGGAAGTGCCGACAAAAAATGTCCACATTTCAGACACCATAGGTTCAAATTTTATATATATATTATACAACAGAAGCTAAAGCTATTCTATATTTACCTTTAGAAACAAACCTTCTTCTACAAAGGCCATGTCATGACAGAAAGTAAAATTGAGTCATTGGAATCAGTTGTGAGAAGTCATTGATAAAGGCCAGTTATTTAGAAGACTCACTTTTTAGTGCGTTTCCTGTGTCAAGTGTCGACCAGAGAACATTACGTTTTAGAACACATAGAACAAGAAAATGGGCAGTGGTTCAACTTTGTACATCTACATTGAGCTCTTCGCTCTCTAGGAGCTGACAATGGTTTGATTTTGGCAAAATTAGCCACAAAAATGCGATGCCCGATTCAAAAAGCCGAGTTCGTGAAGAAATATTATGGGTCCCCCGGAACTCTGTTTAATCGACAAAATTCGCGCGAAAAATAGGGCATTGTGTTAAAAGGCTTCCTGATACACTTCTAAGTTATTTGGAGTAGGGGATCTAATAAAATCATTTTTAAGGCTATCTCTGTAACCATTTTTGAGAAAAGAGGAAAAAACTATAATATTCTGGAATATTTGTTTTAGGTAATCGAAATTTGTGGTTTAAGTTAAAAACGTTTTAAGACGTATGTAATTCAAACTAAGACATGCAAATTTGGGTTATGCTTGGTGTTGAGGAAGTATCGCACTATATGTTATGAACAGTTTTGTTTACATTAACATGTAGAGTTTGGCTTTGGAGTTGAGGGAAAAATTTATTTATAAATCATACATAAATTAATTACCAGAAATTAAATGAGTTTATTAGGGCTATAAGCGTCTCCCCGTGGTCTAGTGGCTAACGCCTCAGTTTCTCCTGCGGGAGATGGTGGGTTCGAGTCCACCGGCTCCAGGAATATTCTCATCTCACGGCTCATTGAGAAAATTCCTCCCTACACCAGGGATTTCGGCGCTGGCCCTAAAAAAATAGAACTATAAATGGCCTTGACATTAAAAATTGATAGTTTCCGTTCACGGCTTTGAGAAACCTGTCAACTTGAAATGACATGCTACGGCACCAGAAAATTGGGCGAGGTATCAGGCTGTACCGTATGAAATGTCAGTTTTGGACTTGCCGATTTCCTTCAAATGTCTTGAAACTGTCGTGACTCCTACTCCGAGCTCTTTGGCATATTCCCGGGTGCTTTTTGAGGGACAAGCTTCAATCCTTTCTTTCAGGTGGTCATTGTCAAGCCTGGTTTCTGGCCTTCCTCGCTCCTCGTTGTCAAGGTCAAAATTTCCACTTCGAAACCTGGAAAACCACCGGTAAACAGTTCGTTCATTCACCGTCCCCCCCCCCCCCCGAACGCCGTGTTAATGTTCATACACTCCTCAGCAGCGCTATGACCGAACTTAAATTTATAACGGAAAATAATACGGATTTCCGTTGAAGTCATAATTTAAGTTTTATTTTTTTCTCAGAGGATCGTTCTCACAACACAGTACGCAAGTTACTGCGTCCAAATAATAGGAATAAAAGAGCTTTAATTCTATATGAATAGCAATGATGTTTGTAAATAATGAAATAACAAAGGGAAAGAATTAAATCGCAATGTAAACAAAACTGACATTTCATACGGTACAGCCTGAGACAATAAGCCTTATACACTACGTCATCAGCTGTTTATATGATTATATGGTATACAATCTTCGATAGCATAACTTTGAGCGCATCATCAAAGTCATGGCACTCGATTGTGGAATACTATGATTTCAAATGTTTAGTTTGTTTGAATCTGAATGGAACTACATGGACAATAATTCTCCAGATTTATCGAATGTGTCGAGCACCTCCGAAAAGGACAAGATAACTTGCTGATGGCGAAGAAAAAGATCTTTAAAGGTGATTTGTAAATATGGCATGCCTCCAAACGGGTAAGTGGCCTGCCTGGCACAAGTAAAGGCCTCAAGCTACTATCACATTCAACTACTTGTTGATCTTTCCAAGGCGTCGAGCCAAAAAGCATTGGCTTTTATATTTAATTCATAATTCCTCAAGTGAATAGTGGATTGTCTTAAGGTACACCACTTCCAGACGCCTCCTCAGGTTCTTTGGTGACAAACAAGAGATATCTCAACAATCCTGGAGGTATTTAATTGAGAGTGACATAAATGTTTTTTTTTTGTTTTTTTTTTATGTGTGTCATTAACAAATGAAATATAAATATCTATTTATTATTATAATATAAAATTATTCATGGAATTTCATCTATTCTGAATTGATTCTGGTGGAACTGCAGTCTATCGTGGAAGGGTAGATTATTTTGCCCGGTCCTCCGTAGCCTGACTATGCCTGGCCTGCAGTCTTCCGCGGGAGGGGGGAATATTTTGCCCGGTCCTCCGTGGACTGAAAAAGCCTGGCCTAGAGTCTGCCTGGGGCGGCATGAAAAATAAATAAGCTTTACCTCACTATTTCTGGTAGGATGTTTCGGAAACAATGCTGGTAGATTGGAACCTTCAAGTACCAAGAAGAAGAGGATATCACCGAATCTCACATTTTAAATTTTGTATTTAAATTTTAACGTCGATTCAAACTTTTCACCCGTAACTCTGGTGAAACAAATTATATTACGAATCTGAGCTGTCATCCATTACTCGGACAAAGCAATTACATCAAAATTCACAATTGTCAAATATATACCGAGGGGTAAAAATCCAATTCAAATTAATTCAAGTAAAATTGTATAAATAAGCTAGCCGTCGAGGATATAAGAATTCAAAGATAGCTGGGATTTTTATAAGAACAAATTCCAGATTTTCTGAAAAATCGGTATTTTGGACGTTTCTACAAGCTCTTAGGCAGCCTTTTTCAGCAATAATGCCTCGGCAATGGAGAAAGACCACATTTAACTTTTGGCCATCTAAACGGTTCTTTCAGCTTTGTCCATCTCCTTGCCGTTGATTGTTGAAGAAGGCCACAAGATAGCATGCCGAAACGTACAAAAATACAGTTTTGTTCGAAACTCTGACTGTTTTTCTTACTCAATTCCCAACTTTTCCTTAACATCTGAAAAGTTCGAATAATGAGCGAAGGTAAATAAAGAATAGGATATTTTAGGCGGGGACTTACAAAATATCGTTCAAACGGAGGGGCATAATAAAGCTGGAAAATTCCGAGGCCCCGTCGAGACGCTCAGTCATAAATAACCGAGTGTAAATTCCTACCAGTAGAATAGGTTTTAGAATGAAAGGTGTGAAGGACTAAATAGACTTTCCGTTGCCAAGTAAGAAGTAAAATATTATTCGACAGTAGGTCCTTTTAGTGATTTTTCAGCGAAACTTCCCTTATGACGTCGACTCGGTGAAACAATGTTGACGTTTCATAATCATCATCACGAAAAAGACATGTCATAAAATGTTGTATATGTGTGTGGGTGTGTGTGTGTGTATGTATATATATATATATATATATATATATATATATATATATATATATACATGTATATATATATTCTCTTTTAAACTTCGTCGCAGGATGATTTCATCTCCTCCTAAATTTTCCTCGGCATTACAGCCGGCTTCCTCCGATGGTACATGATGCTTGTTCGTTACATGAAAGCAAAATGTCACCCACGACATTTTTAAAGCGAACATCACATTTTGCCAGTTTGCTTTCAGATAAAGAACAAGCATCATGAACCACCTCAGGAAGCCGGCTGAAATGCCGGGGAAAGTTTGTGGTTTAGGAAATCGCACCGCTGAAGATATATGCTGGCATGTAGGAGGATATATATATATATATATATATATATATATATATATATATATATATATATTTATATATATATATATATATATATATATATATATATATATTTATATATATATATATATATATATATATATATATATATATATATATATATATATATATATATACGATTTTTGTAAAAATCGTATTGATGTTTTCTCAGCCGAATTCCAACTATTCCAAGACTGAATATTATTTTTGGATTCAAATGTTTTCGCCACGATTGGGTTGTCTCGAAATTTCATAGCGATGTTGAAAAAAATGATTTCTTCTTTCAACTACAATGGCTATTTTTTGTTAATATAAATTTAATCCTCAATATATTAACTGTGTTTACAGTCGTAATTTGTTTTGATCAGCTAGCAGTATGTCTAATTTCTGCAAGCCGAACACGCCCAAAGATAAAGCCCATTTACGACACCTTGAAAAAAAAAAAAAAGTTCAAACGGCAAATAAGATTCGTGCTGTGTATGTTGAGGATTCTGTTGGCGACAGGCCTTAAGTGGTTTTGGCAGTTGAGGCCTCGAGATCTGGAAGTTTGTCCCAGGGCTGGCCGAACTTCAAGGATCGATATTGAGGATATCACGACTGTTGCTGCAGACGATCAACGTGCCACTCTCCATTGAAAAGGATACATGCTAGTAGTAGTAGTTATATTTAATTTTTATAAATACATTTCAATGAATCTTTATTTTTTACCACCAGCTTACCGGACAACCCACTTTTTGTAAGTTTTTGAAAAAAAAATTAGCATTATACAATAATATAAAATAAAACAACCAACCGTGATGCTTTTGGGCCTATTCCCTTCTGTCGTTTAAAATGCCTTATACTTGGGCTTGTCTCGTAATATTGCGTAGGAAATACACTCGGCTGAAAAAGAACTGGACACTTTTAATATTTTTTTTTTTAGCTCGCTAGCCGATTGTGAACGGACTAAGTTCAATAAAATAATCCCTTCATTATTATCTTGGCAGAGGAGAGGTTTTGGTGAGAACATTTTGTGGGAAAAAAAAAAAAAATAAAAAAATAAAAAAACATAAAATGGCTTCAAAATTTACCCTGATTTACTAGGTATCCAGAGGACATCAAAACTCTCCATTTTACACTAAAATATTTAAAAAATTTCCTATTCCCCGTGCTCACAGCCCCCCCCCCCCGAAATTATTTCCTTATATATATTCCTGTAGTGGAGTTAAGGCTCAGGATAGCCATTGGTCTCGAGATGGGGTTTCAATGCCTGACAGGGTTAGGGCGCTTCGCCGTAAAAGAGGGGGTAATACTCCATTTTAAGACATGGGCGTATATAGGAAATAATTTCGGGAGGGGCTGGGAAAACTTCGGGGGGCTGAGACCATTTCCGGGGCATGGAATATGAAAAATTTAGAATTGAAAATAGTTTTAGGCAACTAAGACGCGATTTCACCTAAAATAAGCTATTTTTTATTGACTAAGCGATCTTATTTAATTTATTTTTAAGGTTTTTATGACACATTTTTACCATCAAATGAAAATTTCGGGGGGGAGGGGGGATGCAGCCCCCTCAGCCCCCCCCCTTATATACGCCCATGTTTAAAGAAGCCATCCTGCGTCTAAAACTTTGGTAAAATCAATAATTTATTATAATATTATTATAACTTTTTACTTTTAATTATTATTATTTTTTAAGTAATGAGTATTATTAATATTATTAATTAATTATTATTATTAATAAGTCCTTAAGTAATATCCATGTTTGTTTTTTTTTTTCGTTTTGAGGAAACTCCTAAATACTGATTTTATTAATACAAATTATGAATGGCAGATTTTCAGGTGATTAAAAAAAAAATTGCAAAAACGTTTTTTTTTATTTATTTTTGTAAAGAAATGCGTATGCAAATACTAACAAAAGCAATATCTATAAGGTAAATTTAATATTCTCAAGAAAGCATTATGCCCTTTTACAAGCAACATTACACAAGAATATTTCCAGAAGAAGGTTCTCATAATAACGGACTCTCTGAGTACAATAAAGGCCTCCAATGAACAAGAATCCGCTAGTATATTAAATTGCAAACTATGTTATGAGTCGAAAGACAGCAGTTCTACGTTCATGTGCATACCATTACACATCAAGTAGAATGAAGAAACAGAAAATGAAACAAACGGTATGAAAATGGCGTTCTGTGCGTAGATGAAGCCACTATACAGGACGTGACGAGTGGCATAAAAAATAAGATTTTTGAAAAAAGGATATCTCTGTATGTCAAATGTAATAAATAGACAAAACCTATGATATGTTATTGAAAATACAAAATAATTTAAAAATAATAAAATAAATTCGGCGCTAATGGAATGGCCTAGATACTGATGCGCCTTAAAGAAACAAAAACAAAAAAAAATAATAATGATAATTGGTGTTAACGAAAAAATCAAAACAGGAAGAATATATCTAATAAAACACACACTTAGGTACATATTTATACATAAAACTATAAAAAAACAAAATTAATTAAAATATTTTGTATTTTAATTTCAATTAAATCATGTATATTTTCAATTTTATTTATATTTCTGCCTCTTTTTTTGTACATCTTCAAGTATATCACTGACAAGACCATGCCAACTTGGTTTGAAACGGCCTCATAGGTACTACAGTTCTTGATGTTTAATAGTGAGAATTCTTCCATATGCTGAGAATTCAGGCCTAGATTTACTTCAAATAGGTAAGCATATGTCAGGTTAGTGTGCCCGATTCGTACTCACGACGAAACTACCTCCCCCTGTTTAGTGCCTTTATTATTTTTATATATTGTTCTAAATGCCGAATAAAGAATTTAAACATGAATATCTGAGTTTTCTTTCATTTCATTTTTACTTTACACAAAATTCACTAAATATTTATTTATTATTGCATATTATATTTAAAACATTTTGGAGTTCCCTTAAGGTATGCTATATATATTTATGTTAATTAATAATGTCTTATTTCGTTTCATTTCTATCGACGCCACTCCAGTTTGGCAACGAAGGATTAAACGTTCGCTTCTACTTGAAAAAACCAAGGAGAGTATGAATGGTAAGAAATAAAATCGAACGCTAAGCAATAAAACAGCACCTAAATGCCATTGTTAACACATCTAACATTGCAATGGTATGCTATATGCTGTTTTTGTACAGTAACTCTCTGGTACCTAACAGGTGGAGGTACAAGCATGAAGTAATACTAAAGCTTTAATTAGTGTGCATAAAATAAATTAGTATTAAAAATAAGGCAAAAATGTTTTAATACAGCATCCACTTTGACAGAAATTTAATTTAACTTTAATTTATATAATTGAGCAGAAATATAAATGCTTGGAAAAAAACCTCTTTCACAGCTGTAGTTTATTTTCCACAGCGTTTCCTTTACTCAGATTTATATAGCTTCAATATCAAAATAAATTTAAAAACTCAGAATCATAGATCCGAATCTATTGAGAAAATATGCATCTTCCATATGAATTTCTAGTCTGACAAGTCCGTTCCGGTTAATTGATTCTACTTACAATGTTCAGAACATATTACATATAACGACAACACGGCTTTGGAAAAAAAAATGCCACTTCATAAGGTGTGGACGGATGGTTTTGGAGTCCAGGTTTATATACACAATTGTTTATTATTTTATAGCAATTTCCTCAATACGCTCTTAGATCAGTGGCACCCTACCTTTTTTTTACGGGGCCAGAAACAGATCTTAGTCATGGTGGTGCGCACAAAATAAAAAACATTAGCTAATTATTTCTTAGGGTTTCGTGATTATTATAAAAAATGAACAGATTCATTGCGTATATACACCATATGGACCACCCATAAAAGCACGATGGCTTTATGCAGAGCGCGGACCGTAGATTGAGTATTGCTGTTCTAGTTTTTAATATTGAGTAATTATCAGATAAAACATTGGTAACTTATTTCAAGTATGGTGTCCATATCACATATTGAATATTTCAAAAGAGATTGTCGATTCAGGAGATACCAAGACAAAGATAGACGAATAGATAAATAAATACAAAAAAAAGAGCCTATGTTTTTGCTAACACTTCATATCAAGCACTTGTTATTTCAGTTATTTCACTCTATTTCATACTCAATTTATTATTTTATTTATTTATTTTGAACTTATCCGCTTATTGGTATTGTCTATTTCAATGATTTTTTTGGCCAAAATATCTACTCAAAAAACTAAGTAGGCAGAAGGTCAAACAAAAACCAAATCTACAAGAAACAAATCTTTATTTGCTCTACTAGTTTTACGTACATTGGACTACAAGAGCTAAATCTATTCTAAATTTGCTAATAGAACCTTTTACAACACGTCATGACAGAAGTCATTGGAATTAGCTGTGAGAAGTCATAGATAAAGTCAAGTTCTTTAGAAGACATACTTTTTTTAATTTGGTAGAACAAAAAAAAATGTATCAATTGTCAAAAAGAAAGAAAAACCCATTCAATTGTATATTCTACTTCCGGATAATCGTTTTTTTATTGTTTGTTTCACTTTATTCATTTTCAAACAGCTGGCTCACAAGGAAGGTTTCTTACTAAAGGTAGACATTTAATATAGAATAGATTTTGCTCCTAGAGCAAGTAAAGTATGGTACTGGTAGATTTGGTTTTATTAATTGATCTTCCGTGTACTTTTTTATACGTGCTAAACTATAATTACACAGGACAACACTTGATCTAAAAAATAAAAATCGAAGCAGTATGGTCCTTATGGGGTTTTTGGGGTTGGTTAACCTTCATCACATCAGATTCAAGGTCATTTGAAGGTCGAATAGAGAAACAAGCGTAGCAAAATCTGAAAAAAATCATGCGTACGTTTTTGAGGTCCCTGAGTCTGAGTGCGTAGTTTGTATGACCTTACGCCTTTTTCTAAAGGTCATGTGAAGGTCAAATAGAGAAAAAACCGTAGAAAAAATCTGAAAAAAATCATGCGTATGTTTTTGAGGTCCTGATTCCAAACCCGTAGGTTGTTTGACTCGCACTGCCTCCCAGAAAATGAATTTTTGAATGATTTTTCAGATTGTGTCTACGTTTTTTTCTCTATTTGACTTTTAAACGACCTTCAAATGACTCCTAGGAAGAGGCGTATGGTCAAATAAACTACGGATTCGGACTCAGGGACCTCAAAAATATACGCATGAATTTTTTAACGATTTTTCCTACGGGTTTGCCAAGGAAAAATCCATATAAGGACCATACCGCTCCGAGTGTTGTTTTTTTTACAACAAATGTTGACCTGTGTTATAATTTATATGCATAAGATATTCATATTTATTTTGCTATTATTATTGCACTTTATCTACCCATTTCTGTTCTATACCCCTTGGTGAAAGCTTGAAAATAAGACTATAGGAATAATACAAACTCATTTTTATTAAACTTAAAATCGTATTTAACTATTAAATCTATCCTAAGCTTGCTGTATTGTAAAGCTGTAAACAATAATACATATTTCACACACAGTGGACTGCCGTTTAATGACACATAAATATTCCGTAAAATTGGGTCATATTAGTACAATGTGGTGAAATGGGTATAAGCCTATATATTTGTATGAGAGCGAAGACACAAATATATAGGTATATATTGGTCTGTTCACACACTTAGGGCAAAGTTCGACCCCTTGTTTTCAGTTAAATGAAGATATCCTAGAACTCTAATATTTTACGGTTATTAAAACCAAGGAACATTTATTGTTTTATTATGCACTAAATATATCTCATATTTTTTATAAGCATAATTGTATTGCGCATCATTTCTTTTAATATTCTAATTCAAGTTTATGGCATTTACATTTTTTCACTTATTTTCGCTAACACATTTCATCTTCACCACTCACTGTTTTAATATTAATTTTTATCGTATAATATTTTTAAGATTGTTTGGGTGTAAAAAGAAATAAGTACTTCTCCATTTTTTAAAAAATTAAATGATTTTAAAATTGAAATATAAATCTGCTAACGAACTGAAATATGATTTTTGCACGTAAAATTACGCCATTCAAGTGATGTCCGTTTCAAATTATGACGATTTGATATCTTTGTAGAAAAGTTCACTATCCTCTCTCTAAGATCTATTTCCTGCATTCGGTTATGTTCCGACGAGCTTGAATCATCATTTTTTTTTTTTTTTTTGTATAATGAAATATGTAGAAGGTCAATCAATAAAATATAAACCAGGGGTCGAAAATTATTGTTAACTTTTATTTTACAAAGTATTTTTTAGTCTTTTTACTTTTATTTTAATTTTAAGTAAAAGTTCAAAAATAGCTTTTCGGGTTTAAACGTATTTAAAAAATGTTTTTTTAGCACGTTTCCTCCCTCACTCCATAGGAGTGGTTCAAATTTGTATTTATATGTATATATGTATGTATATATTTTTCTGTTCGTTGTCTCTTTAAATTTTAGTTGCGTTTGGAGTTAAGTATTCGGTAAACAATTTATTATATTAATAGACCTGAACATTTTTGGGATTTTCGTATATTTTCTTAACTATCTCTAAGAAAGTTTGGAAATCCTGGTAAATGGAAAGGAACCATTGAGAAGCATACTAAATTTTCTACAAAAAAGGTTCTGCAGTAATGTTTGATGGGACGATGTCAATCGGAGAAATAAGTGCTAAATGCTTTGAAAGTGTTAGTATCGTTGCTTTGAAAGGATCTTTGAGTTTGATTTCCCCAGGCTTTTTTATTTATTTTTTTTTCAATTTAGTAACTTTAATTCATTAGTAGAACGTGAAACATATTTTCGGTTGTTTGTAATCCAGCTTTCCGGGTAAAAGTCAAAGAGACCGAGCGTGTAGTATGAGTAGGTTTTTTTTTTTTTTTTTTTTTTTTTTTTTTTTTTTTTTTTTTTTTTTTTTTTTATTTGGTTTTCATTGTTTAACGGTGTATCACTAACGCCGGGCTATCTACAGGCTGCTACCCTTTTATAATGCCAACAGCACATGGTCGGTCATCCCCATTCAGGTACTGGCCACGCTCGACGTTGCTTAACTTCGGTGATCAATGGGAACCGGTACCTTCAACGTGGCTATGGCCGTTGGCAGTATGAGTTGGTGTTTGCATTTTTCACAAAATATATCTACTCCGAGCTTCCCAAATATCACGAGGGATAAGAACGTTATAGAAACGCGCTTACTGCGCGAAAGATGACGCAGTTCCTACGAGTCGGACTTTTTATTATATTATTTAAAATTTCCAAATCCAGTTTATTTATTTCTTTGTGTCAGTTTTGAAAGGTATTAACTAACCAATGCTTGTTATTTACAACCTTAATTACATTATTCTTATTACATCCCTCATCCTAAAAAACCTACCCCAGAAAGCCATACTCTTCCTTACCTACATCTTCAATTCAATCCTAAGAACTACTCACTTCCCCAAACCATGGAAACACTCAATAATCACTCTTATCCCAAAACCCCAAAAACCTCTAAATACACCTTCCTCGACGTCGCCCAAGCGTTCGATCGGGTTTGGCACCCAGGGCTGTTATACAAAGTAAAGCGTATTTTACCTCACACATACTACCTCATCCTTAAATCCTACCTCTCGAATCGTTCCTTTCAAGCAAGGTCTGGTACTACCTTGTCCTCCTCTCGACCCATATCCTCAGGCGTCCCACAAGGCAGCAAGCATCCTAGGCCCTGTCCTTTACCTCCTGTACACGGCAGACATCCCTATCCACCCGTCTACACACATAACAACCTACGCCGATGATACAGCCATCTTTTCCTCTTCCCCCGATCCCTCTACAGCTTCCCAGCAATTACAGGAGCACCTTGAGTCTGTCGAGAAATGGTGCAATTTGTGGAAAATTAAAGTGAACCCAGAAAAGTGCTTTCATGTTACATTCACTCTTAATAGGAGCGCCTGCCCTCCTGTATAAATTTGCAGCAGTCAACTCCCAGCATCGAATGAGGTACGTTACCTGGGACTCCTACTAGACAGCAGACTCACATGGAACCCACACACACGACTGAAAAGACAAGAGCTAAACAGGAGATATGGACTCTTACGACGACTACTTGGCCCTACGTCAAAGCTTACGACACAAAACAAACTCACTATATACAAAACTATAATCAGACCTATCTGGACTTACGGACTTGAATTATGGGGAACAGCAAAACACTCGAACATTCAACGAATACAAGCATTCCAATCCGAAGTCCTTCGTAGAATAGTCATTGCTCCCTTTTATGTCTCTAACAAAACCCTACAAAATGACCTCAACATTCCCTTCGTAAACGACCTCTTCAAATCCCGATTTTAAAGTTTCATTCCAAATTGTCATCCCACACAAATCCTAGAGATCAATCCGTTTCCACTCAGACCCACCCTAAAGACCTTCCCAGGAGGCTTAAGAGACTTTGGCCCCGTGACCAGCTACCATAACAGCAGTTAAAAACAGCACAAATTGTTTAGATATATTAGGAAGTGCCGATAATGTTTGGCTCCTTCCATATACTGTTCATTGACATGTATACTTAGGCCAGCACAATTAATTATTGTACTCATAATTGTACAGATTTTAAATAAACATGAATTATAAAAAAAAAAAAAAAAAAAAAAAAAAAAAAATTACATTATTACAATCTTAATTTTTATAAGTAAAATATTATTCAGACCTGTTATTTTTCTGCTAGATTGTAAACATTGTAAAAAGAAATTAAGAAAATAAAAGTTGAGATAGCTTGTCAAATTATGTAATTTTTAATACTATTTCAACCGGAGACGATTAAGCAAAAGTTATTCGAATAAAGCATTCACAAGATGTTAATATTATGTATTTTAATGTTAAGCCTTTTTACTTTTGAGTTATTTTTCTCTGGATGCTCTGGACAATTGCCAATTTCTAATATCTTGGTCAAGATGAATCGTAACATTGCAGTAAGAAAAAGTTAGGCAACAAAAACGAACAAACAAAAGATAGTCCATTTTTTGTAATAATCCTTGTGAAGTTTGTGCTGAGCGATATGAAAGTGACACAATAGAGCATTGATTCGTTTCTCGGCAAGTACCTCCTGATGCCCAATGGTATGGAACCCTTCTCACAATATTATTGTTTCGTTCGACAATTCTATGTCCTTCCATTTCGAGGAACAGCTCTTCACCGCTGTGAGTAGTTGTCAGTCAACTGGACCATTCAATGGATGTTTCTATTCTTCCTCTGTGAATTAGGTCTTTCCGAAGATATGAAGGTTGCACTGATGTAAGAAGTTTTGAACAATTTCTTTAAGTCTTCAACGATCCTGCCTACTAGATACCAAAAATGATCTCCTTTAAAACACACATACACACACGCATATATATATATATATATATATATATATATATATATATATATATATATATATTTAAAGTAGTACACCATTCGTTTATATTGACTACCTTATTTTATATATTTTTCCTGACAAGTTTCGTGCTTTGCATCGCACCTCTTCAGGTGCTTCCTTTGTTAGGAAGTCCTCTAGTCATGTTCTCTCGCTTAAGTCAGGCATAATACAGTATTAGATTTGACTACAGCGTGAGAAGGGAAGCACCTGAAAAGGTGCAACACAATGCACGAAACTAGTCAGGAAAAATATATAAACTAAGGTAGCCAATATATAAACTAAGGTAGCCAATATAAACGAATGGTGTACTACTTTATCGACTCCCTGTCATTGGAAAGAAATCAGAAAAAGTTAGATATATATTGGGCAATATTTTAGAAGAATTTATATATACATATACCCGTCCCCTATTGTTCACTACAGCCTAGCTATGGTACCTGTGTTCAGTACATGACCAGTCACCGAAAGAATTACATCGCTCGTGCCAGCCGTTCGGAATGAAATTATGTCAAAGAAAGTACGTGAAAATTACGATTGTTCGGAGATTGAGGAAGTCTGTGTGCATGTCTGTTTGACTAAGGTTGGTTGAAAGTGATTTTTCTTTTATTCTGTTTTTAATATTTACATGAACATCTGTGAATAAACTAAGTTTTAGAATTTTATACCAATATTCACCCCCCCCCCTGTAAGTCGTGAAGCTAATTAATAAAGGTATATCACTCAATTTGAAGAATATATAATATGAAAGAATAACTAATATTAAAGAATATCTCATAAGTTGAGTTTTTACTCACTTATTTGTTTTTAAAGTATGTTCATCTGAATGACGAACAGTTGGTAGAATGGGGTAGGACGAGGAATATTGGCGTTGTAGGGTTAAATCATATTAGGTATAACTACTAATTGTGTAAAAATGGAACGTGGTAGAAAGAAAACGATTACAGTTTTGGAATCAGCACATCAAATTTAGTAAAGTAGACCTATTTTAAAGGAAATCCCAAAATCATGCATATCGGTCTAATTGAGTGAGGAATGCTGGTTACATTACTCACCAAGTTAAGGAATGTACTTACATATGGAGCTCCTATGTGACGGACTTTTGCAGATAGATGTAGGCATATCTGACGCCTCAGGACATACTGATTCCAAGTTTTGTTTTGATTAGAATGATACGGGAACATCACCAATACGAATTAAGATCGAAGAGGTGAGAAAATGCAACTTTGTCGTGTGTTAAGTGAAATGTGCTTCTTTGCAGGTACAGTGGGAGCGATGGCCGAGGAGGCGGATTGCTGGTACAGAGTGTCCCCGGACCAAGCTAAGCCGGACTCCGCTCAGCTGGTAAGATCCTATTATCCTTCAATTTATAGTTGACCTGATTTTCATTTAGTTAGCTTAGAACGGAAATGGTTTAACTTTACTGTTAAATTGAACTTGATTGTTATCTTGTTTTATAAGAAAAGTATGTTTAAATCGAATTCCTTATTTACTCCTAATTACTAACTAAAGTGGTAATCTCTTACACCATGGCGTGTTCAAAACAACCCGCCCATCACCTAAAATGTGCGAAATATTTTATTTTCAAAACCTAAGGTCTCTGATTGACAGTAAAATCAATCAGAACTGAAAGCGGACTACTCAGACTAGAAATTCATATGTTAAAATGCATAATGCCTATTTTTTCACACATGTTGAAAAGTACGAAACTCTTTTCTAACCAATTTTTTTTATAAAATTTAGCTTTAGACGTCTTATTCACCTTCAAAGTTGCTCTGATTGGACTCAGAGTTGAACTCTAGATCGTATTGTGAGGCTACCAGGAGGAAGAGGTACGGAGAACTATTAATAAAATGGAAAAGCAACATTAGAGCAGTATTCTACAAGTAATTAGGTATAAAAAATGTTAGTTTAAACGGAATTGAACACTTTCGGTTTGGGTTTTTGTTTTTCTGCCGGCACCACAGAGCGTCTCGCAGTGGTGCCTAGAGAAAAAAAATCTCCAAAACCAAAGGTTTTAATCGCGTTTGTACTAACATTTGTTTATGCCTAATTTGTTGTAGAATACTGCTCTAATATTGCTTTTCCATTTTATTAATAGTTCTAATAACAAAAATAAATACAGTGTATGTGATTATTTGTATACTTGGACGTGTGTATATGATTGTTCTGAGTAAGTCGCTGTAGTTGCAGATGCTCATAAATAAATATAATAAAGAGGAATACAGTCCTACAGTATACAGTATTGCATTGGTTCTTAATTTATTCAACTAAGCACTCAAAAATACATTTGTTTTTCACGGTTTTCGTAAAATAAAACCTGTTTATCTTCCAAAATAATTATTCTATCGAATTGGTGATGTTATCATTCGACTCAGAACTAAAAAATATCTTAAAATGATACGAAAATCTGGAAGGAATTCATCGGTTAAGATTTAGAGGCATTAGCCTTTTTTAAAGCCTTTTAAGGGAATAGCGGATATCTGCGCCACCCTGAGGCAGAACTAGTTACGAGGATGACTACTACCTGATAGTCCATTTGTTTAACTATATTTCGACCGATTTAGGATTTGTCGAGGGTAGGATTCATTAAGTTAAGGGATTGGCTTTATTTAATACCTTGGAAGAATAACTTTTATTAAGGTACAGGATTTACTAATACGGTTAGAATTAAAGAGAGAGAGAAAGAGCAGATAGTAATTTCTATAAACCTTCCTTAGTAATAAGGAGTCCTTTCTACCGAGATCTAATTACTATATGACTTTCTACTTATTGCTCATGATGGTCTCTTTACCCTCTTAAGTATCCAATCAGCCTTTCTCGGATTAACAATAGATCAGGTTTGAGGTCGCTCTGCAGAAGTTCATGGTCTTTCGAAAATTAATCTCAGCTTGGGCTTAACCCTCTTTGGCCAGTGATTAATTCACAGATTTTCCAATAATGAGCTAATACGCATGCAAAAATAATCACTCACGCGCATATACAAATAGCGTAAAAAGTATTGGAACACCCCTAAATATTTTACTTTTTTAACATTTACGAATAAAGTAATGGTGCTATAGGTAAATAGAAGGCATCAATAACACGGTGATAAGCAGTATTTTAAATATATATATATAAAAATCACGTGTCTGTCTGTTTGTCTGTTTGTTTGTTCCTTATACAAATCCACACCGTTTGACTGATATTGACCAAACTTCGCACATAGATACGTCTTGATCCGGGAAATCTCGTAGTCTAGCTCAAAATCTTCTAGGATTCACAGTTCGGGAGTTACGCCTTCGAAAATGTCATTTATGAAGGAGTAAATTCTCCGAAATAGCCATTTTCTTCCAGTGTTGCAACTTCTTCAAAGAAGAACGGCAATATAGATGGAAATTAGCAAGCCAACAAAACTCTTCTTTTTTTTTTAAGTTTTACTTTCTTTTTGTTTTTGTTTGACTTTTTTTTAAGTTATACTTATTTTTAAAGTTTTATTTTAACTTCTTTTAAAGTTTTACCTATTCTCAAAATAGCCTTATATTCTCAGAATTTGGAGAAAAATGATATTTCTGTTTAAGAAGTATATATCAAGTAAGACAACACTGGGCTCCTAGATGTTATTCAGTTTTGCGACAGAATTAAGCTTGCAAATACATTTAAACGGTTTAAGTTTTTAACAAATCTTTTTTGAAACATTTCGTTAAAACTTTGTTTTAAAACATTTCAGTTTTAACCTTTGTTTGTTTAATTACAAATTACAATTTAAATTGGTGCTAATGACCATAGCAGTAGATGCACCGTAAAAAAAAAAAAAAAAAAATACAATTTAAATTACATTACATTTGCAAACGTGTGTATCAAAATTTTTTAACTTTGAACTTTTTTAAGTTTGAACATTTTTTAAGTCTACCTTTTAGCCTTTTAAGTCTATCTTAAAGTAATAAAAAGTAAATATATCGTATAACATAAATTTATTTCTGTAGGACAACACTGGGCTTAGAGGCCATTTTTCTTTTGCTATAAAACATTTACGTTTTAAGCTTGAAATTTTTTTCTTTTTTTAGCCTTAGTGTATATCTAACATTCATACATCTAACTTTTTAAGTTTCATGAAACTTTTTTAAGTGTCTGCAACCTTTTTAAGTTTTCAAACGTGCGTTAATCAAACTTCATAAAGTTTGCAAAAGTGTCTGTATCAAACTTTTTTAAGTTTGGTGTTTTCATTTATCTCATAGCCTTAAGTAAGTCAAGTAAGTAGAACAATAAGTTTAACTTCCATTCCCTTTGTTTACTATTTTTGTTACTATGCTATTTTATTGCTTATTAAAAACTATGCCTTTAATAATTAATTTATGCCTCCGTTTTATCACATGCATTTGCTTAGTAAAAGCTTGCAAATACATTTAAACGGTTTATGTTTTTAACAAATCTTTTTCGAAACATTTCGTTAAAACTGTGTTTTAAAACATTTCAGTTTTAACCTTTGTTTGTCTATTTTCATCTTTTAGTTATGCCATACATGGTGTTAATATAGAATATAGAAGTGTTTAATTGCTTGGAAAATTAACCAATAAGAGAATTAAAATTATGAGATGTGACAATGGTAAGGAATATTAAAATAGTATGATTTATGCTTTTACAAAGAATAAGAGTATCTAAATTAATCCATGCCCTCATATATTCACAAATATGAGGGCACAACTGCTGACCAATTTTATAGAATAATTATGAATATATGTCATTGTTTACTGGCAGAATCTATTGTAAAAAAGTTTTGGCCAAAAATTGTTTGTGGAGCAACTTATTTGAAAAATCGCACTTTAGCTAAAACCATTGAGAATAAAACATCCTATAAAATATATTTGGAAAGAAACCAGATGTTTCTAAGTTACGTTTATATGGTAGTAAAGTTGTTCTTAAGAAACCAGAACAAATAACGACTTTTAAATGGGGTAAGAAGGTGAATATTTGCATTTTAATCCGTTATAGTGAAGCTCGGGAGTACTTTTGAATAATAAAATCATAGTCACTATGCATGTTGATGATGATGATTAGTTAATAGTTAGGTTAGTGGGAACTGATGAAAAATTTTAATGAAGAAAAGGAACCGGACTTTTTTAGATGAAAGCCTTGGATAAATACAAATGTATAGTTTTAAACAAAATAATACTTGGGATTTAGTTCAAAATAAGAAAGTTGTAAATGCAAAATGTTGAACAGTTGGACATAGAGACTGCATTCTTAAATGGTAAAATCAATTCGGAAGTGTATATTTGAGGAGGTTATACAATTTATAATGTGAAGTGATGTACATCTTGCTGTTTGTGTGTGTAATAAATGAATATGAACTTGACATGATTCTATGAATCTCCCACACTTTTACTACTTTTAAATCATTTCTTATCTCAACAATTTTAATTATAAAGAGGGTTAAAAGGCACATTTAATTTTAAAAAATATGGTAGTAATACCCATTATGAATAACTTCCAGAAGGAATCAATTACATTCTCTTCTAGATTTGTACCAAAAATATTTACTTTATTATCATAAATTATTCCTCCAAGCCCTCAATCTTAGAACCTTTAAAAAAATATGTTCCATTAAGGAGAAGGCAGCAACCATGGAGTTTTATATCATTTTTATTGTTTCATAACGTTTTGTCCATCGCAAGCCTAACTTAATTTCACTTTTAATATTTAAATTTATATCATTTTAATTTGCTGTAATGGAATTGTCTTTAAACCATTTCCTTCTTATTAAAATGAATTCTTTCATTTATCCCCCCCCCCAGGTGAATTGAATTTTCAATGCAATTTTCTATTAATCTAAATATGCCAAGCCTCTTTATTATTGACATATTTACACCCAGCAGTTTTATTACATTTTTATATCTGCTTTCTTTTGTCTGAGATATTTATATCCTCTGACTACTCCATTATTTAAATACGCTTGCAATTTGAGCACAATAATGTTGCAAAATCAAAAAAAAAAAAAAAAAAAAAAGGCCACGAGGACCCTAAGTGGCAGATACTATAGAGGAATCTGATTCATGACTGTACAGCACACTAGGGAGATAGTGTGGTCAGTACTATGCTCCAGCCGCCTGATTTTCCCCTAGGCTGCTTCGACACCTCAAGCCATTAGCACCCAGGGTATCCATTGGTAAATTTATTAAAGGCTGGGTTGGTCTAGGGACTTCCAGTGAGGCCAAATTCAACCCAAGAACGAAGACATTAGAAGAAAAAATCTTTATTGTTTGCTCGAGATTCGATCTCAGGTGCTCCAGTTTATTAGTCCTGTGCTCTACCACTGAGCTAACCTCGACCCCTCGCCAAATCAAATTAATCCCCCATTAATTTATTTAGTATAAGTCCTTATTGAAATTCCCAAATAGCTTTAATTCATTGTTGTCTATAGCTGCAACAAAAATATCTAAATTTGTTTTTCTTAGATACCCCTATTTCCTATGACAAAAGGGCTATCCTTAAAGAAGAGCTCATAAACCTGAAGATTTGAAAGAGAAGCTTTAATATAACGGAAAATGTCAACAACAAAATGTGAAAGTTTATTTGGAACAAAAAGTTTTTAATACTTTCCTTTTGGCTCAATTAACATAAATCCTGCATCAATTACTTTTTCAATCATAGAAAATAAAACCTTAGTTACAGATTATTACATGAAAAGGTATAGAACATAATATATTAATATTATATTTAAAAAAAACAAAAACAATACAAATAAAGAATAGTTTCAGTTATACTAGATTAAAACTTATAACTAAGTAAGTATAACCTTAATTAAATGCTTCATTTTGTTGCTATTTTTTAATATATATTTATATATGGACCACACATTATTTTCTTTAAAAAATTATACACAGGCAGTTTGGTTAGGATTTTCTTTAAAGTGGTACAACAATTACATGATTCCAGTATACTTTTTAAAATAAGGGTTAATTTATTTTCCACCCTACATTCAGTGAAATTTTGAAAAATAATTTTTTTAACTGAGCTCTCAACTTATAAACTTACTTTCTCATAATTTGAACAAGTGTCATATAATCATTCATTTTAATATATAATATAAAGTAGGAGTACCATGACATGCTGGGTAACAGGTATTTAATATGAAACATGTGTAGCATGCCACACCCGGTAACACCTATTTAATATAAAGTAGGTGTAGCATGGCACACCGGGTAACAGCTAGTATTCCCTAAAAATCAACATCAAAAACTGGTATTTGTGTCATTTATTAACATTTGAACAATAAAATGCAATATTCTACGCGTAAAAAGTATTGGAACACCCGATTTCTTTACTATTGCAACTGGACTTTGGACGGGATTAATTCCATATTATCTGTGAACTTTGTCCTGTAGGATGGCCTGGTGTCTTATGTGTTTGAATCAGATGGTTTTAGTTCATTTTTTTTTACATTGGCCAGAGAGGAAAATAAATCTCTGTTAAAATGCAAAAACTTATTATTACAATTCATAATGAGCGCAAATGTTTGCGAGAAATCGGAAAAATTGTAAATCTCAGCTATTTCTCCTTATCAAATATTTGGTGGTATAGAACAACCAACTTTTAGGCAGCAAAACAGAACATCTAGACTCTGTTGAGGATTGGTGCAACAGGTGGAAAATCAAGGTGAATTCAGAAAAATGCAGCCAAATAACATTCACTCTCAAAAAAAGGACTTGCCCACCAGTTCACATATCCAGTCAAGAACTTCCTGTATCCAACGAAGTGCGCTACCTGGGATTAATACTAGATAGCAGACTCACTTGGAACCCACACACCCGACTGAAAAGACAGGAACTGAACAGGAGATACGGACTTCTTCGACGACTATTGGGACCTTCATCAAAACTCACAACACAGAACAAACTCACTATATACAAATACATCATTAGACCTATTTGGACGTACGGGCTTGAACTGTGGGGAACACCCAAAAGATCAAATATACAGAGAATACAGGCATTCCAATCCAAAGTCCTATGCAAAATAGTTATTGCCCCTTTTTACGTTTCCAATAAAACCCCTCAATATCCCTTTCATCCATGAACTAGCTAAGTCCCGATTCCTAACCTTTCACTCCAAACTATCTGCTCATCCCAATCCCAGAGCTCAATCCCTCTCCTCTCAATCCCACTCCTAGGAGGCTAAAGAGATCTTGGCCTCGTGATCAACTTCGTACTTAAAGGGCAAATAAAAGCGTTTAACTAGGAAGTGTCAATTATTATTGGCTCCTTCCAAATTTCTATTTAAATTATATTTTATCATTTCATTTATTATTTTTATTATTATTACTTTTTTTTCCTTTTAGCTATGATTATTATTTATTTATTTATCTTTTCAATTTAAGATTGGATCTCAATTTAACTCGTAGGTTTGTGGAATTTCCTGCCATAATTTTATTTATAAATTCCTTTATTCCTTTTTTCACCAATTATTCTCGAGCTCTTATTAAATACCTGAGCTTTCTAGGCTACGAAAAATTAGTACTTCAAGGTAATTAAGTAATGAAATTAGAGTAAAACTGTATACATGTGCACAACAATATGATCTTAGCGTTTTAATCACAAATATACCTGTACCCTACACATGTACCTTTAATTAAAATAAAGCAATAACAGTTTCATCTATTAAAGCCTATCACAATAAAAAAAAAAAAAAAAAAATGGATATACAATTTAAGCTGGGTCTCCCGGTGGTCCAGAGGCTAACGCCATGGATTTTCATGCAGGTTCGAGCCCCACCTTCAGCAGGTTTATCAAATGTGGACATTTACCGGACAAAGTGGATTCAATTCTAGTGTCGGAGTCGCGTTGCAGCCATTGCCCGATACGCAGCATTTTATAGCCCTCCTGTTCAAATCATTATTTCGAGTGGTTATATCCCGGTTATACTTGTGAAAAGTCGTGATGTTAGAGACTTAACACTCGAGTACCAGTGTGTGCAGTTTCAAAGACAAATATCCAGCCGAAAGCCTGAAAATAGTAAGTAAAGAAAACTTACTTTTCACTTTATTAGTCCCTTGCCCTAGCTAGGCTAGTGGTAGGGGGCTGCGTGAATTGGCCAGTCATCCCCTCCCATTCCGAGTTAAAATGGGTACAGCTCTGTCTAATGTATTCACTCAGGAAAACGGAGTGCCCCAAGGCAGTGTAATAAGCACGACGCTATTCAAAATAGCTATGGACACCGTCCGTGAGCATATTACTCCCCCAGTCAAGTATTGCCTGTATGTGGATGATTTGCTTATCTATATTCGAACTAAAGATCTAGAAAATGCCGCAGAGTCCATCCAAAAGACGATAAATAGGCTACAGAATTGGAGCGCTACTTACGGACTACATTTCTCTACACAAAAGACTCAAAGCATAATTTTTACAAAAAAGCGACGTATACCACAAATTACATTGAACTTAAATAATACTCCTATCCACTTTACAAACTACATAAAATTCTTAGGACTTCTCTTTGACTCTAAACTTACCTGGGCTCCCCACCTAAAAAATCTCGTTGATAGATGTAAAAAATCTTTACATCTCTTAATGATTTTATGCAATGCAAAGTGGGGAGCAGACAGAAGTGTAATGCTGACATTCTATCGGGTATATACCGGGTCTCTTCTGGATTATGGGAGTGTAGCGTACACATCTGCCAAGCCCAGTGCTCTTAAAATCCTAGACTCAATACAAAACACTGGTTTACGCATTGCAACAGGAGCCTTTAGATCCAGCCCATCTAATAGCCTCCATGCAGAATGTGGAGAATTACCATTGGAATACAGACGTATGCAGAATTGTTTGAAATACTGCCTTAAAACTAAATATTTAAATTGTAAGTGCGCCCCAAAATCTACTGACGAGGAATTGTTAAGAAAACCAAAAAAATACCAAATGCAACCATTCAGGCAACGCCCACTGCTGGTAAGATGTAAGATTTATGCACAAGACACTGACCTACTACAAACACAACTCTTACCCAGACCACCCGTAACATTCATACCATGGACTCTAAACAATTTGAAACTAGACCTAGGACTGACTAAATACAAAAAATCCAATCCGACATCCACACATTCATACAAACACATATTTAAGTCATATCTTGATAAAAATAAAGACACGATGTTTATTTACACGGACGGATCCAAGACAGCTGAGGGCACAGGCGCAGCAGCTGTAATAGGTATAAACACTTTTCAGCTGAAACTAACAAAAAGTACAAGTATTTATTCTGCTGAGCTGCACACCATTCACCTTGCCCTGGAAAATGTACACCACATTCAACAACCAAAAATAACAATTTTTACGGACTCACTCAGCTCAATACATGGACTACAAAACATGTACAACGACAATCCCATCATTATGAACATACTAGAACTGATAAACCGAACAAATAAAGAAATAACAATATATTGGCTCCCAGGATGGACAAGATAAAAGATATGCAAACTGAAGCCAGAAGATTTACTACAGAGAAGTGGGAGCAAGCCTGGCACATGACGACGGATAACGAACTTCGAGAAATCAAACAAACAGTAAGTGAATGGCCTTCAAGCAAAAGGGATAATAGAAGAGACGAAGTGATATTATGCCGCTTAAGAATTGGCCATTCCCGACTGACACACTCTTATCTCATGACAAGACAGGACAGACCGTCATGTACCCAGTGTAACACACCACTGACTATAAAGCACATACTCACTGAATGTTTACAGCGACAAAACTATGACTTACCTTACAATATGACTGAATTACTCGGCGATGGAAGCAAATGTATCGATGAGATATTGAACTACCTTAACAAGACCAACTTACTAACCAGATTATAGCATAAATTTAGAAAGGAAGAAGAGTGAAAACAACCCATAGAGATTTGTTTATATATACCATTATTATTTATATAAAAAATATACCATTGTTTATTTATATACAAAAAATAATATAAAATGCATGTGTGTGTGTGTATGCAGGTGTGTACATGTGTGCATGCATATTTGGATGCATTTAATGTATTTATTCTATTATATCTTAATCTGTATAATTTGTTCGTATATCCTACTATTTGTATGATTAAAGAAATAAGTGGAATAGTATTCTCCTATGTCTAGAAGTAGAATAAACTATATAAACATAGTGTAATGTATATATGTATAATTTGATGTGTATATATATATATATATATATATATATATAATAATGATGATGTATATATTGTTGACGTTGATGTATATATATATATAATAATGTGTTTGTATGCACATATGTAATAACCAAATTGTACCCATGTATATATGCATGTAGATGTGTATGTATGTATATATGTGTAATGTTTGTTCTGAGCAAGTCGCTATAGTTGCGAAAAGCTCATAAAATAAATGTAAAAAAAAAAAAAAAATATCTCCACCCCGAGACTTATTTTATTTATTTATTTATTTTTTTTAATTTTTCCTCGGCCTTCTAATCAATCACAGCAATTATGGGAGGAAAAAGAAAATCAAATAATAGAAAGCATCACTCTCAGGAGAATTCACCCATAAATCGCTCGCGTCATCAACATCTTCTCGAGCAACTTTTATAGATTCCCCATCCCTCTCAAAAGAAGCACCATTTCTGAAGAAATCCTCCCAAAAAATTAAATATGGACACAAATGCTAAAGTGGAAACGTCACAATCAACATTAGTTCCGAAGCCACCGCCTATTGTTGTAAGAAACATCACAGACTTTAAAAAATCTGTCAAAAAATCTCCAATTTAATAGGCAAAGACTCGTTCACCTGTCGAGGACGGTTCCAGGACACGCTAATAAATACACACACCAGTGACTCCTTCCGCAAAGTAGTAAAATACCTCGGGGACATGGAGAGCGACTTCCACTGTTACCAGCGCAAGGAAGACAAGTCCTACAGAGTTGTTTTACGTCATCTCCACCACAACACTCCTCCAGATGATATTAAATCGGAACTCGAAGAGCTCGGATACAAGGTCAAAAATGTGCATAATGCAAAACACCCAGCCACAAAACAACCTATGCCACTATTATTTGTTGATCTGACTAAAGAACCGAAGAGTAAAGAAATCTTCAAGGGAAAATATCTCCTACATACGAGAATCTCAGTTGAAAAGCCAAGGCAGAGAAGAGATATCCCGCAGTGCCGCAAATGCCGTGAATTTAAACACACAGCGAACTACTGTGAGCACACATCTAAATGCGTGAAATGCGCAGGAGAGCATGACGCTAAGGACTGCACCCATCCCAAGGAACTTCCACCCAAATGTTCCAACTGCGGCGGTAATCACCCTGCAAACTACCGCGGCTGTGAAGTTTACACAGTTCGCAGCACACCGGCAGGCAGCCCAACCTGATACTCTACCTCAGCCCTCCACTAGCGGCGAACCCACCACAAACGGACAGCACTCTGCAAGACATCTACCTCCAACCAGGTTCATCTCGTCTGGAGTCACCTTCTCTGACCTTCTTCAACCGTCCACTTCTCAACAAAATTTTCCACAACTTACAATCCTCTTATTAATCAATCCTCTTATCAAGCTCCTATCCTCTTTTATTGAGCAATGCATCCCAGTACTTCTTAAAAAATGATCCCACCCAGAACATCTCCTATCCTTATCCTCCTCTGGAATTCCAACGGGCTGTTACCCCGAAGACCAGAACTAGAACTGCTACTTACAGACCGTGACATAGATATTGCACTTATAACAGAGACACACCTACGAACTCAACATTACTTTAACATAGCAGGATACAAAACTTACCGTACAGATCACCCTGACGACAGAGGCCATGGTGGTACACTGGTCTTGGTTAAGAACAACATAACCCATCATTCTCATTCCTATCTGACTACTGCTTCTCCTCAATTAACCGTCATCGCCTCCATCTATTGCTCTCCAAACCAACGGATGTATCACCCTGATTTTACCAATTTATTCTAGTCCCTTGGCACTCACTTTATCGCTGGGGGAGATTTTAATGCCAAGCATCTCCTCTGGGGCAGTCGCCTTACTAACTCGAGAGGCTGAGTGCGAAACGACGTATTGTACAATGGTGAGTATTCCTACATTTCCCAACCTCATCCAACCCACTGGCCTTCCGATCCCCACAAAAATCCGGACATCCTAGATTTTTTCGTTACTTCTGGCTTGAACGGTATCCACCGGACCTATAGACTGGGCTATATTCCAGTCTAACCTAGACACTATTCTGGACCTGGAATGTAAAGTTGAAGACAGCGCAAGATGTTGATGATGCTGTGGACCTCTTCACTAAATCAGTCCAGGACTGCGCTAGACTTGCCAGCAAACCAACTCACAAACGTCAACCAACAGCAACCCCAATCCCTCATCATATACAACTGCTCCTCTCAGCCAAGCGACGTGCCTGGACACAATGGCAACGATCCCATCTCGCTGCAGACAAAACCATTTTCAATAGACTAACAAGAAAGCTAAAAAACGAACTGACTAAACTAGACAATCACCGACTGGAAGAATATCTTTCTTCTTTAACACCCCGTAACCACTCACTGTGGGAAGCCACTAAAAGAATTCTTAAATTCCAACCTACCTCCTCTCCACTCCGACGTGAAGATGGAACTTGGGCCAGAAGTGACGAAGAAAAAGCTTCCCACTTTGCCAATCATCTAGAAGCAACCTTTTCTCCGAACCCAGAGTTAAACCCTTCCCATACTGAAGAGGTAATCGCTTATCTTTCCGAACCCTTACCGATGTCCTTACCTCCACCTTCCTTTCACCCATCGGAAGTCAAATACATCATTAATAACCTACCCCTCTATAAGTCCCCTGGTCCTGACCTTATCACCGCTAAAATCCTTCGGCACCTCCCCCATAAAGCCATCATGTTTCTCATCCTTATGTACAACAGTGTACTGCGAACCACTTACTTCCCTCCCTCCTGGAAACACTCCTCTGTAATCCTTATTCCTAAACCAAACAAACCAGCTACTGAAACATCATCCTACCGCCCAATCAGTTTGTTACCCATCCTCTCTAAAATCCTTGAAAAACTGCTGTACAAACGTATCCTTCCTATAGTTGAATCCTCTGGTATCATTCCAACTCATCAGTTTGGCTTCCGATCACTCCACTCTACCACTCAACAAGCTTTCCGAGTTGTAGACACAATTTCCTCAACGCTTGAGCGTAAGGGCTTCTGTTCTGGAGTCTTTCTAGATGTAGCCCAGGCCTTTGACCGAGTCTGGCATCCGGGCCTCCTTTATAAGCTCAAGCGTTTTCTCCCCATCACCTACTACTTAATCCTAAAATCCTTTCTTTCATCCCGCCTGTTTCATGGCCAATACAATGCATCGAATTCCTCATCCCGCCACGTAACTGATGGAGTCCCCCAAGGCAGCATCCTAGCCCCTCTCCTCTACTCCATCTTCACCGCTGATATCCCCAATAATCCCAGTACCATTATCACAACTTTTGCAGATAATACTGCAGTGCTTTCATGTTCGCCAACCCGCAGCAAGCCTCAGAAGCGCTCCAGAATCATCTCTTAGAATTCGAGCAATGGCTAAAGAAGTGGCGAATCAAAGTTAACGCCGAAAAATGTAAGCACGTCACATTCACACTGCGGCGTAGTGAGTGCCCATCTGTTACCCTTAACGAATCCCTCATTCCCAAATCCGATGTTGTTCGATACCTAGGCTTCCACCTCGACAAGAGACTTACTTGGAACACACACACAAAAACAAAACGACAAGAACTAAACAGACGCTACGGCCTACTTAGGCGACTAGTAGGTCCCAAATCAAAACTCAGTACTGAAAACAAACTAACAACCTACAAAAAAAACTATTATTAAACCGATTTGGACATACGGCATTGAACTATGGGGTACAGCAAAACCTTCTAACATAAACCGAATCCAAACCTTCCAGTCCAAAGTCCTGTGCCGGATCCTTAATGCTCCCTTCTACGTCAACAATAATATCATACACCGAGACCTCGAAATTCCCTTTGTCGCTGAATTAGCTAAAACCCGATTCTCCACTTTTCATTCCAAGCTACCCTCTCATCCCAATCCCCTTGCCCAATCCCTTTCCACAGATGCGATCCCTTCCTATCCTCCGAGACGCTTGAAAGGAAAGTGACCTAGAGACCAACTGTAATACTTAAATAAAATATTTATAATTCCTCAGGGAGTGTCAGCAATGGCTGCCTTCTCCCCTCTATATGTAAACATGCCTTCTGTATTATATGTAAACATATGTATACAGATTGTAAATATTCAATAAAAAAAAAAAAAAAAAAAAAGTTCTAGTGTCATGAGCGGGTTTTCTCACTTTGGGGAATATATTATTTCCCTATGACACTTTTTGTGAGTAGCAGTATGTGCTTGGCTGGGTAGAGGAAGCATTGACAAGAATATAATGTCAGAGAAAAAACGAAAGGTAATCTGATTTTGTAGTTTCTTATAAATGTTTGATTAAGTTACCCAACCAGAGGCTTCTTTTATGTAAATTACATTTCTCCGTTCACTTTAAAATGGCGGAGGGTCGAGAACTAACCTTCCACAGTTCTAGGAGGCAGAAGGGATGGGATGTAGTTTTATTTTATTAATAGCGAACCATGAATTTTCAACTAAAGTGAGTTATAAAAAACTTAGCAATATAAATCACGGTAATCACCCTCATTAAATATTATAAATATTATGCGTAACTCTAATAACAGAAATGTATAAAACAGAGTTAAGGATGTATCAGGGGTGATGTAGGAAGGCAGCTCATCTACTTCCAGCTTCCATGAAAATCAGATCCATGTTTTGAGAAAAGAAAATATTCAATAGGGGTCAAAACACATAAGTTTAGCTATGAATGTTATTTTGAAGCCCTGGACGACTTTTCGATACTACCACGAGTATGTGTCATTTGAAAAAAGCATTCTATCAAAGAGTATCTGCCAGGATGGCCATCGACATTTTTAGTATGTCCCCTTCCTCACATTAGGCAATTAAATCCGCTTATGGCGTAATCCAAAAGTGTTGTCAAGAAACGACAACGTTTTATAAGGTCAAAAAAAAACGGACGTTCAACTGTGTACGAATCCCCCACCCCTGAAACAGTTTTTCTGGCAACATTTGGGCAAAAGAAATATCGCCCCGTTTTCGGGTTTACTGTAACGACAATTGAATGATGGAACCACCGTTACCCAACCTGTAACGGTGTTTACGAAAATCGGGTTAACATGATTTTTTGTTTTAGATACCCAAATACGGCGCACTGACTTGTTAATATGTCTCACGTTCATCAAATGCAATATTGTGAAATTAAGTTTTATATAAAACAAAGTAAAAACAATTAACAAATAAAAAAATAAATTATGCGTCTAAAATAAATTACTCGCAATTATGTAATTCCAAAAAGAGATAAAAATATGTATTTGTTAAAACACCTTAGTATGATCAATTCCACAGACCATAAACATGTCTTTTATTTATATCACCGCATTTCACAAATAACGTTTCGGCCTTCAGGCCATTTTCAAATTTTAGAAGAAAAATAAATAAAGTGTTACAATGTTTCTTCTAGAATTTGAAAATGGTCTGAAGGCCGAAACGTTCTTTGTGAAATGTGGTGATATAAATAAAATACATATGTATGGTCTAAGGAATTGATCATACCAAGGTAGTTTAATTAAACTTGAGCTCAGAATTTTCTTTTTGGAGAAAAAAAGGATATACAAAGACAATATGTATTTGTATTCGAGAAGAGAAAATGAAAAATAATGTATGCCTAAATGCATATCATTAAATACAATGAAAGTTGCAATACTTAATTTGATTTTGAGCGCCGATAAAATTTCCCTCACTACTACTACTACAATTATTTCTTCAAGATCGACCATATTTTTCTTTGAGTGGTGATGGAAAAGCTTTAATCTTTAATATCATTTAATCTTAAACAGCTTCAGTAAAAGAATATAATGTTAATTTTTTTAATAGAAATAATAACATTTGGATTAATGTTAAAGATATCGAAGTGCGGTTTGTAGCATTATTTTAGCCTTTGGGTCTGTTTGCGAAGACCACATCCAGTTACTTGTGAAGTATATGTAGTGATTATAACAGTGATTCAGCGCACGCGCATAACTCATAGCTTTTCTATTGGCTATTCGTATGGGCAATTCTATTGGTTGTTGCCGGTAGGAAAGTAATATTTAACACTCAAGTCAATCCAACTCGTTTATAGAATTCTATTAATTTTAGAGTTGGGTTGACTAGAGTTTTGATATCTTTTTGTGCGAGCGTAGCGAGCGGAAACGTATCGCACGTATGCGAAATAAATATAAATATGTTTTAGAACCACCTGACAAAAAAATCAGTGAGGAGGCCCCCAAACTTCACAATTACCATTGATTTTTATGATTTTAACCTATTTATTAATAAATATTGCTTGCTGAAATATATCCTGCTTATGTTCATTTATGCATTACAAGCCTAAAAGTATTACTTACAAATACAACTTATCTAACGGTTAGTTAGAAACCATATTTTATAAATATAGTAGTAAAAAAAAGTTACTTTTACGAGTGATTTTAAATACTTTTCATTACTATATTTATATACTATGGTTTCTAACCTTAGATAGCATGTAAAGAAAGAACAGATAACCTGCAAAGAACCTGTAAGCTAATCAGTAAGTAAAAAAAGCGCTGTTTAAAATCACGACAGATACTTCAAAGTAACTGGATGTGGTCTTCGCAAACAGACCCTAGTATTTTTACGCACTTTATTAAGATGTGCTAAGAAATAGAGGTGATTCGGCAAAAGAGCAGGAGGCGCATGCGTATTGTTGTAACGTCAAATAGTGTACGTATATACTGTTGAACCTTGGAATCATGGATCTTAAGATCTTCCTCTTGCCCTCAGTTTAGAAGTTTGGCCACCAAGAGCATTTGAGTCTTTCTAATTGAAGTACAGTATGTATTCAAATTGGTAACCCACTTCGACAGAAGGGAGCCCACGCGAAACGAACACACGAAGGAGAGCTCTAACTTAAAATACCATTGGAGTGTGTAAGTTGGCTGAATCATGAAGGGCGAAAGGTGCTTGCTCATAGATTAATTTCCGTTCCTTGTAATAATGTAATGGGGAGGTGAACACAAGGGGAGTAATTCTATCCTCTTGTCAGTTGGAGATAATTAGCTTGAGTTGAGGATATTAGTTGGCTGACAGATCCTCGAAGCCTCTTTATCTGTAAACAAGGCAGTATGAAAACCTTGCCTTGGGTAATGATATGTGGTATATCATTTACTCTCATACACACAGTCTCGTAGACACACAACAAATACTCATGCTACTTCATTATATCTCTCTGTATCATTCCCTCTCTCTTCAAAATCTCTCCAGACAGATTATGTTGTATATGTACATATTAAACAATAAGCTAGCACAAAATTGATCTGATTTAGAAATTTTAATTATTTCTTTAAAATTTAAATTTGAAATTGTTATTAATTTGTTGTTTTTTTTAAGACCGCTGAAGAAAAGAAACGGAGGCGTGAGTCGGCCCTCAGACAGCATTCGTTTTTCCAGCTGAGGGTTCATCTTCGAAGGGGAAGAAACCTTGTGGCCCGGGACAAAAGTGGTAAGTGGAATTCACAGATAGTGTAAGTATTAGATAAATTGATACATGGGTTTATAGAAAGAAAGCCTAGGGGCCAACGGTGGCTAGTAGGATCTATAGATAATGTAAATGCTATCTGGATCTATTAGAATGATTTATAAACAGGTTTTCCAAAATGAAATATAGGGACCCAGTAAAAGAGGGGCATGTAGGGTCTAAAGATATTGGAAAAATTTGGACTTTATCTACTAGACAAATTTATACTCGGCGTCACCGAAAGACAACTATGGGGTCCGGGACCGAGAGGTAACAAGACTAATACTCAGACGTAATCCACTAGACAGCTAGCGAACCTAGGGACAGAAAGCAACCTAGGGACTCGGGACCGAGAGCTAACAAGACTAATACTCAGACGTAATCCACTAGACAGTTAGCAAACCTAGGGACAGAAAGAACCTAGGGACTCGGGACCGAGAGCTAACTAGATTAATACTCAGACGTAATCCACTAGACAGATAGCAAACCTAGGGGCAGAAAGTGAACCTAGAGGCTCGGGACCGAGAGGTAACTAGACTAATACTCAGGCGTAATCCACTAGACAGATAGCAAACCTAGAGACAGAAAGCGAACCTAGGGGCTCAGGACAGAGAGGTAGTATCCATAGACAGGGTATTTACACTATTTATAGATTCTAATTACACATTTTTCGAGTATATACTCGAGGTGTAAGTAGGATCCATAGAGAGTGTAAGTACTCGACTTATCTCTACTGGAAAAATTTATTGCCGAGTGTAAGACCCTCTTTGTACATTTTACAGTCTCTTCTAGCACGTAAGAGTAGGATAAGGCGTAGACTTAAGCCCGGCTCCAGGTTCCAATCCGTTGGGCCTGGACTTCTTAAGTTCAGTTTTTGTAAATAAATTAGGGCGGGAAAAAAAATTCCAGATGATGATTCCAGATGGAAAATTTGGAAAAGGATGCATAGATAGTGTAAATACTCGACCTTTCTTTACTGGACAAATTTAAAAATCGGTTAATAGACAGGTTTCCTGGAGTCCAGTAATACAGGAGTAAGCGGGATCCATATATACTGTAAGTACACGACTCATCTCCACTGATGAAATTCATACCCGAGTTTATATACTGGAAACCTGGGGCTCTGGTTCTGGATGGATAAGTAGGATGCATAGTAGTGTAAGTACTCGACTTCTCTCGACTGGACAAATTTACAGATTTGTTATTAGAGAGGTATCCTAGGGGTTGGTACTAGAGATTATAGAGGGGTATCCTAAACCCCGTACCAGAGGGGTAAGTAGGATCCGTAGATAGTGCAAACAGTCGGACTTTATTTACTGGACAAATTGATAGCCGAGTTTATAGATAGGAAACCTGGAGGTCTGATTCCAGAAGGGTGAGTAGAATCAATAGATATTGTAAGTACTCGATCTCCCTCTAGTGGCCAAATTTACAGAATTGGTTTATATAGAGGCATCCTAGGGTCCGGTACTAGAGGGGTAAGTAGGATCCGTAGATAGTGCAAACAGTCGGACTTTATTTACTGGACAAATTTATAGCCGAGTTTATAGATAGGAAACCTGGAGGTCTGATTCCAGAAAGGTGAGTAGGATCAATAGATATTGTAAGTACTCGATCTCCCTCTAGTGGGCAAATTAACAGAATTGGTTTATAGAGAGGCATCCAAGGGTCCGGTACTAAAGGGGTAAGTAGGACTTTATTTACTGGACAAATTTATAGATGGGTTAACAAGAATTTGGTTAGTAGTATTGATACATGACATGAGTGCTTGTACTCTAAGTACTACACAGTATTATAGGCACTTTTACCTAGGGGCTCGTATCAAAAGTGCTATACATGTTCCATAGATAATGAATCTACTCGGACTCCATTTGGGAGCTATGTTATTAGACAGTTATACAAAGAGGTATACTTGTAAACCAACGTACGTGCTTTATGTACAATTCATAGATCACGAATAAAAGAGAACACTATCAAATAGATAGATTTATAAACAAATATTATGAAAGAATCCTTTTTATGCAATTATAATGGATCGCGTTATATATTCATCCACGGAAGAACATTCGAATGTGAACACAATGTAAAGAAATTATGTCTTGGTTTGTTTTCTGGGATTTACCTGTGTTACTTAAATTAAGAAATGTTTCAAAATAATTGAGAAGTTGGACTTCTTACCTCCTCCTGTTAGTCGAGGAAGGTAATACCGAATCGTAAATAATTTGGTCTACGGTTTTCGTTTCACTTAATCATCTTTCTTTATGGACGAGGCATACATCGTGAAAGAGTATATTATTTTGAAAAATCGGGTCATTAGTAAATAGGAACGTTTGGTCATTCGACTCGTTTTTTTTATTGTTTTTTTTTACGGCGCATCGACGTCTAGGGCATTAGCGCCGACATCCAGGGTGCAGTGAGGACTTTTACAAACGAGCCATGAGATGATAAAATTCCATCTTGAACATGGGAATCGAACCCACCATCTTCCGCATATGAATCTAAAGCGCCACTAGAGCACGGGGAGACCCCTCGACTCGTTATTGATTTTGAAACCAAATACAGCAAACATGTCACAAAAACCCCGTCACTCTTTGACTATTTTTAGCCTAACTGTGGGTGCCTCTCCAGCATTTCTATTTGGCTAGGGACTAGTTGTCTGTTTCCAATGTGCTGTTTTTTTTAAATTAATTTTTAATGGTTATTACATTCTGTATATGAACACATCTGTTAATACGATACAACAGAAGGGATTTGTGCTCAAGGCTTCCCAACTTCTTCCTCGATTAACCTCAGAAAGACTCTCAGATAACATTAAAAGGTGCCTACCCAAGCTACCTTCTGTTCCGACCTATGATTCGAGTCAATGAGACATCGGTGAGCAGCATATATTGACGCACTTAAAGGAATAGAAAACCATTGCAAACACTTCACATCGTCACTGAAGCAGATCTCTGGGACACTGTCTTCTCAGTCGCCTTGGCGAAGAGAATGGATGGGTGACGCTCGATCGGGAGGTTCTAATTTAGATTGATTGATTATTATCATTACCTTAGTTCACGGTAGGTAATCTCATCGTATGAATGAAACAGGTTAAAATCAAATGTATTCTCCTATGAGTAACAAGACGTTATTTATGCTGAATTATCTTGTGTGATTACTCAATTCCAACCAAACAACTCTTTATAACTAGGTACTTCGTTATATCCGGAACCAAGTTCTCCAGCCTCCTTCCCACCCTGCCCAGAAAGCAAGGTGAAACAAAGGATCTCAAGTATGTCCTCCAAATGAAACAGCCACCTTAACGAGAGTGTTTCATTAACAACTAATTAATAAAAGCATTTATTCGTTTTAGGATGTTTTCTCACTTCCTATAGAGAGGAATGCGCTTTAAGGGGTAATATTACCTTGTGCAATCAAAATCAAAGTCATTTTCTTGAATTGATAAATAAGAAATAAATCGATATTTTTCAATTTTTTGTAGGTCAATCGTTTTATGTGGGATGTTAAAGTATCCAAAAAAATAAGTTTCAATTCTTCGAAAACACTAATGGCGGCTCAGGGTTTGACAAACGGAAACGCTCTTTTTCTTTTTTCTTGGTTTTAAACGTATTATTAAATTATTAAAGGAGGACCAAAACAAATCTTAACAATTAAACAGGGACCAAACCAAGCTTGCTCAGAACATTATCTTCAAATCAGCACCGCGTTCACTCGGCATCGGGATTTCACTCGGAACATCGTATTTTGGCGAATTTAAACATTTTTTCTTCACATAAACACTGTTGGATATCATTTTTGGTTAGTTAAGGAAGAGTTTTAGCCCATAAAGAACAATTTAATGATGTTGTGTTGATGATAATCCCTTAATGATGTTGGGCATATGCTTCCTTAGTTCTTAAAAAAAAAAAAAATATCGCCCTTTTGATACTAGGAAACTTTTTTCTTTTTTTTTTCTTTATTTTATTTTTTTTTATTTTATTTTTTTTAAATTTCCATTTATCCATCACGATTACACTATCAATAAAAAAGTTACATTTTTGGATTGAGTGCTTAGATAGCAACGTTTTTCATTGTGAGTTATTTTCGAAACTATTTAACTGTTAAATTAAATAAGATATAAATAAATAACGAATTTCACCATCCAAATAAGACGAAAATTTTGTTGTGGCAATTTCATTAAAATTGGGCCATTTTTGAGGGTCCTTAAGTCGTGATCCGTTAATCCATTTGGAGTAATCAAAACAAAAATTCAAGTTTTATCTACTTTTCTCGAATACCGTCAGGGTAATCACCTTGAAAATAGTTTCATTCATTAGATAACCAGTTGCATACAACTTGTTGTTCTCTATTATTCGTTGCAAACATTTTGATAAGATTTTAATTCTGTGACCATATTCTTTGGCGATGAACTTTTTGAGTTGCAGATCAAGGAGTACCCCATTGAAAGAGTTTTGCAGAGAGTGGAATTAGTGGAACTCTGTTTATGCTAGTTCAGGTGAACTATAGACCACGTGAAAGGGGGGGGGGGGCATGTGCCAATCTAACTCCAATAATTGTTTCGCGTCTCGTTATAGTAATGAACAGGAATGGCATCACGATTAGCCGATCCTGATTGCTTTTGGTCAACCGCTACCTTTGATTGTTCCGTCTCTACACGGTTGGTTATGCAGAAGGAGTTTAAAACACATTATAAAGGAGTTTAAAGTATGTTTTACAATGTCAACAAAATTCCAACAGTACGATATTTTAATTATCCTATCTAAAAGTTGTTAACGTCGAATCATCGTGTTCCTCCCGAAATGTCATTCTTCCTGTAAGATGGACTTATTCAATATTTAAAACACATTAATGAATCTCTTTTATTTAAGAGAATAGTGCAGTAAAACCAACTACGCCAGCTGACATGAAGAGAAAGAACTTATCATGTGAGAGTAAACTACTTAAAGCACAAGTCTAACTACCAAACAGGGTTTGACTTTTGCCGAAGTGGCTCGCTTCCACGATTGGAAGGCTGAACTTGGAGCGAAGCTATTAGATAGGCTGCTTTAGTAGGAACTTCAAGGGGCGGAATTCGTTAGGCGGTACATCGCTCAAGTGAGAATCTTTCCAATGGCTTCTTCACTTTTAGGCGTGCTACATAAGGTATGAGATAAGAAGGAGGCTACGTCAGTAGAGGCAATTAGAGCGTTCAACAGCCACCCTGACGTCATCAGCCAGTGACGTAGCTGTGACGTCACAGTGACGTCACAGCGACGTAGTCAGTGACGTCATCAGCTGACGTTATCAGCCAGTGACGTCGCTGTGACGTCACAGTGACGTCATCAGCTGACGTCATCAGCTGACGTCACGCGACGTCATCAGCTACAAGGAAAACAGTGTCAACCAGCCGCCATCTTCCTCACGAAGCCAACATGGATACCGACTAATCACATCCGTATCAGGAGCAGTTTCCCGCCAATAGTCTTAACATGAGTCATACTAGCCCCTCCTTAGAAGCTCTAGAGACGCGCATTCAGTCATGGCAGAGCAATCAGAGGATGAGCACAGCGGTTATAGCGCTAGTGGTGGGAGTCACCCTTTCTCAAGACGTGTCAGCTTTCCAGAGTACCAACTAATTGAAGCGCGCAGAAGATCGTTCGATACATGGCCTTTAAGTAACAAAATAAACCCCGAAGCGTTGATAGAAGCAGGATTTTTTTACACAGGTAAGGCTGACCAGACTATCTGTTACTGCTGTGGAGGGGGGTTAAAAGAGTGGGAGGAGAATGATGATGTATGGATGCAACACACTATATGGTTCCCCACGTGCCCGCTAGTTATTAAGAAGAAAAATGGATCTGGAGACGCTCATTTATGTAAGATATGCTTCGCAGATGTAGTTGAGATAGCATTCCTTCCGTGTGCACACGTAGCTACTTGCTCGGATTGCGCAAAAATATTAAAGAAATGTAGAGGAGCGTAAGAATATACTCGCCAATTTATTATCTTATGACCTTATTCAAGAAGCTAATTATCTACTAACCCATGACTATCAACTTTGAACAATCACGCAGGACGTTCGGTGATATGGAAAAGTGGGGAGCCCCCTGTTTCTAGGGCCTGCCGACATACTCCGATAGTATGACCGATGGCTTCTAAGGATGGTATGCAGGGGGAGTTCCCTCAACACGCTGATCTTAAGGTGAGTGAAACAAATTATCTTATTACTTATTATATATAGAGATATCATAATAAGAGATAATGTTTCATTCTAGCACCTGCCCATCCAGTGGGAGAGCATTATTCGGAACCACATATATATAAATTTACCCCATTGTTTTAAGGTGAGTGAAACAAATTAACTTAGTACTTATTATATAGAGAGGCAATAATAAGATGCTTCATTCTAGGACCTACCTATCTTCATGAAGGTGGTAGACCGGCAACCAGCTCACCTTTGCTCATTGGGGAACGTTAGAGTCCAAAACTTCGTATTCGGGGCAGCCTACATGACCACCCAACGGAGCATCTTTGCGCAGACATGGCGTAAGTATAAGAAAATAGCTCATTTTGATAGTAGTAAATGTCTAAAACCCTTCTAACAATGGTTCTCCATTATTTTTCAGGAATTCCCCCACCTCCAGCGAGGATGGGGGGTTTAAGTACCCGCGACGCCTGCAGCGAGGATGGGTGGGAGAGCATTATTCGGAACCACATATATATAAATTTACCCCATTGTTTAAAGGTGAGTGAAACAAATTATCTTAGTACTTATTATATAGAGATGCAATAATAAGATGTTTCATTCTAGGACCTACCTATCTTCATTAAGGTGGTAGAACGGCAACCAGATCACCTTTGCTCAGTGGGGAATGTTAGATTCCAAAACTACGTATTCGGGGCAGCCTACATGACCACCCAACGTAGCATCCTTGCGCGGACATGGCGTAAGTATAAGAAAATAGCTCATTTTGATAGTAGTAAATGACTAAAACCCTTCTAACAATTGGTTTTTTCCATTATTTTCAGGAATTCCCACACCTCCAGGGATGATGGAGGGTTTAAGTACCCGCGCCGCCTGCAGCGAGGATGGTAGGGGATAAGCGCCTCCAACGCCTACAGCGAGGATGGGGAGGAGTGGAAAAATAAATGGCTATTAATATATTGAAAAACGATCTTTATTTACTACAACATTCCTTATCCTCCAGGTATTTATAAGATAACTTACATTAGGTTTACAACAGAGGCATAACTTTCCTTTTTAACATAGGCTCATACAACTATAAGTATAAAAGATTTACAACTTAACTACCCTTAAAATGGGTTAAATTAGTTATTTACAATAAATTTCCTTAACCTAGAGTTACAATAACTTAGCCTTAAGATAGGTTCATATGAGTATTTACAAAAAATAGCTTATCTATCCTTAACTCAGATTTACAACCAACCTTAACTTAGATTTACAACTAACCTTAACTTATATTTACAACCATCCTTAACTTATTAAGTATTAGGGAGCGCAAGTAAGTTGTCCGAAGGTATCTTATAATGACCTAATGCTAGAGTGGAGACGGTATCTTTAAGAATATACCTTTTGTCATCGTTCGCTGATAGAGATATTTTATTAACTTCTGTACTATAAATAAAATGTTTGGATGAGCGGATAAACTTCATGGGATGACGAGCTGTATCATGGGTTTGTAGGCAAGAGACATAATCTTGAAAGGTGATTTTATTTTTCAACACGGCTTTCTTAACACCTTTAGCTTTTCGAATTTCACGTTTATCGATAAGGATTGCATACATTTTTGCCCGAAGCCCTACAAACGCATTTATTAGCTCCCCATTGGTCTCATCTTTGAATTTACCTAATACCTTTTTGTTCAGAGTCGAGAAACACTTATGATCTGGAGGGAAGTCGGATGTATCCAAATACGGTAGGAGATCTATATAATCCTGGAATATATCTTCAGTAAATATCTTATATATGAATGAATCCGTATCTGTATAAGATAGGATTAACCTTTCAGGACCGAATCGGGGCATCATAACGTCGTAGTGGTAGGCGTACATGGTAGTCTTTGAAAGATCTAAAACACTTAGCCCGATGTAAAGGGGTTTATTAAATTTTACTTTATTCTTTAACAAATGTATAGCAGCTAGGTTCTCAGTGTATATAGTCCTATCAATAAAAGTATTTTTCGAAACCATTTTTTCAATCTTTTTAGCGTCACACACAAGCTGCATATTCATTCGATTTCTGACATTTTCCATAGTTTTACCGAAAACCGAGTTGTTATAAAGTTTATATAGATCTTTTTCCATTATAAGATACCTTCGGACAACTTACTTGCGCTCCCTAATACTTAATAAGTTAAGGATGGTTGTAAATATAAGTTAAGGTTAGTTGTAAATCTAAGTTAAGGTTGGTTGTAAATCTGAGTTAAGGATAGATAAGCTATTTTTTGTAAATACTCATATGAACCTATCTTAAGGCTAAGTTATTGTAACTCTAGGTTAAGGAAATTTATTGTAAATAACTAATTTAACCCATTTTAAGGGTAGTTAAGTTGTAAATCTTTTATACTTATAGTTGTATGAGCCTATGTTAAAAAGGAAAGTTATGCCTCTGTTGTAAACCTAATGTAAGTTATCTTATAAATACCTGGAGGATAAGGAATGTTGTAGTAAATAAAGATCGTTTTTCAATATATTAATAGCCATTTATTTTTCCACTCCTCCCCATCCTCGCTGTAGGCGTTGGAGGCGCTTATCCCCTACCATCCTCGCTGCAGGCGGCGCGGGTACTTAAACCCTCCATCATCCCTGGAGGTGTGGGAATTCCTGAAAATAATGGAAAAAACCAATTGTTAGAAGGGTTTTAGTCATTTACTACTATCAAAATGAGCTATTTTCTTATACTTACGCCATGTCCGCGCAAGGATGCTACGTTGGGTGGTCATGTAGGCTGCCCCGAATACGTAGTTTTGGAATCTAACATTCCCCACTGAGCAAAGGTGATCTGGTTGCCGTTCTACCACCTTAATGAAGATAGGTAGGTCCTAGAATGAAACATCTTATTATTGCATCTCTATATAATAAGTACTAAGATAATTTGTTTCACTCACCTTTAAACAATGGGGTAAATTTATATATATGTGGTTCCGAATAATGCTCTCCCACCCATCCTCGCTGCAGGCGTCGCGGGTACTTAAACCCCCCATCCTCGCTGGAGGTGGGGGAATTCCTGAAAAATAATGGAGAACCATTGTTAGAAGGGTTTTAGACATTTACTACTATCAAAATGAGCTATTTTCTTATACTTACGCCATGTCTGCGCAAAGATGCTCCGTTGGGTGGTCATGTAGGCTGCCCCGAATACGAAGTTTTGGACTCTAACGTTCCCCAATGAGCAAAGGTGAGCTGGTTGCCGGTCTACCACCTTCATGAAGATAGGTAGGTCCTAGAATGAAGCATCTTATTATTGCCTCTCTATATAATAAGTACTAAGTTAATTTGTTTCACTCACCTTAAAACAATGGGGTAAATTTATATATATGTGGTTCCGAATAATGCTCTCCCACTGGATGGGCAGGTGCTAGAATGAAACATTATCTCTTATTATGATATCTCTATATATAATAAGTAATAAGATAATTTGTTTCACTCACCTTAAGATCAGCGTGTTGAGGGAACTCCCCCTGCATACCATCCTTAGAAGCCATCGGTCATACTATCGGAGTATGTCGGCAGGCCCTAGAAACAGGGGGCTCCCCACTTTTCCATATCACCGAACGTCCTGCGTGATTGTTCAAAGTTGATAGTCATGGGTTAGTAGATAATTAGCTTCTTGAATAAGGTCATAAGATAATAAATTGGCGAGTATATTCTTACGCTCCTCTACATTTCTTTAATATTTTTGCGCAATCCGAGCAAGTAGCTACGTGTGCACACGGAAGGAATGCTATCTCAACTACATCTGCGAAGCATATCTTACATAAATGAGCGTCTCCAGATCCATTTTTCTTCTTAATAACTAGCGGGCACGTGGGGAACCATATAGTGTGTTGCATCCATACATCATCATTCTCCTCCCACTCTTTTAACCCCCCTCCACAGCAGTAACAGATAGTCTGGTCAGCCTTACCTGTGTAAAAAAATCCTGCTTCTATCAACGCTTCGGGGTTTATTTTGTTACTTAAAGGCCATGTATCGAACGATCTTCTGCGCGCTTCAATTAGTTGGTACTCTGGAAAGCTGACACGTCTTGAGAAAGGGTGACTCCCACCACTAGCGCTATAACCGCTGTGCTCATCCTCTGATTGCTCTGCCATGACTGAATGCGCGTCTCTAGAGCTTCTAAGGAGGGGCTAGTATGACTCATGTTAAGACTATTGGCGGGAAACTGCTCCTGATACGGATGTGATTAGTCGGTATCCATGTTGGCTTCGTGAGGAAGATGGCGGCTGGTTGACACTGTTTTCCTTGTAGCTGATGACGTCGCGTGACGTCAGCTGATGACGTCAGCTGATGACGTCACTGTGACGTCACAGCGACGTCACTGGCTGATAACGTCAGCTGATGACGTCACTGACTACGTCGCTGTGACGTCACTGTGACGTCACAGCTACGTCACTGGCTGATGACGTCAGGGTGGCTGTTGAACGCTCTAATTGCCTCTACTTACGTCAAAAAGTCGCAAAAAAAACTAAGTCGCGAAACACTAATCATCTAACCACGGATGATGAAAACTTAATTCCGACCTAAAGGAGTATCATAATGTACCTGACGATTACACAGGCACACACACAGAAAAAAAAAATGGTCTGTTCCAAACACCCCTTACATATATTCTTAAGTATTTCGGCCTGCTGAATCCGAGTCCGGGGTCCGTTTGATCCCAGTACGTCAGGTTGAAGTGCATTTTAAAATTTCGAATGAAGTCGTTTAACCGACGAAACCGATTGCACACCGTGTGTGCAATTGATATCCGAGGCTATAATACGGCCTGCACACCGTGTGTGCAATTGATATCCGAGGCAATAATACGGCCTGCACACCGTCTGTGCAATTGATAGCCGAGGCTATAAGAAGGCCTGCACACCGTGTGTGCAATTGATATCCGAGGCTATAATACGGCCTGCACACCGTGTGTGCAATAACAGTAATGAGCAATTGTCAGTTATTCTGAGTAAACTAGTCGTCGAAATATGATTTTTCTTGGACTAATGAAATCTGTAAATTACAGGAAAACCAAATTTAGCATTGGTTTTACTGTGTATCAAAAAATCTAAAAATTATCTGTATTTTCAGTTTACCTTGCACGCGTGCCCAATCCGCTGTCAAAAAAAAAAAAAAAAAAACCGAAGAGCGACGTGCACATCTGGTGTGTAATGGTCTTATTTCTGTGGTAAACTTTTTTTTTTTTTTTTTTTTTTTTTTTTTTTTTTTTTTTTTTTTTTTTTTTTTTTACGGCGCATCTACTTCTAGGTCATTAGCGCCGACATCCAGGGTGCAGCGAGGAATTTTCCCAGCGAGCCTTGAGATGAGAAAATTCCTGCCGGAGGTGGGGATCGAACCCACCATCTCCCGCTTATGAATCCAGCGTGCTAGCCACTAGACTACGGGAGACCCCTAGGTAAACTTGTTTTTATTAAAAATAAACAATATAAAGAAGAAAAAAAATTGGCTCCTGGGGACCGTGTTCGGAAAAAAAAATTGTCGTCTCGAAAGGGTTAAGAATAAATAACTAGAGGATAGCTCATGGTTTTGAGGATAGCTGAATTCGAATCCGGGGTTTCACCCCATCGGCGCAAGATCAAGGTCATTTCAAGTTCAAATTTGTTTGGTTGCGAAAAGTGAATTTCTGAATGCTGAACCTGAATGAACGGAAAATGTGTTTCAACCAGTCTTTCTATAGCAATAAAATGTAATAGCTACCAGTAAGATGGCCAAAAAGAGAGTAAAGAAAAATACATCGTGGATCAAAATGTTAAGTTGTGTTCTATTAATAATATTTCACTATTTTACAAAAGTGCACACAATCGTTTTTACCCGACCTGATAAATTCAAGTAGAAATTTCAACAAGTAATTTTGTGGGCTCTTGGGCAATGTGAATCCAACGAAATACGGCGTCGGAAGTGAAATAATAAAGTATGTCATATCTGTTTACACGATTCAATATCATTGCTTCGAGCATATTTTCATTAGAATGAATTGGGTGAACAGGTCTATAGGAGGGGGGGGGGTCAATGTTGGCTAATTGTCCATATTGTTTGCGACGAAGCCAGTACATTCATAAGAATCAATATATAAACTGCCTACATGACAATCTACTGAAATATATACGGTATAATTTCAACTCCTGCTTGTCCCTCATTAACATCAAATTCGATATTCCTAATGATCTGAAGTCGGTTTCTCTTGTCCCTATGTAATATACAGCAATTTCCCAAACCACCAGAACGCATTTATGCACCACTTCACCAAGAGCCGGGATTTGGCACTCTTATATTTTAGTAACATTTTTGGCAATTGGCATACATTTCATTTTATTTGCAGAGATTTTATTCATCATGGGCGTATATAGGAAATAATTTCGGAGGGGGCTGGGAAAATTTCGGGGGGCTGAGACCATTTCCGGTGTATAGATTACTAACTATCTTGGAAGAGTTTTAGCCTACTAAAACGCTATTACACTCAAAATAGAATATTTTTTATGAACTAAATGATCTTATTTAATTTATTTCTAAGGGTTTTATAAAATTTTTACCGATCAAATCAAACTTTCGGGGGGGGGGGCTGCACATGGGCCTTATATAGGCCCATGTGATTTATCATCAGGACAGGCTGGAAGTTCCGAATAGAAATATTCCCTATTGAAAAGAGAAAACGGAATTGGAAATTGCTAAAAAACGCTCTCTCACCAAAGCCTGTCGCTCATAGGTTGGCCTAGACATTACAATTTTTCTCGTCGCTCACCCCAGTTATTATATTTTGCGTGCTACAAAAAAGGCTAAAGAATCTAAATGTTAACCGATTTCAATGCATTTTCTTTTTTTTTTTTTCTTTTAGCGCGGTTTCTCCCTCCCCCATAGGGAGGAACCCCGCTTATAGGGTTGATACAATGAAACAATCCGGAAGTGCCGACTAGAAAATTTCGCGTTTTAGAACCCCTAGAGACCGAAAATAACGGTGGTTCAAATTTGTATATATATATATATATATATATATATATATATATGTATATATTTATATATATATATATATATATATATATATATATATATATATATATTTGTCTGTTCGCTCTCTAGATAGAAGACGAATGGTCCGATTTTGATGAAATTTGGTACAAAAATCCTTCGTCCAATTTGAAAGGTCAAGTTCGTTAACCAGCAAAATCCGCCTACTGGGAGATGGCGTTTGGGGCGAAATTCGCGCAAAAAAAATCGTAACGCTTACGTTTTTGAGTTCATAAGCTTCTAAGTACTCGTTTTATATGATTCCTGGGCTAGGAAAACGAATGAAACCATTTTCAAGGCGATAGCTTTAACCGTTTTCGAGAAAATTGGAAAAATATTTTTTGAATACCGTTTTTGGTTTGGGTACTTAGAATCACGGGACTCAGTTGAAACATTTTCTGCATGTTCTACTTTCATCAAAACTAATATGTTGAAATTTTGGTTACGTTTGGAGTTAAGGAAGGGTTAGAATAAAATATTTTATTAACAGACATAAAAAGTTTTAGTAACTTTGTTTACTTTCCTTAATATCACGAAAAAGGTTGAAAATCTTGGTAAACGGAAGAATACCATTAGAAAGCTTATTAAATGCTCTAAAAAAAAGGTTCTAATGAAAGTTTTGATTAGGCGATGTCAATCGGAGAAATAAGAGCTTAAAACTTTAAAGTAATTGATTTCGCTTATTCGAACTGTTCTTTTTGTCTGTTTTTTATTCCTTGTTATTTTTTAATTGCTTATTGTTGGATAATGTATTTGAAAATAAAACATGTTAAGAAAAATAAGAAAAACAATTTAATGTTAGAGATATGGATTTCCAAGATATATAGCTTTTCAACTGCCTAGCGTCCTTCCTAGGGAGGGTTCTTTGTCTTTGATTTTGGTACTTAGAATTATGGGATACAGTTGAAACATTTTCTGCATGTTCGAGTTTCATCAACACTAATATGTTGAAATTTTTGTTACGTTTGGAGTTAAGGAAGGGATAGAATAAAATATTTTATTAACAGACATGAAAAGTTTTGGGAACTTTGTATACTTTCCTTAATATCTCGAAAAAGGTTGAGAATCATGGTAAACGAAAGAATACCATTCGGAAGCTTACTAAATGCTCTACAAAAAAGGTTCTAATGAATGTTTTGATTAGGCGATGTCAATCGGAGAAATAAGTGCTTAAAACTTTAAAGTAATTGATTTTGCTTATTCGAACTGTTCTTTTTGTCTTTGATTTTGGTACTTAGAATCATGGGATTCAGGTGAAACATTTTCTGCATGTTTGAATTTTATCAAAACTAATATGTTGAAAATTTGGTTACGTTTGGAGTAAAGTAAGGATTAAAATAAAATATTTCATTTTTAGTCATGAAAAGTTTTGGGAACTTCGTATATTTTCATTAATATCACGTAAACGGTTCGAAATCTTGGCAAGCAAAAGATTACCCTTCGAAAGGTTACTAAATTCTGTACAAAAAATGTTTTGAAGACATTTGCGATGGGATGGTCATATTTGGAGAAATAAGTCCTTAAAACATAGGTAATTTCGTTCATTTGAACGAATCTTTTTGTGTGTTTCCTACAGTTCCCCCCCCCCTCTAGAAAGTCCCTTTCTAGAGTCATAAAGATAAGCCTCCAAACAACTTTAGGAATGTAGGATTTCTAATTTTTGCCAGTATCAGAACAGCCGCTCTTTACATACCACAGTGGTACTGACGTACCGGTCTATACTAGTTGCACTCTACACGGTGGTAGTACTTGGTGTATGCCACAGCGGATCGCTCATTATAACCTTATTTTATACGTATTAAATAGGTACCTAAAAAAATTTATTTGTGTATAAGTGTAGCGTTATTTGGATTAGAATAAAATATTTTATTAACAGACATGAAATGGTTCGGAATCTTCGTATTTTGTCCTTCTTTTTTTCTTTTTTTTTTTATTTCTTTTATGGTGCATCGAAAATGAGCCATTAGCACCATGTTTTCCTTATGAGCTTATATAACACTTAGATTTAGCTAGCGACAATATTTTACACCGCAATTAAAGCGACTTGCTCTCCTTACAAATATAATATTTATATTATAATATAAACATAATACATAAATTTGTCTGAAAAAAAGTACAACCCGCAGGAACTGCATCATCTTAGCGCAGTTCCGTTCTTATCTCGAGTGCAATTAGTGAAGGAATATAGCAGCTATCGGTAGGTATTAGCACCATTTTCCCCCCTTAATATCTTCAAAACAGTGGGAAGTACGATATAACCATTCAAAACCTTACTAAATTCTCTACAAAAAAGATTCTGAAGAAAATTTCGATGGGGCAATATCAGTCGGAGAAGTAAGTGCTTAAAATTACGAAAGTTTTAGTTTTGTTATTTTAAACGGGTTTTTGTCACTGTTTACCTCACTTTTGTTTTTTAAGTTTATTTAACGGTGGAATGAGTATTTCATTAAAGCTGAGAAAATAAGAATCATATTGGTAATAGAGTTTTCCTAGAGAGAGCGTCGCGATGACGGGAGAGTCCCATCCGCTTAGAAAACTGTCAGTTTCCATATGTGGCGCTTTTAGCTTCCTTCTTTGTGAGATATTATTTTATATTTTTAACGAAAGATCAAAACCTACCGATAGCTGCTACTATTCCTTTACTAATCGCACTTCGGATAAGAACGGAACCGCGCTAAGATGATGCAGTTCCTGCTAATCGGACTTTTTTTTTTTAATGAAAGCTAATAAAATTTAGAACAACTTTATCAATTCCCATTCTTGTTTTTTGTTTCCCTTGTTTATAAAATTACATGGAAATATGTTTATAACCATCCAATTTTTATAGCCTTCCAATGCTTATAGCCTTCTAGCTACCTTTCTTATAAATAATTTTAAAATATGAACAATAATAAAAGATTAAATTGGATGATAGTGAATGTGAGCTTTTATTTTCGGAAGTACAAAGTATGGAATGACAGACACAGTGATTTTAAAAATACAATCATAACCAAGAAACTATTAGAAGAGGTTGGAAACGCATTAAACATGCAAGATAATACATTTTTATTAACTAAGCATTTAAAATATTATTTTTTAAATTAATATTTTAATTAATAAGCGTATATTGGAGTATGCGATGACGGAGACTAAAGGAAATTACCGCCCAGCCGCTCTGTATAATAGCCAGTGCCCCTCTTCTGCTAAACGCTCGGTCGCTCTGTCGTCGTGTCTCTCATCGCTCTTCGCCTGTATCGTACCCGAGGCCTAATGAGGACAGGAAGAATGGATTCGTATGGAAGTCACTACATCTCAGGATGACGCAGTTTCTGCTAGATTTTAACTTATCCGGTGGAATGAGCACATTGAATAAATAAGAAACAGATTGAGCACTAGAAACAACTCAATGGCTAAATCGATTTTCTTTTTCAACTATTTTTTTTTTTTTTTTCTCTGAAAATTATAATTTTCAGAATAAGAAGATAATTATCAGAAGGAAAGATAATTATCTTTCCTTTGGAAATATATCGCTATAACAATTAACGTACTGTTTATGGAAAGAGTTTGTCAGTGGAATGTATTCTGTAGAGAGTACAAGCTAAAAAACAAGATAGAGGCTGCCCTCAGCGAAATTGTCAATGAATTAAATATTGGGTCTCTCTCTAACGTGTTAACACGCTCGCGGAACCCAAACGGGTTAAACCCAGCTTAGTTCTCCATTGCTCATCCAGTAAATGACGTTATTGAACCCCTTATATCCCGTCTACTTGTCCATCACTTGTTGTAGTATTTTTTTTTAAATTTTAGCGTGTTTCACATTCGTTTTAAAATAATAAAAATCCTCTATGGCGCAATTCAGAAGTGCTGACAAGAAATTTTGACATTTCATAACCTATAGGTAAATTAAGTCTCGTAAAATAGCGATAGTCTCAATAGCAGGGGCCGAAAATAAGTGTTAAAATTTTAAAAAATTATTTATTAAACTTTTACTCTTATTTTCATTTTGAAAAAGTAAAAGTTATAAAATAACTTTTTGGATTTAAACTTTTTTTTAACTTAAAAACATAAAAGTTTTAAAGTAATTGTTATTAAAATATATAATAGGAAAAAGTTTAAAGGAATAAATTAAAGCTACTAATGTTTTTTTTTTTGTTTTGTATCAACAAATATATCTCAGTAAATGAACACAAATAAATTTTTAAACAAAGAACATTTCATTTATTTTGAAGAAATTATTCAATTTCTATAATCCGGTAAGTTTGTGGAATTTAGATTACATCTATAATCATTTAATGCATACTTTAGGGTTGAAAAGGCTCTTTCAACACTTACTTTAGTGGCAGGGCTGGGGGTGTAGGATAAGTTTTAGTTGATATAGGTACGGAAGTGTGTATTTTCTTTCTTCCTGGTATTCCAAGCCAACGAAACCCTAAAATTCTTGATTAAAAGACTTAAAACTTCTATTTTACATTGAAAAAAAAAAAGTATTACTTTAACTTTTATTTTCGTGTACCCAATTTTAAATGATCCTAGATAACTTTTACCCTTAAAACTTTTAAATAAAATTTTTTTTAACTTTTATTTTTTAACTTATAAAATAAAAGTTTTTTTAACTTTTATTTTTTAACTTATAAAATAAAAGTTTTTTTTACAGTTAAATTTTAACTTTTTTGATAAAAAAAATAACTGTTTCGAGCTCTGCTCAATAGTACAGAGCTTTAATCACAATTGAATTTCAGCTATTAGTATTTCAATTTCATCTGGGTAATTCAATTTCATGGAAACTTGTAAATCAGAATATATAATCGTGGCTTATATTTACTTTAGGGGTGTTAGCTTTTCTTTTGAAAAAAGAAAATTCATTAGCCCTACCCTGGTTATAAACGCATGGTTTAACGCGTTTGCTTTTCATGCGATGTACAGATTATATGGAAGAATGTTCTAGTACATTTAATTTTTAAAATTCATAAAAGAGAATCAGCGCTAAATTCAATGTTTTTGGATTATTTCTGGTCTCAATCCTCTGATGTTTGATCAATTTCACTTTCTTCATTTCCTATGAAATATACTTGCAGAAATGTATACTTTTCGTCGGCTAGTGGCAGTAATGATCCCATTTTGTGATAAATTTATCCTGAGACGGAAAAAAGATAATCGGATTCATATCTGTTAGTGTGTTGTTCGAAGTGACACAGAAAGGGGCCATTTGGAAGCAGGTTGGTTTTAGGTTTTTTTTTATTTACTGTTTTTTGTGTTGTTTTTTTTTTTTATATTTTGAATAGAGAATTTATTTTATTTGTATGAGTTCTTCTCTTTATACACTATTTGAACATTTTCAATTTTAAAAATAAATGCATTAGATAATACAGGACATGGAAGAAGGGACGGATGAAGGAGAACGCCCAAAAACCCACCCTAACCAATCAAAAACATGACAGCCAAACCACGCCTTGAGAGACGTCATCACTATTTTTTATTTTTTTATTTTTCCAGGCGTGCTAACCTTAAGGTCATTAATGCCATCCAATAAGACTTTCGGTGATTTTCCGGTCTGTTTTTTGTATTTATTCACAGTAACAAATTAATGACTAATCACTTTTAGATTGCATTGACTAATTATTCTTAATTGGACTTTCTAATTCTTAATAAAACCTATACATGAAATTATCAATCACTTACCTTATAATTATTTTGGTACTTACGTATTAGCGTCAAAGCAGGTTAAAGAGTCGGGTCTCAGAGAGCTGGATCAAGGAGTCGAATCACTTTTTGCCAATATGGCGACGGGATTATCAACGATTTGGGTTAACTAGTTTTTATGTAATCTTTATCGAGCGAAAAGGCATAGCACTTATAGTAATAGCATAATTGCTATACGTTTCCGCTCGCTACGCTCGCTCAAGAATATATCTAAATTCTAGTCAATCCAACTCGTTGACAATATAGATCAAGGATGGTTTTTCGCTGGATAGTGGACTGAAATACAATTTAGCATCGCTTCGAAACGTTCTCTTTCATCCCTGCTCTTCTGTTGTCGCCGTATAAACTCTGCTAAATGTGAATCTAAATAATAAACAACAATTGCCTGGGTAAATAAAACACAAATGAATTGCGTTATAAAGGCAAAGGGAACAAGATGGTTACTATAAACACAATAGCCAATGAACCTACGCTGCTCTGATAGTGATTGACCAATAGAAATGCGTTATCCACGATCCAGATCTCTGAACGTGACCCGCCTCTTTAACCTGCTTTGACGCTAATACGTAAGTACCATTATTTTTTACTTCCATTTAAAGCAGACATAAATATAGGGTCAAATTCCATGCATAGATTCTATGAAGTCCAATGAATACAAAGCAAACGAATTTTTGGAAAAATCAATAATTGGACATTTCCATAAATATACATAATTAACAAAGAAAATAACCAAACAGTAAACAATATATCAGATGATGACAATAAGGTATAAAACATTTTTTATGAGCAATTTAGGTGCTAAAAACAAAGACATGACGGAATTATGCTGAGGAAATTAACAGTACATTTTGAACAAATGAGGCGTTGCGGATCCGAAGAGGGAACTCAACATCAAGTTCAAACTAATCCCTCATGAATTACTATATAATTTGTTTATTAATATAAATTGATAAACAACAATGAGATGCCCCACAACGAACAAATTTTTTGAATATACTATAGTGGAGTTCGCCTTTATGGAAAAAATAGTCAAACGCATTTTTCTCACACTATCTTTTGATAAGTTTATTTACATTTTATTTTTATTATCAGAACCATTTTTTTTATGGAGAGTCATTTATTTGGTTAGAAAAAGTAGTCTTTCTTCCTTTGAAAGAACTCAAGGACGTAAACATTGGATTATTTCAAGGCGAGATATTGAATTTCAAAACGTCATTTTATTTTTTTGCTTACAAATTTTTACTCTTTGCCGGACTAAGAAAAAACAAATTTTTTTCGATGATATTTACCACATTAGGGTGCTGATGTTTAATCTACTATTATTTTTTGTAGTGTCAGCTAGTTTAGTGATAAAAATGCTCCTATGAATGCATCCTGAATAGGTACATTGCTTCGGAATGTGCTGAAAGACATAAAGCGATTGTACCGCGCTTTGTTTATTCAGTCTAATAAAGGGAGAAGTAATTAGCCAATAATGAATAGTTTACGTGAGCGGGTTTAGTAGAGAGGAGATCCACAGCTTCCCTTTGGAGGTCTAGACAATGAAGCAGCTTTCAGGGTTTCCTCAATAAACAGTCAACCGCTAATCAGAGTATTAGATGGAAATTAATGTACAAATTGGCAGAGGAACGTCCGCCAATTGAAACTTAAGACTGGAAGTTGCAAATTTATATAGGTCGCGAGTATTTCAAAGGACACTGGATCAACTTCTGAGGCTTAACCTGCTCTTGTAACCTTCTTTGAGGAATAGAAACCTCTTCGAGATCAATCGATATCATCCGGAATAGATTTATCGTGATAAAAATGTAATTAAGAAGCAATCGCAAATGAATGAGAAAAATGAGAATCGATAGCAGGAAACCACGTGTTGTACTTTTTTAAATTGTATTTTTTATCGCGGCGGCTGCTTCGATGTTCAATTAGCACCTTCCGATCTACAGGTTTCCAGCCTTTCTAACATGGGGTGCAGCCCCCCCCCCCCCCGAAATTTCGATTTGATGGTAAGAATGTGTCATAAAAGCCTTAAATATAAATTAAATAATATCACTTAGTTCATAAAAAATATTTTATATTAGTTGTAATAGCGTTTCAGTTGCCTAAAAGTTCTAAATTGTTAGTATTCCATTCCCCGGAAATGGTGCCAGCCCCCCCCCCCGAAAATTTCGCAGCCCTCTCCGAAATTATTTCCTATATACGCCCATGCTTTCTAAACATCCATGGTGGAACAGGATTTTTTTTTCAGTGAACCCAATTCTCAACCTCCAAAAACTCAACCTGCCATAAACAAGATACTAGTCTGCACCTCTTACTAGATTACTACTTACTATATGACATTAGATTGACCATATAAACTCTGTTAGATTAGATTATATGTTGACTCATACCCTTCAATTACGATTGAAACTCCTGATAAACTTAAGGTTTATATATATATATATATATATATATATATATATATATATATATATATATATATATATATATATATACTTCCTAAGTAAAGAAAACTGTGGAAATTTGGCATAAAAATTATTCATCTAATTTGAAAGGTCACCAGCAGGATCCACATGGTCTTTTAAGCAAATTTTGCGCGAAAAAAATCTGACGTTTTCGAGTTCAAATGCTTGTAGATACTCATTTTATAGGTTCCATGACGTAGGAAAACTAATACAACTATTTTTAAAGCGATATCTGTAACCGTTTTCGAGAAAAAATGATACAATTACTTTTCCAAACTAATTTTCACTTTGTGTATTCAGAAACGATTGATTCAGTGGAAACTATTTCCAGACATTTGACCGTCATCTTATCTGAGCTATTTAAATTCTGGTTGCGTTTGAAGGTAAGGAAGTATTAGGAACAAAATTGTTTTATTAATAGACATGAAAAGTTTTCAGAAACCGAAAATGGATGGGAAGTCGTGGTAAGTGGAAGGCGGCCTATCGAAAGCATACTCAATTCTCTACAAAATAAGATTCTGATGTAAATTTCGATGGGGTGATGTCAACCGGAGGAAAATGTCGATATTGCTAGTTTTGTTTGTTTGAACGGGTTTTTGTCTCTGCTTACCTAATTTTTTTAATTGCATTTAATAGTAAAATGAGTATTTGAGTAAAACAAGGTAGGAAAATGAGAAACAGAGTATCCAAGAGCGAATGTTCAGAATGAGGATGCAGTAAGTATATGAGCATGAACAAACATTCTACTGTATGATAAATAACATTTAATTTACAATTTAAACCAGTTGATTACTAGCTTAAAACATTTAGCAGGAAGTAAACAACATGTATACAATTTTATATGTGTATACATATGTGTGTTTTTGCATAAAACATTACAAGTAAACACCTTTTGTTTCAGGAACGAGTGATCCCTATGTGAAATTTAAAATAAACGGTAGACTGCTGTATAAATCGAAAATCATCTACAGGGATCTGAATCCACTTTGGGACGAGATGTTCACCCTCCCAGTAGAAGACCCCTTCCTCCCGGTACATATAAAGGTAACAATTTTATAATATCTATAAATGTTTTATGACGGGGAAACGCCCGGTTTGACTGGTTCAAATTGAGTTAATTTATTAATATGTGTTCAAATTAATATTGGACGTTGTAAAGCGAATTACGTTGCAAGTGAACTAAAACTGCAGCCAGTCAAGGAGCCCCCCAGTCTAGAAAATATTTTGCTGATTCACAAAAATTATTGCAGGATATATATTAATATATAGGCAGGTCTAAGTAGCCAATGGGGATTCTGGACATAATTTCCAACAAAAAAGTAGATTTGAAGTATGATCCGATTCCGAAGCAAAAAGCAGTTGACTAAACCTATTGATTGAAGATATATTCTGGACGTTTAATAACGCACGGGACGGCCAGGGAGGCCGAATTCAACCCATGAACGAAGACACTAGAAGGTTAAAATCTTCAGTGCTTGCTCGGGATTTGAACTCAGGTCCTCAAGTATATTAGTCCAGTGCTCTACCACTGAGCTAACCTCGCCCCACCTTACAAATATATACAAAAAGGAATTTCGTTTAGAGACTTCTGCTCAAATTCAGGAACATACATATGCTTTAGCTCCACCCGACAAACCTATGTAATGTACTGTATAACATACAGTCTTCTTTTTCGTACATGTCCACCTCGCCAGCGCGAACACCAGCGGACACTTTTTTGTAACTTTTTTTTCAGTTTAGTGATCCCTAGAGCATATTTATGCTAATATAAAATAGAAAAATAACGATTTAAATAATTAATATATATATATATATATATATATATATATATATATATATATATATATATATACAGGGGGCCCAGATAAGTGGGCCACAAGAGAAATAACTACTAAACGGTTCGAGACAGCAATATTTTTTATATGGGCAAAGTTTTAGTTCTCGTCGAGATCTATAAAATGGTGCCCTAGGAAATGAGAAAATAACACTCCTAAGGGCTCAAATAAGCCTTTGAAGGGAAGGGTTTCCTCTTTAACCATTTCTTGCATTATATTTTTAAAATTTACTAAAATACAAGGAAGAACCGTGCAAACGGGGGTTCGATGCGTCAAGTAGTTCTCTGTAAGAATACGTTTTCATTTGCATGTATTCCTCATTTGAAATTCCAAAAAGAGGCACTTGAATTTATTTAAATAGTATTTTTGTAAGAGAGAGGTAATTCAGCATAGGAGAATATGTTCAGCACTCAACAAAACGATTCCCATTAGTATAAACTAAAAAATAAAATACATAAAAATTGGAGCTGTAGGCGTAAGAGTTGTCAAAATTACAGATCACAAATAATGAATGATTTTTTTTAGCGATAAATACAATTTTTAATGCTGAGCTCATTCTCCTAAGCTGAATTAGCCTTTCCTTAACAAAAAAAAAAACTATTTAAATAAATTCAAGTGCCTTTTTTTGGAATTTCAGATGAGGAATACATGCAAATTAAAACGTATTTTTACAGAGAACTACTTGACGCATCGAACCCCCGTTTTCACGGTTCTTCCTTGTTTTTTAGAAACTTTTAAAAATATAATGCAAAATATGGGTAAAGAAGAAACCCTTCCCTTCAAAGGCCTATTTGAGCCCTTAGGAGTGTTATTTTCTCATTTCCTAGGGCACCACTTTATAGATCTCGACGAGAACTACAACTTTGCTCCTTTGAAAAATGTTGATATCTCAAACCGTTTAGTAGTTATTTCTCTTGTGGCCCGCTTATCTGGGCCACCCATTGCAGAATTATATTTATATATCTATTAAAAAATAGAAAAGGAAAAGAAGAAACATGACATTTTCGGTCATTTCGGAACAATTGATGTAAATATTTTGTATCACAGTGCTGATGACAGTCAATACGTTACAAGATTATATTTATAAATGACAGATATACAAGTTCCCCTTGTAACATACTAGTAGTATTTCAAGCCAAGAGGATGGTTTTTCGTAAAAAAAAGAAACAGCTGAAAGTAAGGAGACCGTGAATCAAAAGAAAAAAAAAAGTTGTAATTTAATTTTCTTCTTGTCTTAGACGTTTTCGCCATTCTTATATCCCTTTTCTTATTTTTCACCGTGGGGAAAGAAAATTGTAGTAGGGTAGAAAAATGACTCCCCCCGCCGAGACAATCCTCGAAGTAAGACAAATGTATGAGGATGATCAACCCCCCCCCCCCTACTGGGAATAAAGCCGCTTCTACATGGCGGCATTTCATTCAGAGCATTTATAATGCAACATTGATATCAGAGATGGGCAAAATTTTATTTATAAATAAATATACGAATTTATTCGGACTTCATATATTTGTAAATACGAATATAAATAAATTCGTATTCATAAGTGTGAATACGAATTTATTTTGATATATAAAAATATATTAAATATAAAAATACAAATAAAATATTATCCGCAAATTTTCCTGCGAATACAAATAAATTCACAGAAAAAATTGTAAATAATCACAAAAGATGTGAATATTCACAAAAAATCAAGTGATTAAAAAAAAAAACACATTAAAATATATGAATACAAATTTATTCACATTATAATTTGGGAATACAAATTTATTCACAATAAAATTCGCAAATAAATTATGAATTTAATCGAATTAACGATAAGACGATAATACAATTTTTTTTTTTTTTTAAGGCGCTTAATCTAGGTTATTAGCGCCTAGATTTTATATCTACCCCGAGCCCGCCGCGGCACCAGCAGCCACGCTGCAGGGACATAGTTTGTCATCTGTACCTCCATAACAAAAAAAAAAAAAAAAAGAAAAAAGAAAAAAAAAAAACTGAACCGAGGCGCTGACAACCTAGATGTTAAGCGCCTTCAAAAATAAATAATCACTTGATCTTTTGTGAATATTCACATTTTTTGTGATTATTTACAATTTTTTCTGTGAATTTATTTGTATTCGCAGGAAAATTTACGAATAATATTTTATTTGTATTTTTATATTTAACATATTTTTTATATCAAAATAAATTCGTATTCACACTTATGAATACGAATTTATTTATATTCGTATTTACAAATATATGAAGTACGAATAAATTCGTATTTTTATTTATAAATAAAATTATGCCCATCTCTGATTGGTATTTCCCGTTCTCCACTAATTGCAAAGGTTGCAAAATTATCCACACTTGAAAGTGACAAGACACGGCTTTTCCTATTAATTTAATATTCCTTCCTGAATAATTTATTATATGTCCCACTCACGCAACTATCTAGAGTATAAAAAATTCATACGAAAGGTTTAGAGCACACTGCGTGTCTAATCGATTAATGTAACGGCCTCATGCAAAGGCCTCTTGTGTTTGATATCATAAAATGAGGATTTAAAAAAAAAAAAAAAAAAAAAAAAAAAAAAAAAAAAAAAAAAAAAAAAAAAAAAAAAAAATGAGGCTGCGTGTAATCGGGTAATGAAATTGGTTAATAATTCATTCTGGGGCACTTTCGGAGGGACTTCTCAAATTTCACAATGTTATTAGTGCGGTTCCTCCCTCCCTCCATAGGTAGGAACCCCGCTCATAAGGTTGACCTCATGACGCAATCCGTGGTACAAATTTTTATATATATATATATATATATATATATATATATATATATATATATATATACATATATACAGGGTGTCCCAGTCTTAAACCGACAGACTTCGTATATCGATGGGAGTCAAAAAACTAAGTCAAAAAGTCCTTTGGCGATTTTCTCGTTTTCGAGAAAAACGCAAAAAAACGGGTTTTTTGATTTTGCCTTATCGCTTAAACGAAGCGTTGTAATAAAAAACACCGCAATACAAAAGTTGTACCTTATTAAATTATCTTTAAGTGGAGACCAAGTTCAGCGTCTTAGCTTGAATATAGATAATCGTAACTTGAACAAATAATCTCGGTTCACTTTTTTTTATGAACAAAATGTCCATCCGATGGGTTAGTCAAACACGATTATCTCATAAAATATTCAAGCTAAGACGCTGAATTTGATTTCATCTTAAAGATAAATTAATAAGCTACAACTTTTGTATTGTGGTGTTTTTTCTTACAACGCTTCGTTTAAGCGATATATCGGGATTTTCAAAAACAAAAAACACGGTTTTTTGCGTTTTTCTCGAAAACGAGAAAATCGCCAAAGGACTTTTTGACTTAGTTCTTCGATTCCCCATCGATATACGACGTTTTTCGGTTTAAGACTGGGACACCCTGTATATGTGTCTGTGTATGTGTATGTGTACATATATATATGTATATATATACATACATATATATATATATATATATATATATATATATATATATATATATATTCTTCTGAACCCAATATATATTTTTCACTTCTTTTTATTTCTTTGGATGGCGGGGGGTCCATAAAGTAGATCTGTTTCAACTACTTTATTTAAAATCTTTGCCCGACATGTTTCGTGCTTTATTCGCACCTCATCAAGGGCTTTCCTTGTGAGGAAGTCCTCTCGTCATGTTCTCATTTGCGCGTCAGGCATAATACTAGTATTATAATAATTCCCTTACTAACTCCGATACTGACTATTATTTTATATTATTAGTCTAAGATTAATATTAAGCTAATAATTAATATATCCACCAAATAATTGTTATTTTTTTAATTGCTTTAAGGTTTTCGACTACGACTGGGGTCTTCAGGACGACTTCATGGGTTCAGCATATCTAGATCTAACTGCATTCGAGCTGGGCAAGTAGGTCATTCCAATGCACAATTAAAATAAAAATAAAAAACCTATATACGTTGTCTATTGTGATTGTCTTTTTTTTTCTGCATTCGAGCTTTCCGAGCGGAAGTGAAAGACGCCATGTTCATAATTTCCGCTACTAGTATCAGTACGGTTTTTTTCATTGTTTGACGAAAAGGCAACAATTGGGCCATAAAGGCCGGGCTATCAACAGGTTGCCACCCTTTCATAGTGCCGACAGCACGTGGTCGGTCACCCATTTAGGTACTGGCCAGACATGACGTTGCTTAACTTCGGTGACCAACGAGAACCGGTTATTCATCTTAGCTATGGCCGTTGGCACAAGTTCCTAATCAACAAGATTCTGAAAATGCTTCCTGGAGGGGCTGGAGTATAAACGACTCGTTTTTCCGACGTTAATTTATTAAGGATAGACACAATGAATCTCCATATCCCGTGATTCAAAATTATTCCTTGGTACCAAAATTTGTAGAATTTAGTGGCCTACAGCTTTCATTCGAAGCGGGTTTTTTTCTAATACCTCTTGTCGGCGTTCAAAGCTTAAAAAGTCCGACTCGCAGGAACTGCATCATCTTAGCGCGGTTCCTGTTATATCCCTATTGTCATTTGAAAAGCTTAGAATAGAAACAGATAATATTTTTCCCATGAAGATTGATGATAAGTAAGATGGAACGGTGGGGATTCGGCTAAAGAAACCTCAATAAGATTTTTGGTAAAAAATCTATATTAAGGACGTTTCGGCTACTCATTGGAAGCCTTCGTCAGCTAAAATGACAAGAAAAACAGAAATTAATACAGAAACAAAAAAAAAGAAGTTTATAATTGAGATAAGTAACAGAACTATGAATACAATTAACTTATTATAAAAGAACAATTTCGTCTTAAATTCTTAGAATGAGTAGAATGAAAATCAATAGAAACATAACAGAAAAAGAAGAAAAAAAGGCTATTTTACTGAAGTTTATATAAGTAAATAGGTGCTAATAGTAACATTAATTGATTTTACAAAGAAATAAGAAACTACATATCAATGAAAACTATAGGTAGTAGCTAATAGTAACATTAAATAATTTTACAAAGAAATAAGATAATACATACCAATGGAAATTCCGGGAGGCAGAGGAAGACCAAGGTTGACAGTTAAGTCACCATTGTGGATAATATTTTCCTCGGCCTTTGTTCAAAGGATTTTATGGTTATACCTGGGGTCGGGTCCGCACTCAGACCATAGAATCCTCTTCTACCGATACTTCATTTCATACGTTTCAAGGAATTGGAAAATATCAAAATTTTTCACATATTCCTGTGTTCTTTTACTATAGTAAAAATTCTACAAATAAAATCAATTGAAAAATAAAATAAAAAAACCAACAGCATGAAGGCAATTGAAAATATTCAAAAGACGTCATCGAATCTCTTTCTCTTGGCAAGCTATATTTCTAACAATGAATTGTTTATCTTATTTTACCTAATCTGTTTTATTGTCAAATACATTACCCAACTATAAGCAATTAAAAAATAACAAGGAATAAAAACAGACAAAAGAACCATTCGAATAAACGAAATTAATTACTTCAAAGTTTAAGCACTTATTTCTCCGATTGACATCACCTAATCAAAAATTGTTTCAGAATCTTTTTTGTAGAGAATTTATAGAGCTTTCAGATAATTTCTATCTACTTACCACGATTTCCCAACCGTGTTCAAGATATTAATGAAAGTATACAAAGTTCCCAAAACTTTTCATGTCTGTTAATAAAATATTTTATTCTAACCCTTCCTTAACTCCAAACGTAACAAAACTTTCAACATATTAGTTTTAATGAAAGAAGAACATGCAGATAATGTTTCAACTGGATCCCGTGATTCTAAGTACCCAAACCAAAAACGGTATTCAAAAACTATTTTTCCAATTTTCTCGAAAACGGTTAAAGCTATCGCCTTGAAAATGATTTCATTCGTTTTCCTAGCCCAAGAAGCCTATAAAAAGAGTACTTACAAGCTTATGAACTCAAAAACGTAAGCGTTACGATTTTTTCTGCGCGAATTTCGCCCCAAACGCCATCTTCCAGTGGGCGGATTTTGCTGGTTAACGAACTTGACCTTTCAAATTGGACGACGGATTTTTGTACCAAATTTCATCAAAATCGGACCATCAGGGAAGCCAGAAATGAGCGAACAGACAAATATATATATATATATATATATATATATATATATATATATAAATATATACATATATATATATATATATATATATATATATATATATATATATACAAATTTGAACCACCGTTATTTTCGGTCTCTAGGGGTTCTGAAACGCGAAATTTTCTAGTCGGCACTTCCGGATTGTTTCATTGTATCAACCTTATAAGCGGGGTTCCTCCCTATGGGGGAGGGAGGAACCGCGCTAAAAATGTAGTTTTAGTAGGTTTTAATGTCCTGCGCCTGCAGTAAGCATTTCTAGACCAATGTTGATAGGAACGATTTATCTCGGAAATTGAATTTCCTATAAGTACTTTGAAACTTTGAAGTCTCCCCTTATCGTAGGACATATTTAGCTAACAAAACTTCCAATTACCTCGAGAATCATTTAGCATTTAATTCAACTTTAAAACGAAATTCATCCTCAAAAAGTCTAAAAGCCCGGAGTACACCCATATAGCAACGAGTAGACTCCTGCTTAAAAAATGTCACTGACATGTTTAATATTTCCTCATCGGAGGAAGCTCCTATTACTACACCACATGTCCTTTTCCTCGACACTTTAAGAATCCTCCCACTCATAATTTTGAAGAAAACCACTTTCATTAAAAATGAAATAACTCAATTCCTTTACACAAAAAAATATCTAATTATATAATTAATATATATATATATATATATATATATATATATATATATATATATATGAACAAAAACAAATCTCAGATTATTAAAATTGTTATTTTAAAACCTAACGGACGACTGAAATTAAAAAAAAAAAATCATATTATAGCCCAGAGATGGGCATAATTTTATTTATAAATGAAAATACGAATTTATTCGTTCTTCATATATTTGTGAATACGAATATAAATAAATTCTTACTTCATATATTTGTGAATAAGAATATAAATAAATTCGTATTCATAAGTGTGAATACGAATTTCTTTTTATTCACATATATTAAATATAAAAATACAAATAAAATTTTATTCGCAAATTTTCCTGCGAATACAAATAAATTCACAGAAAAAATTGTAAATAATCACAAAAAATGTGAATATTTACAAAAATTCAAGTGATTACAAAAAAAATCACATTAAAATATACGAATAAAAATTTATTCATATTGTTTGTTTTTTTTTTGTTTTGTTTTTTGTCCCTGCAGCATGGCTGGTGGTTCCACGGCGTACTCGGGGTAAAAAAAAAATCTAGGCGCTAATAACCTAGACGTTAAACGAATTTAAAAAAAAAAACGAATAAATTCATAATTTATTTGCGAATTTTATTGTGAATACATTTTTATTCACAAATTATAATGTGAATACATTTTACTTGATTTTTTGTAAATACTCACATTTTTTGTGATTATTTACAATTTTTTCTGTGAATTTATTTGTATTCGCAGGAAAATTTGCGAATAATATTTTATTTGAATTTTTATATTTAATATATTTTTATATATCAAAATAAATTCGTATTCACACTTATGAATACGAATTTATTTATATTCGTATTCACAAATATATGAAGTACGAATTTATTTATATTCGTATTCACAAATATGTGAAGTACGAATAAATTCGTATTTTTATTTATAAATAAAATTATCCGAATCTCTGTTATGGCCCGTAAATTAGATGTTTTACAGCCTTGCTTATAAATGCTTATATGTGACCACAATTTTTATATTCGTTTTAGATCAGAAGATGTCGTTCTTCCACTGGAAGATCTCAACAAAAGCGAAGCGATGGGGGAGTTACACCTCAGTGCAACCTTATTACCAAAGAGTCAAGAAGACAAGGAACAAGTGAGTGAAGAATTTATAAGAATTTTTGGTTGATTTTGTTTGCGTCTACAACAAAGTGGACAAATATGTTCGAGGAGGAGTGGAATTTATTTTTTCGTATATCTTCTGGATAAATTCTCCCTAAGAACTTCAACTCATGACGTGTTCGGGGAATCCTTACCCAAAATGTCCAAGTTTCATTTTGATCACTTTGTGCAAAACCAGATCCGCAGTTTGTGTCTTTTATCTACAATGAGGCTCGAAAATCACCCGTCCACCCCCTAAAAAAGACATTTTATTTTCTCTGACAGTTTTTATTCCTTTGAGCTCGTTCTCAAAGAGTATTTCGTTCAATGCACTGTGCCCATCTCACAATACGGATATTGTCTCATAACACTTGGATGTTATATTGCTAAACAATATCCTAGTTTTTCAAAATTACAATCTAAATTAAATGTTTTTGTACACTTTCGCTGAAAAACTTAATATAGATCCTCGTATTGCGAGATACGCTGAGTGCATGGAATGAAATGCCAGGATAGAATAAATTATTTAAAATTAAGGAAAATCTTTTATTTTTTAACCTTATTAGCTACATTGACAAGAACGACACCCGTCTAATGAAACAGAAACTAAACAGTTTTGTTTGTTGGCACCACGACGTTAACAATCGGATCATATCTGCACCAGTTTATCTTTGCTACTAGCGCTTTCTAACGGGATGGCGGCGAAAAGATACTGCCAACAAAGAGTCGTGTTTGAGGATCTCTTTTATTTCACTTATCTTTTATTAGGGAAAGTTTAACGAAATATTTTATAAATGATTCGTCCGTTATAAATATGCCTCCGCACAGAGGTGCCACAGTGGAAAAAAAATCGATTTTCGAAAGCGCTGATTTCGATTATCTAATTTGTGATTCAAACACTATATTAGCTACAGGATCTAAGAACAGCATGATGTTTCCCTGTTTCAAGTGCATTCCTATCAATTTAGATCCACTGTGAGAATAATGGAAATTTGAACAACTAATACTCTAAATGAGTCATATAATTGTAAAAGAGGCAGAAAAGAATTATAAATATTTTCCCTGCTTTGAGATGGTCAACTAAGCCACATATCAGTCAAACTCGGAAGAAATTAGAGAGCTTACAACATTGTAAGTTGCGAATTTTAAATAAGCATTGAGAACAGCTATGGTTACAAAAAAAAAGTCCGTCTCGCAGGACTGCATCATCTTAGCGCGGTTCCGTTCATATCCCTAGTCTAATTTGGAAAGATTAAAATAGAAGCAGTTATTATTTTGGTTCCACCAGTCTTTTTTTTAAAATTAATTATTATAATGGCGTGTCAACCCTTAAGGTCACTAACGCCATTCCTGTGAGTAGTAAAGTCTTGAAAGGTCATGATTTACAATCTTACCTGGAAGGGTCCGCTACACTACAAACAGACCCGCTAGTGACAAGGTCTTGGAATCTTGGAAATCCATATCTCTAACATTAAATTGTTTTTCTTATTTTTCTTAACCTGTTTTATTTTCAAATACATTATCCAACAATAAGCAATTAAAAAATAACAAGGAATAAAAAACAGACAAAAAGAACAGTTCGAATAAGCGAAATCAATTACTTTAAAGTTTTAAGCTCTTATTTCTCCGATTGACATCGCCTAATCAAAACTTTCATTAGAACCTTTTTTTTAGAGCATTTAATAAGCTTTCTAATGGTATTCTTCCGTTTACCAAGATTTTCAACCTTTTTCGAGATATTATGGAAAGTAAACAAAGTTACTAAAACTTTTTATGTCTGTTAATAAAATATTTTATTCTAACCCTTCCTTAACTCCAAACGTAACCAAAATTTCAACATATTAGTTTTGATGAAAGTAGAACATGCAGAAAATGTTTCAACTGAATCCCATGATTCTAAGTACCCAAACCAAAAACGGTATTCAAAAAATATATTTCCAATTTTCTCGAAAACGGTTAAAGCTATCGCCTTGAAAATGGTTTCATTCGTTTTCCTAGCCCAGGAATCATATAAAACGAGTACTTAGAAGCTTATGAACTCAAAAACGTAAGCGTTACGATTTTTTTTGCGCAAATTTCGCCCCAAACGCCATCTTCCAGTAGACGGATTTTGCTGGTTAACAAACTTGACCTTTCAAATTGGACGAAGGGTTTTTGTACCAAATTTCATCAAAATCGGACCATTCGTCTTCTATCTAGAGAGCGAACAGACAAATATATATATATATATATATATATATATATATATATATATATACACATATATATATACAAATTTGAACCACCGTTATTTTCGGTCTCTAGGGGTTCTGAAACGCGAAATTTTCTAGTTGGCACTTCCGGATTGTTTCATTGTTTCAACCCTATAAGCGGGGTTCCTCCCTATGGGGGAGGGAGGAACCGCGCTAAAAACCCTAGACGTGTTAAAGTAAAGATTAGAGCAAAACTTAACTATCTGCCTCTCCAATCATACCACAGCAAAGAAAGGAAAGGATTTGAGTACGCCTTTGTTTGTGGCACTATCTAGTTTACTGAACACGTCCCAATGAAAATTAAACACAAACCTACATGTTATCACAAAGTTTCACAATACAAAACTAACAGAGCTAAAATCTGTTAAATTGTTACTTCGTATAATTTCTTAGCATATTTGACTATTTGTATGATAAAAGAAATAAGTAAAATTGTATTCTCGTATATTTGGATACAAAATGAACTATATAAATAAAGTGTATATGTATATTTTTATACTTGGATGTATATATGTAATAATGTAATTGGATGTATATATGTAATGATTGTTCTGAGCAAATCGCTATAGTTGCGGATGATCATAAATAAATATTAAAATATATATGTCTAGTTTACCCAATAGGCTCAGAAAATACACATCCGCCCATCAAAACACTTTTAATTCGAGTCCAGTCTAGTTGCTAACGTTGTCTAGTCATGAGCTCTATCAAACTTAAATTTCAGTGCTTGTGGGATGGTACAAACTTCGGCATATTCCTTCATTATTACTTAATTTAAATACATTTTTGCTTTACATTATTTAACTTTAATATTTACTCAAAATACATGTAACTTGTTTTGATGAGTACGACCTATTCGGAAAATTTCGGAAATGTTTATTTTACCAATAGGCTTTTAGATTAGTCTGCCTGGAGAAGGTTCTCCAAGACTGCAATTAGTATTTGACGTGCCCCTGAAGATTTTAAGTGATCGCGAAATAGTTTATTTGAAAACAAAGTAGTTTTACTCCATTCCTATCGTAGATAGTATCAAATCGCACCGACGAATGCTTTTTAAAGAAATGGATTTTGGCTGAAAAATGCTATTTCAATAAGGAATATTGATTCTTTAGACAAACCAATTGCCCAAAAAGGTTGGCCTGCAAAACCTTTCGAGGAGAGTGGCATACGGAGTCAACAATGGAAAATCAAACACCTAAAAGACACTATTACCGACGAGTTGATTACATCACCAGCCAAGTCAATACAGGCAAAAAAGGACAGGCCTCCAAGGGTCAGTTCTTGCCTAACCTTTGCCGCTATTAGTGGACAGAAGCGTATACAGGAAATAATTTTGGGAGGGGCTGAGACCGGGGGGGGGGTATGGAATACCATTCACGATTGGGGTTTGGTCTGGAAAAATTAAAAATATTTTAGTGTAAAATGGTATGTCTGGAGGTCCTCTGACACCTAGTAAGCCATGATAATGACATTTTTCATTTTAATAGGCCTTTTTTTTATAGAAAATGTTCTTACCAAATAGCAAAACGAACATAATACGTTCATTCATATTCATATTCAGTTACAAATAAAAGGTTATATTATAACATTTTATATGTAACTGAATAACTTGCCGTTTTTGTTTTTTGTTTTTGTTTTTTCATTTCAATGATTTCTAACATATTTATGTGACACTTTGTATTACACTTAGAGATGGAGGATCTGAATCGATCATTTAAAAGATTGATATTTTTAACACTATATATCGATTTTTCGAATCGATTTCCAAGGTCCGATCTTTTCAAATAATCGAAGAATACCGTAAAATAAAGTGCTTTTTTATTTCGAATGAACAATCTCAAATCTTGTTACTCAATCTCATTTCTATTATTTAACGGAAGCAAAAATTCACAGAACAGTGTCCTATCTCCTTTATCAGGCGTTAATAAGCTCTATTACGCTGGAACAGCAACATTGCAACCCCAACTTCTAACATACTCAGTAATTTGTTGCTAATTTGTTACACTATTTTCAAATTTGTTGCTCCGGCCGTTTCTGAGAAAACGTGGCTGTGCTCCCGTAATATTACGCCAGCACAGCCACCCCCGTAACTTTTGATCTAATTGTTTCACGAAATTCAGATTGGTACCAGAATTTGTTGCTAATTTGTTGCTCTAGAATGACACCAATCACGAATTTGTCGCTCCAGCCGTTTCCGAGAAAACGTGGCTGTGCTACCGTAATATTACGCCAGCACAGCCACCCCCGTAACTTTTGATCTAATTGTCTCACGAAATTCAGATTGGTACCAGAATTTGTTGCTAATTTGTTGCTCTAGAATGACACCAATCACGAATTTGTCGCTCTAGCCGTTTCCGAGAAAACGTGGCTGTGCTACCGTAATATTACGCCAGCACAGCCACCCCCGTAACTTTTGATCTAATTGTCTCACGAAATTCAGATTGGTACCAGAATTTGTTGCTAATTTGTTGCTCTAGAATGACACCAATCACGAATTTGTCGCTCCAGCCGTTTCCGGGAAAACGTGGCTGTGCTACCGTAATATTACGCCAGCACAGCCACCCCCGTAACTTTTGATCTAATTGTCTCACGAAATTCAGATTGGTACCAGAATTTGTTGCTAATTTGTTGCTCTAGAATGACACCGATCACGAATTTGTCGCTCTAGCCGTTTCCGTGAAAACGTGGCTGTGCTAGCGTAATATTACGCCAGCACAGCCACCCCCGTAAATTTTGATCTAATTGTCCGACGAAATTTTGACTGGTGCCATAATTTGTTGCTCTGGATTGAGAACAATCACGAATTTATTGCTCCAGTCGTTTCCAAACATCGTTGCTACAATAGCCTCAAGATACTACATAAGTTTTTTTTTTTTTTTTTTTTTTTTAAATATCCTTCACCTACAGTAGAACTGATGAAAAATTGATATCTTACAAATGAAGGTCTCTAGGTATTTGCCTTCACGTTTGCGGATTAAACTATATAACACGACGGATTAACCTTTTAAAATTCAAACTAACGCAAAACTGATGCTTCTACCATTTTTTACGTTCAAACATACATCGAAAAGGTATTTTTCTGATATTATTTTACGACCTGTGTATTATTATGATGGGTCTTTTAGCACTTTTATAAGGAACGTTTTAATTAAGATTCTTCTCGTGAAAGACGTTTTTATAAAGTTCTTCAAATCTATATCGATCCTTTCTACCAGATAATAAAAATAAACCCGGTCCGATTAATTTTTTTTTTTTTTTTTCACACATCTGTCTCTTTATGCAGGATGTCCCGCATTGAGATGTCATAACTTTAGGGGTTTATTCTGCACCTCATTTGTACTTCAGAGGAGCAGAAATGAACGTTCTATCTGAACATTTTGTCTATCTTAAAAAAAAAACAAAAAAAACAAAAAAAAACAAAAAAACACGGATTTCTGGTTATCTTATCGTAACTAAAAACCACATGTTTAGGATTTACATTATATTTCCCTAATAAGAAACACCCGTTAGTGAAATATTGACTTGTAAATTAGAAGCTACACTAAGAGCCATATAGATGTGAACTACTGATTTTAGTGTTTTCTTCAATTATACAATATTTTCTTGATCAGCTATTTGTAGACTTACAGGTTTTATTTCCGTCTTAAAGGTTACCTTATTTAATAAGCTTAAATGTGCTATCTCGTTGTTTCAGAAAAAAAGTTATTTGAATCTAATTTTTACTGATTCGTAAGTCAAAACCAGTAAATGTGCTTTAGCGTGAAGGAGCCATTCTAAGCACATTCTCTAATTTTACACGATAATTGTGGTGTCTCATCCTTCCCACACTACGTTCACACTCTTTTTGCTCTGATTAAGGGTGGAGAAATATGATAGAAGAACATATTGAAAATAATTACAATAATTATTTATTTATTTTGTATTATTTTTTTTTACGGTGCATCTACAACTTGGCCATTAGCGCCGAGTTACAATACAATAATTATTCTACACATAATTGAACTCATCAATAGGATCCATAAGAAGCGCCAGCTCATGAAGACCCAGAGACAAGACGTCCTCCGTATAGCCCTGGATTCTGATAGTCTTCGAGCTTATATTTGTAGGCAACAGAAAAGAGGGCATTTTGAAAATCCTAATTTACATGGCAATATTTCAAGAACGGGTGTTTCTAATCGGAAATTTAATGTAGATTTTAGAATCATATTTAGATTTGTCCAAAAAAAAAAAAAAAACAATCGACGTCGGTCGATATATATATATATATATATATATATATATATATATATATATATGTATATATATATATATTGACATGTTAGGAATTATCCACAAGGATTTTCTGAGGTATAAATTATTTCCATATATACATTATTTATTGATCCTCAACCTCAGCCAAATATATTTGATGAACTAGTTACAATTCCTCATTTTAAACGTTTCGGCCTCAGGGCCATCCTCATTAACTAGAAGAAAAATAAATTACATGTATTTAAATTACATTAAAAATTATCCCCTTTTGTATCCCTACAATGTAAAAATGCTCTAAAACTATCTTTAACATATATTACCTTACTTTCTTAATCCACATATAATCACCCTATTTTCACAAGGGCTTGTCATCACATTACATCTAAAACTTTAAAACTATAGGCTTTTCCATCTTCTATAAATAACACTTTTTTACTTTTTTTTAAACATTTGAAATTTCCACCAGACCATGTGGCCACAACCTTCCACCATTTTCTATTTACACTATCATAACATTCTATCTCTAATCCCATATATTAAAAATTGTTCATGTCCATTTTACTTATCTTATTATACATATCCAATAACTCTATATAAATTTTACATTATTATATACCCTTTTTTACCTACCTATCTACATGCATATACCTATCTACATACACACCTACATATGTACACCCATACACTTATACACATACCCACACACATACACCCATATATATATACATATATATATATATATATATATATATATATATATATATAAATATACATACACACACATACACACACATACATATATATACATACATATATACATATATATATATATATATATATATATATATATATACATATACATATATACACATATACATACACACACACATACATATACATACACACACACACACACACATACATATATACACAGCCATATATACCCCTACATACAAGCCTATATATACCCGCATAAATCCATTTAAATACATCCACCCCATATAAACACCCTCCCCCTGGTGGAAATTTCAAATGTTTAAAAAAAAGTAAAAAAGTGTTATTTATAGAAGATGGAAAAGCCTATAGTTTTAAAGTTTTAGATGTAATGTGATGACAAGCCCTTGTGAAAATAGGGTGATTATATGTGGATTAAGAAAGGAAGGTAATATATGTTAAAGATAGTTTTAGAGCATTTTTACATTGTAGGGATAAAAAAGGGGGTAATTTTTAATGTAATTTAAATACATGTAATTTATTTTTCTTCTAGTTAATGAGGATGGCCCTGAGGCCGAAACGTTTAAAATGAGGAATTGTAACTAGTTCATCAAATATATTTGGCTGAGGTTGAGGATCAATAAATAATGTATATATGGATATATATATATTGTTAATATACAAATGCAAGTGGTATGGTATTTATTGCATGAGACTTGCAGACAAAAATAAACTCCCTTCTTGCAGGGTTACTGTAAGGAGGAAACAAATATATATATAAGCATGGACAACTGTCTGACGAAGCAGAACGGGATTTATGCGAAATAGCACCCAATCGACCGTTAATTCTCCCCAGCGAAGAACTCTAAAAAATAATATATATATATATATATATATATATATATATATATATATATATACAATATATACACAGGTCTGTTATACATGAGGTATAAAGGTAATGTAAATACCTAATATGAAGATAGGTAGTTGAAGTATGCAAATCCCTGAATGTACGAATTCCCTTACCAGCTTTGAAACTAAACCTCCGGGTATCATTTGCTTTTCTGTCCGACCAACTCGGACGGAGCCTACTGTAGCTTTGTTTGTAAAAAAAATAAGCAATCTTTAAGAAAACAGAAGAAGTATAATATCTCCCTTACTGAGATTCGAACCATACTTTATATAAACTTCCCTGTTCCTTTTGAAGTGTACTATCCATTCTCAAAATTTGATTACACATTTACGGGACATCCCTTAATAATTTTCTCGAATACGTAACTCAAAATGTAACCGAAATTTAAACATCTTTGTTTAGGTGAATTTCAAAGTTGTAGAAAATATTTAAATTAAATCCCATGATTCTAAGTACCCACCAAAGAAATGAGTTACAGAAACATTTGTTCCACTTTTCTCAAAAACGGTTACAGATATTGTCTTAAAAATGGTTTCATTCGTTTTCTATTTTAAGAAACCTATTAAACGAGTAAGTACCTGCAAGAAAATGAGCTCAAAAATGTAAGCATTGCGATTTTTTTCGCGCGAATTTCGCTTGAAAAAAAGCTTTCCCTTCACTAAATGTCCCTTATCAATAATAATAATAATAGCCGAGGAATCATTGGGTTAATCTCCAGACCACTTTCGTTGAATATTCTCATAGCGACATTTATTACTCCAACTACAGAATCCACATCTGGAGAAGTAACGAGTTGATCATCCGCAAAATCAGTAAACAAATTTTAACAATTCTTACATTATTTATGCAGCACTTATTCATATTTTAATTAAATAAATATAAAGGCTGTGATTTTTATTTATTTATAAGTCATTCATAGATTATTACTAGGGACCGGAGTTTTAGGATAAAATAAGCACCCAATTAGGTTTTTGCAACAGGCATAAGAGGTCTTTTTAGGTTTTTATTTAAAATTGCATTTCAGGTTTTTTAGGTGATAAAAATGTTTTCAATAGGTAGGTTCAAAAAATAGGCCTTTTTAGGTTTTTATTTAAAAATCCATTTTAGGTTTTTTTAGGTGATAAAATTGTTTCAATAGGTGCGAAGAATAAGTTTAACCTATTATATTATTATCATTAATAATTTGGTTAATTTATAATTCATCAATAAATATGTATATATAGTGACATAAAAATAAACAATAAATAACATTCGAAACGAAAAAAAAAAAGATGAGCAAATAAAAATGATGAATACATTTTATAAATAAAACGATGTTTAAAAAAAAGAAAGAAAAAGAAATTAAGTTATACAATAAAACATACATTAATAAAAAACGTAAATAAGAACATAAAACAAAACAATTATTTAAAGGAGATTTTTAAGTTTCTCTGCTAAAGAGTTCCAACTTCGAAAGAACATCAGGAAGAATTTCACTGCCTATAGAAGGGTATTTAACTAAGTTAAAAATGAAATAATTAAATCTTGTAAAAATTTAGAAGGGAAAATATGAAACTAAAATAGGCATTACCCCTTGTTAGAGTAAACTACCATATAGGTGCCTAGGTTTTCGACGGCGAAATTCTTTCTTAGAGAACCGTCTTAAAAGCGGAAAAAGATAAAGATACACCCGTTTACGTCACAAGACGTCATAGGGGAGTATTTCATAGCATCTTTTAGCTCCAGTGTTGACCATTCCAAATTTCCAATGAGATTAGGAAGATCTAAGAAATGTGCTCTTAGGAATGCGAATGCAGCATGGATCTCGTTGTTCTGGAGGAGCATCGAAGCTTTAGAAATGGCAGCAGCTTCATTCATATCCAAAGCGTCAACAATTGTTATTATGTTTTCCTCAGCGCGTTAAAATGAGGCTCTGGGGGAAGCGATACTCCTAGTAAAATTTCCCTTATGGAGGAAATTAGTTCATAGAATTGTATCTTCTATTTTAAAGATTAGGTCTGTCTAGGTCATTCCATCATTATTTATGTGATTTTAGGTGATATCATCCTGACTAGGTTTTTTTAGGTACTTCCAAATTTACATGAATGATAGTACAAGACGCAAATCGTATAAAAAACCTATCTTTATCATGCTTAGGAGAACGGGAAAAAATAGGTGAAAACCTAAGAATCCGGTCCCTAATTATAACAAAGAAATGTATGTAATTGTTTCTATTCTAATAACGTTGACAATGTTAGTTAACGTATTGAGTCTGCGAGAGGTGTTGTTACCAGGTATGTAAGCAAAGCATCACGTGGACAAGCTAAGAGAGTTAAGAGTGAGGGAGGAAGCGGTGAATTTCCTGTAGCTACTTGGTACTGTCAGATTCCTGTGAAGGCTTATTCTTATAATCTCCCGTTCTCCGGTATGTCACTGTTTAGATGTTTGTTTCTTAAAATATAAAAATAAATGTTTGTATTCCAATCTTTACAGATGACACTAGGGGTAAGAACGGAACCGGGCTTTTGTCTGTTACATTGTTATGTTGTTATGAAGCACATTCATAAATTCAACAATGTTATCAGCACAATTTGTTCGCAATCTGGTTGTTTTTCAGTTCTATATACACAAAGCTACATTAAAACATTTAAGTTATAACTGCGTTTCGGTGAATTGTGGAAAGTGTAGTGAAGAAATAAAGATTTTGAGAATTCCCAGAATCAGAAGGGCTATCAAGAGCAAGGATCTCCACGAGGCTGCCCCTCCACTTGTCTTCAGCCCCCACCGCCTCCTGGCTTACCACCTCTCTTCAAGGTCAGTCAACTCTTATCTACAGCTGACTTGACAGCTCCCTATCAGTACCACCTGTCATAGTATAGCGTGTTTCGCTGCTTTCTTAAAACTCACGTAATTTTTATTACCTATAACCATGGCTATAACCAATGAAGACATTATGCAGGCTATAAAGGAAGTGAATGCAAGCATAGAAAAAAATAATGCTTGTTATTGAGCTCTAATAGAATATACTTTAACTCTAAAGTGGCAAATCTATTATATGAGAACTTCATTACATGTATGGAGGAATGTATGACCACAGCAGGGCTAATGTTTCAGCAAAAAATACTGAATAACTCTCAACACAAGGCAAAGCAACCGTGGTTTGATCAGGACTGTAGAAAGTCCAAGAGAGAGCTGGGACAAAAGTATAGGGCTATGACTAGATTTAATTTTTCTAATGAGAGAACAGAGGAGTATATTCATTCCAGAAATTTATACAGGAAATTAATAAGACAAAAGAAAATTGAACTCCGATTACTCACAATAAATAATCTCAGAGAGGTTAGAAATAGCAAACAGTTTTGGACTACTATAAATTCTCTGAAACCATATAAAAGCCAATTTAACGAAATAGGAATAGAAGAATGGAGCAAATTTTATATATCACACTATGGCAAAAAAACTATCTACGAAAATCAATTTTACTCAGTCACTCATCCATATCTTGAAAGCAACATAACATTAGAAGAGTTACAATATTGCATCCAACAATCCAAGAATCAAAAAGCTCCTGGCTTCGACAATATTATAAACGAAACCTTCAAAAGTCTCACTCCGGAGTGGGAGCATTATCTTCTCAATCTATTTAATATAGTGATGGAGAGTGAGAGACTCCCTCAGCAGTGGTCTAAATCAAAACTACATTTGCTATTCAAGAAAGGAGACAGGCAAGATACGGATAATTACAGAGGAATATCCCTCTTAAATACAATCCTCAAATTATTCACCAGTATTCTAGCAAGGAGGATTATTCAATGGGCCGAATCTGAAAGGCTTATACCTGAAGAACAAGCAGGGTTTAGGAGTGGCAGAGGATGTACGGACCATATTTTCACATTAATGTCTCTGGTCGGTATTAAATTTAGATCAGAAGGCAGCTATTTATATGCTGCATTTATAGACTTTAGGAAAGCCTTCGACTCCATCAGCCACAATCTACTATGGGAGAAACTCTTTTCATTCGGACTTGGAGGGAAACTTATAAGAATAATGAAGCTGCTGTATGACATTGCTACAACTCAAATCACAATCAAAGGACAACTCTCAGAAAACATTGATATAACATCTGGCCTTTTGCAAGGGGAAAGCCTTAGCCCAACACTTTTTATCCTCTTCATATCTGATATAATCCAATTTTTCCAAGATAATGGAGCCACAGGTATAAGCATCGACAGCACTCATGAAGTAAAAATGCTCTTACTAGCAGATGACATTATTCTTCTAAGTAACACTTGGCAAGAAGCACAAAAGAAATTGAACATCCTACAACAGTACTGCGAAAAGAACTCCCTAATTGTAAATGAGGAAAAATCCAAGGTTGTGGTATTCCATAAATCCCCTAGGATGAAGAAACTCAAGCCACTTTACTGGCAGGATAAAAAGCTTGAATACACCAAGGCCTATACTTACTTAGGAGTACCTTTCACTTCCTCAGGAAAATTTAGTAAGGCATCTCAACATTTTATTCAGAAGTCCTCTGTTGCCACGGGAAAAGTACTGGAGATTTTGCGAAAAGGCAGAAGCGATTCATGGGAAACAAAAACAGCTCTTTTCGATTCTATGGTGACTTCAACCCTTCTCTACTCCTCTGAAATATGGAGTTTGAGATACTTGGATGCAATTGAAGTGGTGCAGCTAAAGTTCCTGAAGCAACTATTTAGGTGGCCAAGGAACACTGCCAACTACATTGTACGTCTCGAAACAGGCAGAAACACCTTGAGTGTCAGGGTTATGAAGAGAGTTATAAATTACTGGTATAAATTGGCGCTTATGCCTGAACAGAGGTTACCAAGACTCTGCTTCAACAAGCTAATTTCGCTGGATACAATGAATCCTGATTTAAACTTTAATTGGGTCACACAAGTCAGAACAATAGCTGCTCACTATGGCTGTAAAGAAGAATTTGATACAATATACTCAACCGGGCTATTAAAATATAGCGATGAAATAATAGAAAAAATAAAAAATCATAATTTATCAACTGACATCAATCTATCAATAAACTCCACCTACAACCCACTTTATAGAACTATTTCCAGCTTCAATATTTCCAGCCCAGAGTCCTATTTGATCTATAGAACAAACATATATAAGCTAAGAGCAGTAAGTCAGTTGAGAGTGGCAAGTTCCGAATTTATTAAGCTCTGCACCAAAAACAAAACTTTCTTCTTAAAATCTCAGGAAACCAGCATTTTTTGTAATCAAGTTATCTCTAACAGCTTGCTCCACTTCCTTCTGTACTGTGAAAATCTAATAGAAAACCGACACAAATATTTAAGACCATTTCTCTCGGCTCCAAGTGATATCCACAAAATACAAGATATACTTGAAATAGATAACGCCGACAAACTCAACAAGATCTACTGCTTCATAATGTCAGCATCCAATTCACTCAAATCTTTAAACAATGATGATCCACTTAACAATCCAGTTCTATGACTATGGCCAGTTCAATTAATTGCTTTTTTTTTCTTTTTGTTTTTGTTTTATTTTGTTTTTTCATTTATTTTCTTCTACTATTCATAAAGGTTGTTTTCTTTTTTTTTGCTTTGTTCTTTTATGTTATTCTTCTTATTTTTTGTGGTTTATTGAAAATGTAAAGATAAATAATTATTTATCTTTACATTTTCATTATTAATGATACTTCATTGCGTTTCAAATTATAATTTGAAACGCAATGAAGTATCATTATTTAGTTCTTTTTGTTTTTTATTACAAATAATTGTAGAGTTATGATTAACCGGACTCATGTGGGTGAAATGTTATTTTTTATTTATATATGTATGATTTGTACAACATTGTAAATCTTTAACAAATAAAATTTTATTCTATTCTATTCTATAAATTATTGAGAGGTGGTAAAAAATAACGTTTTCGATGTATTTTTGCACGAAGAAATTGATTTTTTTCAGTTTTGTGTAATTTTGATTTTTAAGAGTTTCATCCGTAAAAAAAAAAAAAAAAAAAAAAAAAAAAAAAAAAAAAAAAAAAAAAAAAAAAAATTATTTCGCCTAACCGGATCCGAACATCTAGAGCCTTCAGTTGTAAGATTTTCAAATTGTTCATCACTTATACGTAGGTGAGGGATTTTTTTATTTTTTTAAAGCTACTTTAACATGGATTGCACTTTCCATAAGGCATTTATTTTTGTCTGTTACATTGTTATGTTGTTATGAAGCACATTCATAAATTCAACAATGTTATCAGCACAATTTGTTCGCAATCTGGTTGTTTTTCAGTTCTATATACACAAAGCTACATTAAAACATTTAAGGTATAACTGCTATTTGTGTAAAAAAAGGTACGTGGTAGAAAAAAAAAAACAAAAACGATTACAGTTTTGGAATAAGCACACCAAATTTAGTACATTAGACCTATTTTGGAATAATAGTGATTGGGCTCAATCTAGAGCAACGAATTAGCAACAAATTATGGTACCAGTCTGAATTTCGTGAAACAATTAGATCAAAAGTTACGGGGGTGGCTGTGCTGGCGTAATATTACGCTAGCACAGCCACGTTTTCTCGGAAACGGCTGGAGCGACAAATTCGTGATTGGTGTCATTCTAGAGCAACAAATTAGCAACAAATTCTGGTACCAATCTGAATTTCGTGAGACAATTAGATCAAAAGTTACGGGGGTGGCTGTGCTGGCGTAATATTACGCTAGCACAGCCACGTTTTCTCGGAAACGGCTGGAGCGACAAATTCGTGATTGGTGTCATTCTAGAGCAACAAATTAGCAACAAATTCTGGTACCAATCTGAATTTCGTGAGACAATTAGATCAAAAATTACGGGGGTGGCTGTGCTGGCGTAATATTACGCTAGCACAGCCACGTTTTCTCGGAAACGGCTGGAGCGACAAATTCGTGATTGGTGTCATTCTAGAGCAACAAATTAGCAACAAATTCTGGTACCAATCTGAATTTCGTGAGACAATTAGATCAAAAGTTACGGGGGTGGCTGTGCTGGCGTAATATTACGCTAGTACAGCCACGCTTTCTCGGAAACGGCTGGAGCGACAAATTCGTGATTGGTGTCATTCCAGAGCAACAAATTATGGTACCAGTCTGAATTTCGTCAGACAATTAGATCAAAAGTTACGGGGGTGGCTGTGCTGGCGTAATATTACGGTAGCACAGCCACGTTTTCTCGGAAACGGCTGGAGCGACAAATTCGTGATTGGTGTCATTCTAGAGCAACAAATTAGCAACAAATTATGGTACCAATCTGAATTTCGTGAGACAATTAGATCAAAAGTTACGGGGGTGGCTGTGCTGGCGTAATATTACGCTAGCACAGCCACGTTTTCTCGGAAACGGCTGGAGCGACAAATTCGTGTTTGGTGTCATTCTAGAGCAACAAATTATGGTACCAGTCTGAATTTCGTGAGACAATTAGATCAAAAGTTACGGGGGTGGCTGTGCTGGCGTAATATTACGGTAGCACAGCCACGTTTTCTCGGAAACGGCCGGAGCAACAGATTTGAAAATAGTGTAACAAATTAGCAACAAATTACTGAGTATGTTAGAAGTTGGGGTTGCAATGTTGCTGTTCCAGCGTAATAGGGCTGCTTTAATACAACAATAACGTTATACCGCGACTAACCTCAATACCTTAATAAATAAATAATAAAAATGTGGTTTCAAACTGTGCTCTTAATTGGTATAACTATTTTTCTCTATTATTATTATTTTGTTCTAATTTCTTTTTTTCATTTGATGAACATATGTATGTAATAATACCCATATATTTTAATATGATGTAACAGTATTAGTTCATTCTCTATTACTTTTGATGAAAAATAGTCTAAAAGTTTTTTAATTTTAGGTTGCTGATGTGTTTTTCATATTATCAATATAGTATTTCATAAGTATTCAAATCGACTTATTTAGGTCTATTCGTAGTAGTGATGGGCGATCCTCGAATAAGAATCGATTCGAATCGAAATGAAATAAGAATTTCGTGGGGAATAGTAAGTAATCGTGAAATCGACCCGTATAGAAGATCGATCTATATCGAAGATCGATCTATCTCAAAGATCGATCTATATCGAAGATCGATCCATGTCGAAGATCGATCCATTTCGAAGATAGATCCATATCGTAGATCGATCTTCTGAGCTTAGAAGATCGATCTTTTGAATCGATCTGACTCGCCGATCTTTTTTTTTTTTTGGATCGATCTTTTCATTTTTATTCGAATTGATTTAAAAAATCGATCCATATTCGACAATCACCCATCACTAGTTTGAAATAAATAAAAACTTTGCTCATTAAAAAATCAGTCCCATTACTTTTCTGCCGCACCTCGTATATCCTCCGTACAATACGAGTAGATTAGCGGAAGCAAAATGCATTATTATCCTGATTACCGTGAAAATCATTTCACCAAATCTAGAAAAGGTGGTAGAATTTCGACAAACGAATATGTATTCTATACACTTCTTGTGACGTCATATCTTAATATTAATAAATTTCTCAAAGAATACATTTTGTCGGAAATACATTTGTTTTTAACAAATTTATATTCAATTTCTTAATTAAAGAATTTTTCATTAATCTTTTAAATAAATCAGTTATATATCAGATATTACTGTGCCTTTATTTATACCGGTCTCTTAAACAAAGAAAAAAATTATATTTTATTTGCTATGTAATTTGTTTTCCCAAACCGGCTATCTCCGAGCACTGTGCGACATTGACTCGGCCCTATGAAGTTTTTCGCCCTAAATATTTCAAAGAAGCTAGAAGAGCAAAGGAGACAGATATAAATAAAAACAAAATAACCCAAATAAGAATTCTATTATTTAAATTTGCTTTAACAATATTGCAAATAGCGGGAACTAAACGTGTTTTTATTTTAATTCAATCATATTTTTCTTTTTAGTTTTTTTTTCGATAAAGAATCAATCATTATTTTATTAGTTAAAAAAATTAACGCTCAAAAAGATCATTATTTGTAGTTGAAACAATATAGCTCGAAAATAAATTTTTATTAAGCAATTAGATATGAATTTCAAATCTATATATATAAAAATCACTTCTGTTGTCTGTTTGCTCCTCATACAAATCCACACTGTTTGACCGATTTTGACAGAACTTTGCACACATGGATGTCTTGATCGGGGGGGGGGGGTGTTATATACTAGGTTAAAATCGTGTAGGACTCGCAGTTCGGAGGTCACGGGTTCGAAAATGTGAACCCGAACAGTAACATATTTGTGTTATTAGATTTTAATATTACTTATTTGGTTTCAAATTTATTTTGGATTTTCTAGATGCAGAAAGTAAGTGTAGCATGGCAAGCCGGGTAACAGCTAGTTGATTGATAAAAATAATTACCATTTCAATATTTCTTGAAATAAATAATTATCGCTATTCAAACCTCTATATACATTTTCCGAGCTGTTGTAATAGAAGTGTTCAGCTCTTATAAGTGATGCAAGATATAAACAGGTTCGTCTATCAAGGGGGAAAAGGAAAGCCTAGCTTTTCTTATCCCAATCCATCATGATTTGTAATACGGGGGCCTTGTTTACTAGCTCGCCGTGCGTAAATGTTTTTCGGCCCTTGGGGGGGGGGGGGGGGGGGGTTCGGAGTTAGGAAGTTTATTCTAACAATCTTCCCTCCCCCTCGGCGGGAGCTCTGACATCGGGCGCCGACTCACGGGATCCTGCATCGATCTGGCTGCAGTCTATGGCTGGCTGGCGACCACAACTCCACCGAGCCGCCACGCTGCCCAATCCTGAGCACATCTTCGAAAAAATAGGAAATAAGTTCAAAGAAAGGAGCGGCAGGGTCCAAAAGGTACTCCCTCCGTCTGCTCTAAATCTCTCCTTATATTATCTTGCCTTCTATTTCTCTAGATGTTTTATTACTTACATATATTTGTTTCTCTGTATTTTCCTAGGCAATTGTATATATTTACTCTCAACCAGCCTTTTTTTATGGTCATAAAAAAATGTACCAATAATTTCTGACGCCATAGAACGCAGACAATGAAACAAAAACAATGAAAAGTGCTCAGCGTCAGTCAATTTCCACGTGTCACGTGTGCCTTGGTTCATTAACCCCCTCCCCCCCTTCTCTTCGCAATAACTTAATAAATCTCTGCCTTAACACAAATTTATATGTGGTGGGTGCATTAGTTTTTTTTTTTTTTTTTTTTTTTTTTTTTTTTTTTTTTTTTTTTTTTTTTACGGCGCATCAACAAATCTTGGCTATTAGCACCGAGGGTGCTTTACTTGTACATAAATACGTATTGTTTTGTGTATATTGACGTATAGTGTTCATGTAAACAAACATTGGTATAGGTTATGACCAAGTGTGTACTCCTTTACTATTACACTTTCCAAGTGGTCAAATTCATTTTTTTTTTTAATTTGCAGACTGTAAATTATTTTTTTTTTAGAAACTATCAATATTTCTTACTAAAACAAAGGTGTTCTAATGTATATATACATACATATACATTAGAACATAGAAGCATATAATACAGTAGTAAGCTAAATTTTACCTTTACCAAGCATACATTTATTATAAATGTATTACAGAAACCATTGAAAAAATACAAAAAACAAAAGCTTCACCATACAAATACCGTGTGTATTACTCACTCCTATTGTAAACAGTCGTTTGGAATAATAAAATGCAAACAAAATTCAGTAAAACGAAGACATACTATTAAATTACTTGACTTAATAATAATTTACTTAATGATAAGCAATACTTGTAAAAACAGTTATGAATACAATGGGAAAATTTACTTCCACCTGAGTAAAATGTCATACATGTTATGTTATGTTGTCTACAAATTAGTGAGTAATGCTCAATCAATATTAACTCATTTTTTGGATGCAAAACGACCTCAATGTTAAAACATTTAGTGTGTTTCCCCCCATATAGGGGCACCCAAAAGTCGAATGAAAATGTCGACGTTCCAATAGCTGTTCGGGTTTATTAATGTGAAGTTGGTAGAGATCTAATCATCCTTGAGAAAATGCTTGGGGATTGGTTTTTCAATTGAACAAATTCTAGTGGACAAAGAAAACAAACAAAATTTTTTTTTTTTATTTTTTTAAAGGACAGACATATATTCATAATGACAACTTTTAATATTTATTATTTTTAAAAACTAATATCAATTAAAATTATTAATATATATATTTTCATCATCCTTATATTTTATTATATTTGAATTATTCTTTATAATTTAAATTATTTTGATAAGTTATTAATATATTATAATTTGAATTTATTCTGGCAACATTTCTATAATTTTCATTAATTTTAATCCATTTATTATCAATTATTATTATATATTTTTTATTTGTTTTACCCTTCATTGAGAAATGCCAAAGATCCCAAAGGCTAGAGACAGGAATGAACAAATAAATAAAATATCCAACTAAATAAATTATTTATTTAACCCAATCTGTCACACTAAACATTTTTTATTCACTCCTCGCCTTATAAGTGCAAGCGGGTAAGTAAGTAAATTTTGTGTGGCCAATACGGAGTCTTGTAAGTAACTCTGAATTCTTTCTATTTTGCCTTTCTGCCGTTATCCACTAATTTATGTCCTCTTTGATTTTCCTCAGATGATTCTTGAGTCACATCCAATCTTCAGTCCAAAGGGATATTCCTAATATTTTAAATCTGGAGCTATGATTTACTTAATAATTTTGACCCTTTCAACATGATCTCGAGCTGAGTCGCCTCTCGTCACCCATGTGACTCGGACCAATATTGCGAAGAGAAGGTTAATTAAAGCTATTGTGTTATGTGGCATTTGAAAACAGGTTTCTTATATTATTTGAGCTATCGGTTTCTATGAGGTTCTATGTCTTATGTACGTATTTTGATGAATCCATCAAGTCTGTTATAATTACAAATTTTGATTTTTCAAACGTATTTTTTTGACGTGATTTTTCAAATTTTCATTTTTGACGTGATTGTAAAATTTTATAATAAAAGTTGCGGTAAGTGTTTAATTAAGCACGGTGTGCATAGCCAGCCGGGCTTGGGCCCTGGTTACCCATATCGTGGGTGGAGTGTCTTTTTTTTATTTTATTTTTTTTAACTTAGTTTAGTGACATGAATGTGAAACGTGTGAAAAAATGTTTAAGTAAGTACCCGAAACCGAAATTCTAGTTTGTTTTTTTTTTGTTTTTTTTTCAAAATTATACTACTACAGTCGCCTTATCATAAGCAGTTTTTACCCTAAACACCTAATGGATAAAGGTGTAGCTAAAAACAAACGCTCAAATGCCTAAAAAATATTTCTAGGATGTTATGACTTTCAGTTTTACAATAAACGTATTTTTTTAAGCACGGACAAATAATTATAAATAAAAATCTAAGCTTCTGAATACCAATATTGCATACTCATGCTACGTTGCATGCAAGATTTAGAGCTTTTTAAAATTTGTCTCTTATCAACATAAACACTAAGATAATATCGCACCGGATTGCCGTGAGTGTTAAGGCGTGAGCACTTAACGCTCCGTGCTTAGGGACGTGGATTCAATTCCCACTATGGGGTGATGGCTTTTCTTTAGAAAAAAGAAAAGGCATCAGCCCAAACCTGGCTAGAAAAGGGTGGTAACCTATAGATAACCCGTCCTAAAATTCTTAGTTAATAATAACGGACGTTAAATTTTCAACAAAGAAATAAATAACATCGCGCATACAATTTCATACATAACTTCTATAATTTATAATTGACAAATGCAGCTAGTAATATTTTATAATTTTGCATAAAATACATAGAATATATGTATATTCAAAATGTTCCTACTTTTTTTGCTTGAATGTTTTGTTATCGTTATAAACGTAAAAAAACATACGACGGAAATATTTTTCCACGCCTTCGAAGCTCTTTGAACCTGGTTTATATACAGCGCTGCAAGAAGAATGCTAAATACATAATTAGATATTATAAATTTAAGCTGCAAAACTATATTATCTTATATCTATTATACTTCGCCAGTGATGATAAAGAACGAGATAAACAATTTTTAGATTACAATGTTAAATAAAATACAAACGAACTTAGTCAAACTTAAGTCTACTAAGTTAAGCTAGCATAATTTATGTGGCAACTAAATGCCTCATGAACTGAAATTGGCCTGCTAAACCAATGAAAAATGGCCTTATTATCTCTTGAGTTAGCTTTCACACTGAAATGGGTCTTATTGCTATTTTACAGGCAGAATGGTACACAGGTCTGATTTTAATAATACTTACATACAATGCAGAAAATTATCCTCTACAAAGTAATGAGTTGGAATTTTATTTATAGTAACTCTGGTAGTGGGTTTTTTCGTGGATGCGTATAAAATTGGACAGTCACTATTGCGTCACAATTTAGTGATTCGCTCACGAAGGAAGCCACCTACACTATAGCACTGTATAGTCACTATTGAGTAGGAGAATATTGCGATACATGGAGAATAGCGCCAGAACAGATCCATCTAAAATAAAGCCCAGAACAGTAGCTAATGTGTAATAGGATATTCCTTAGATGGATGATTGTCCTCTCCCGATGCCATCTTTAGTACCGCACAAAACAGGCACTAAGGGGTGAAGGGTATTCTGAAGTCAATAGGTGGTCCTAGCAAAAAGCCACATGCAAAACAACCATGGAAAGTCATAGAGATTAACCCATTCGAGACAGATAGCCACTCTTGTGACATTGGGCCGGCATACCCCGTGTACTGATAGCCACTTTCGGGACAACGGGCTAGCATGCCCTGTGGCCTGATAGCCACTTTCGGGACACTTCGTTTCGGGACTGAAAGCCATCGCTTTGACAGCTTTTTGCGATGTCTAGTGGTACGTTTTGTAAGCTCTAGTCATTGTTGAACTCGTAACGCTCAATTTCATTAGAAATGCAGCTTGACCCTATTGAACGTGGATTTACCTCTGCTAATCGGTCTCTTTGCATAATTAGGGTCCTTCTGATGACCTTATTTGTGCTTTACCAGTTTATGTGTACATAGAGATCATGTTCTGGTAGCTATCATACTAACGCCGAGATATTTGACTTGACGCCTTAAAATAAAATTTAAAAATTAAAAAAAAGTTTTTAAGCTTGCCATTGACTGGTACAAAGTACAGGATAAGAAAATGGTAAGGAAACCGTTTTAAGGAAAAAAATAACGAAAGCGTATTAGGAGAATGAGACGAGATGGCGCGGAGGAAGCTCAGCTATTTTATTGCTGTACTGTGGAACAGCGAGAGTGAAACGGGCTCCACTCCACGGGCATCTAAGATCGTGCGAGTTGATGTCTCGTAAGGGTTAAACAGCAGTTATGAACTTACATTCATCAAGCCAAAAAGTTGTCAAATATAAAACACATCTTTCTTAAAAAATAACCACATAAAACTCAGATTACGCACCAACACTGTGATTTAAATTTATTAACTACTTCATACTACACAGGACGGTATACGCAGTCTGTGACCTAATTCTGTCCTTCCCGAAGTTTACCAATTTTTTCTTTGGCTCTTAATACTATAGCCTCCCCAGCACAGGCTACTGGCAACCTGACAATTAAATTGGCCCTATAGGTGTGAGTTTCGAGCCCAACCCTCCAATTTGTCTGCTCTTCCGTTGCCCGGGATATCTCCATATTCCGGTACCCAGTTAATGACAACATCATTATTCTGTGCCAAAAGCCAGACATTAATCATACAGTTATTGCATTTCCGCTCGTATTTTGAAGAGATACTTAAATGAACTTGGTATGGTAGTTTCAATGAAGCAGTAGTTTCTACTATAGTTATATTCAAAATCGCGTTTAAAATTAAGATGAAAATTGTCACACAGTTATTGCATTTCTCACTTGTATTTTGATGGGACACCTAAGCATGTTACATTTGATTGTGTACCACTTAAAAAAAGACGATTGCTACATTTTTGTAGCCTCAATAAAGACGAAATCAGGAGGTCACTCGCAAAATAGGACAAGAGCCGAGGTGCACTTCCTAAGTCAACATCTAATCTGGCAATTCTTCGGCTATTTTGAATCTAAATAGAATTAGAAAGCCGATGACGATATCTTTACAGTATCAGAGCACGTTTGTCAAAGACCTTTATCAAAATGGAAACGAACAGTGGATCTTTATCAAGATGGAATTCCAATAACAGTGCGATTATTGGTGCTAATGACTTCAGCAAACGATGTAATTTAAAAGATATATATATATATATATATATATATATATATATATAAAGGCGATGTATTTACCCTGACTCGACGCGTTTATCAATGACACTCATCAAAATGCAATAACATTGTGATTAATGCCTAGTTTATTTTTAGTGATATTGAATCTAATCACAATTAGAAAGGCGATGTCACTAACTTGGCATATTTATCAAACTGTTCATCAAAATACAAGCGAGAATTGCTATAACAGTACGATTATTGGTGCTAATGGCCTCAGAAAACGATGCACTTTAAAATATACAAAAAAAAAAAAAAAAAACAGTTTGATTAATGTGTCGTTTATTTTCGAATTGTTCTTGAATTAAATTATAATTAAAAAAGCGATAACGGTGTCTTTACTAAATCTCAACGCTTTTATCAATGTATCTCATCAAAGTGCAATCAATAGATGTAATAGTTGTGTTACAGTAGTTAATGCCTAGTTTATTTTTAGTGATATTCAATCTAATCACAATAAGAAAGGATATGTCACTAATTTGGCACATTTATCAACAGGTTCATCAGAATACAAGCGAGAAATGGAATAACTGTTATAATTCACTAGTTTATTTTCACTGATATTGTATCTAATTACTATCAGATAGGTGGCACTATTAAATAGCGGAAACAAAAAACAAAAATTTGGCTAGACAAAGTTGTTCTAAATTTTATTAGCTTTCATTTAAGAAAAATGAATTGAAATCGTTTAAGATTTAGAGCCTGTAGTCTTTTTTCAAACATGAAATGTAGTTTGGCCCCACTGTGCAACGTCCGTGCGGCTTAATTCAATTCGAACGAAATACATATTAAACCCCAACTTCGAATGAACCGATTTAGTTTATTTTTCAGACACATCTTTCTCTTTAGATGCCCACGAATTATACCCTTTTTCGTTACAATACGCTAGAAAAACCGGTCGCTATAAACAAATTAGTATTGTGGGCTCGGAATAACCCCCCCCCCCCCCTTCTAATGAACCGATTTAATTTCTTTTTACAACATATTTTTCTCCTATGCATTATGAAACGTCGATATTTCTACCCAGAACCTCCAGACTGTGTGTTAGGACGTCATAAGTGCGCTTTCTTCCCTATAAAGAGGGAGGAAACACTCTAAAACTCATTAAACCTGTCTTTGGATTAATAGCACTAAATTGTTTATAGAAACTTGTAATATAAATAGGCTAAATTATATTATTTTAATACTTACTCTACACAAATCAAAATCGTTTTATCATTATCTGATAACGGCGTTAAACCAAAAGTGATAAGCGATATCTACTTCAAGTATATACTCGTTTCTGATCAGTTCAAAGCTTTTGTTCAGAGTGAGGTTTTGTAACCGATGTTCACTACAAACTTCGAAGTCAAACAGAGCAGACATTTCTTCCGTGTTCCGGAAGAAATGGAACGCTTTGGACTGTTAACTGTTGTCAACAAGGATATTCAAGGAGTCACCAGGGAGTTGAAGCAAACACTCTCGAACGTAAGTGATCCAGTGAGACTTGCGTTATTAGTACACCTTACGATATTCTCCCCGTGCCAACGGTGAATTCTAACCGGGAAGGACGTAGTTTATTGTCCACTAGGTGTTTTTGTTTGTCTCTATGTATTCGTCTATTCGAGCAGCTACAAATGCAGTCAAATTTCGATTACATTAAGAACCAAAATACGTTGTCCAATTTGAAAGATCGAACTAGTTACATCTGTCTCCGTGTTTGTCAAGGCACCGCGTCCGTAGAACTCAGTGATTAAAAACTTCTTATTTGCCAACATTCAGTCTGATTACAATGGACTAATGACTTTTAGAGTTTGTAAAGTTGTTTCTGAAAGCCAGTAAAAACCTGAAAATTGAGAAGGAACGATCCGAATTTGATAAAAAAATTTGTCAACAAATGTTTTGTAACAAGAACACTATTTTTTTGGTGACATTTGCAAGGAAAATCGTATCACTTACAAGTCTGCCTTAACAGGCTTCCAAGTAAACTTTCCGTCTTAATCTTAACGTGGCAAATCACATATTACCACTAGTGATATTTTAAAGGGGGTTTGAGGAAAAAGTTATAATTTTAGTTCTGGGTTCTTCAAAACAAAGGATTGAGTTGGATATTTTGTGACACGTTTGACATTCAACCAAACTCTATTTACTCAGGGATTGCCGAATTTAAATAGCAAAACTTCAGGAGCGTATAGAGGACCGGAAAAAAACTAAAACAAAGAGTCATTAAGAGAGCTGCTCTTTTTTGCTTCGTTTTGAAGGAAATTGCAAAACAAGAAACAAAATAGCTTTCATTTTTATACTTACTTATTTACATTTTAAATGGAAATAAATTGTCACTGCGAATTGTTTCAAAAAACCCAATTACTAAAATTCAATCTCTTGACGCTGATATAGTGTTCGTGTAGGGTTTCTGAATGGTAATGCTTTAGAAGCGGTGCCAGAGTTTGCGCGCCGAATCCCAAATAGAAGAGTGCCTAATCGACAAGTCTTTTTGTTAACTTTTAATAAATTATGAGAGCCTTGGTTATTCTTTCGTTTCGTAATGAAGGCGATGGGATTTTCATGAGCCCATGCATGATAATGTCTTTGGTTAACGATTACTATTTTTAATGAAAACAAATTTTCATCGCTAATTGTTTCAACAAACCAAAAACTAAAATTCATTGATAATCTCTCTCTTTTCATAATATTGAAATAATAAATTCTCAACTTTTTTAGGAAAGTATAGGTAGCAATTATAACCTTTCAGAGTCCGTCGTATTTCCTGCCGAGATATTCGTAATGTAGCTGATGCTCTTCCGATGCTAGTCTCAGGGTGGCGTTGGACACAATTTCTTCTCGGACAATCTGCTCTTAATGCTGCCTGGAATTGGTCGCCTTCATTACGAAGTAAGAATAACCAAGTTTCTCATAGTCTATTAAAAGTTAATAAAAAGAATCGTCGATTAAGCACTCTTCTGTTTGGGAATCGGCGCGCATACTCTTACACCGCTTCTTAAGTATTGCCGTTGCAGAAAACGTACACAAAAAATATATCAGAGTCAAGAGATTGAATTTTAGTAATTAATTTCTCGAAACAATTCGCAATGGCGATTTATTTCCATTAAAATGTAAAAAAGTAAGTACAAAAATGAAAACTTATTTCGTTTCTTGTTTTGCGATTTTCTCCAAAACGAAGCAAAAACGTGCAAATCTCTAAATGACTTTTTGTGTTTCGGTCCCCTACACGCTCCTGAAGTTTTTCCATTTAAATTCGGGACACCCTGTATACATTTTTCGTGTATGTGAAGTACACAACAGCTATGAGAACTTTCAGACGATTCGTATACTTTTAGCGCGGTTCCTCCCTCCCCCATAGGGAGGAACCCCGCTTATAAGGTTGATACAATGAAACAATCCGGAAGTGCCGACTAGAAAATTTTGCGTTTCAGAACCCCTAGAAACCGAAAATAACGGTGGTTCAAATTTGTATATATATATATATATATATATATATATATATATATATATGTATATATATATATATATATATATATGTATATATTTATTTATATATATATATATATTTGTCTGTTCGCTCTCTAAATAGAAGACGAATAGTCCGATTTTGATGAAATTTGGTACAAAAATCTGTCGTCCAATTTGAAAGGTCAAGTTCGTTAACCAGCAAAATCCGCCCACTGGAAGATGGCGTTTGGGGCGAAATTCGCGCAGAAAAAATCGTAACGCTTACATTTTTGAGTTCATAAGCTTGTAAGTACTCGTTTTATAGGCTTCTTGGGCTAGAAAAACGAATGAAACCATTTTCAAGGCGATAGCTTTAACCGTTGTCGAGAAAATTGGAAAAATAGTTTTTGAATACCGTTTTTGGTTTGGGTACTTAGAATAACGGGATTCAGTTGAAACATTATCTGCATGTTCTACTTTCATTAAAACTAATATGTTGAAAGTTATGTTACGTTTGGAGTTAAGGAAGGGTTAGAATAAAATATTTTATGAACAGATATGAAACGTTTTGGAAACTTCGTATACTTTCATTAATATCTCGAACACGGTTGGGAAATCGTGGTAAGTGGATTGAAACTATTTGAAAGCTTACTAAATTCTCTACAAAAATGATTCTAAAACTATTTTTGATTAGGTTATGTCAATCGGAGAAATAAATGCTTAAAACTTCAAATACGTCTGTTTTGTTCTTATGAACGGGTTTTTGTCGTTCTTTTTGTAATTTTTGTCTCTTTCCCTTGGTTTTTTATTGCTTTTTATTTTTTTAATTTCTGATGTTGTATTTGTAAGGAAAATGTATGTGTGTGTAAAACAGGATAGGTAAAATGAGACCAATTTTCTGTTGTCAGAAATAATGAAAAGTTTTGGGAACTTCGTATAATTTCTTAATATCTCGAAAACGGTTGAAAATCTTGGGAAGCGAAAGGTTACCATTCGAAAGCTTACTAAATGGTCTACAAGAAAGGTTCTAAAGAAAGTTTTGAATAAGCGATGTCAATCGGAGAAATAAGTGCTTACAATTTGAAGTAATTGAATTCGTTTATTCGAACAGTTCTTTTTGTCTGTTTTTATTCCTATTTTTACATTGCTTATAGTTGGATAATGTATTTGACAATAAAATAGATTAATTAAAATAAGAGAAACAATTCATTGTTAGAAATATATCAGGCTGTACCGTATGAAATGTCAGTTTTGGATTTGCCGATTTCCTTCAAATGTCTTGAAACTGTCGAGGCTCCTAATCCGAGTTCTTTGGCATATTCCCTATTGTTTGCAATTGTTTATAGTAGTGAAATGTATTTGCCAATAAAACAGGATACGTATAATTAGAATATTTTATTTTTGCGGAATCTTGGGGTTCTCAGATCCCTTATGAATATCTATTAGGCCCCCTTCGTATTTTTTCCTTAATATCTCGAAAAGGGTTAGGAGATCGTGGCAATTGAAATGTAACAGTTCGAAAGCTTACTAAATTCTCTACAAAAAATGTTTTACAGAAATGTTTGATGAGGTCGTCACATTAGGAGAAATAAGTGCTTAAAACTTAGTTAGTTTCCTCTATTTAAACGGATCTATTTGTGTGTTTCCCGAAGTTTTTTTTTTCACTGCTCGTTATTTTTGTACTTGCTTATAGTAGTCTAATGTATTTTTCAGTAAACAGGATATGTATAATTAAAAGCATTATTTTGTTTGTTAGAATTCGAAGATGCCGTATGAATATCTAGATTACAGTACTGGTTTTGATTTCGTATTTTAGAATTATTCTTGGTATTCCCTATTTTCATGTATTACCCTTAGTTCTTTACTGCTAGTAGTTTTAGCGCGGTTCCTCCCTCCCCCATAGGGAGGAACCCCGCTTATAGGGTTGATACAATGAAACAAACTGGAAGTGCCGACTAGAAAATTTTGCGTTTCAGAACCCCTAGAGACCGAAAATAACGGTGGTTCAAATTTGTATATATATATATATATATGTATATATTTATTTATATATATATATATATATATATATATATATATATATATATATATATATATATATATGTCTGTTCGCTCTCTAACTAGAAGACGAATGGTCCGATTTTGATGAAATTTGGTACAAAAATCCTTCGTCCAATCATGGGATTCAATTGAAACATTTTCTGCATGTTCTACTTTCATCAAAACTAATATGTTGAAATTTTGGTTACGTTTGGAGTTAAGGAAGGGTTAGAATAAAATATTTTATTAACAGACTTAAAAAGTTTTGGTAACTTTGTATATTTTCCTTAATATCTCGAAAAAGGTTGAGAATCTTGGTAAACGAAAGAATACCATTAGAAAGCTTACTAAATGCTCTACAAAAAAGGTTCTGATGAAAGTTTTGATTAGGCGATGTCGATCGGAGAAATAAGTGCTTAAAACATTAAAGTAATTGATTTTGCTTATTCGAACTGTTCTTTTTGTCTGTTTTTATTCCTTGTTATTTTTTAATTGCTTATAGTTGGATAATGTATATTACAATAAAACAGATTAGGCAAAATAAGAAAAACAATTCATTGTTAGAAATATAGCTTGCCAAGAGAAAAAGATTCGTTGACGTCTTTTGAATATTTTCAATTGCCTTTATGCTGTTGGTTTTTTTATTTTATTTTTTAATTGATTTTATCTGTAGAATTATTACTATAGTAAAAGAACACAGGAATGTGTGAAAATATTTGATATTTTCCAATTCATTGAAACGTATGAAATGAAGTATCGGTAGAAGAGGATTCTAGGGTCTTGCGGACCTGACCCCAGGGATAGCCATAAAACCCTTTGAACAAAGGCCGAGGAAAATATTATCTGTTTCTATTCTATGCTTTTCAAATGAGAATAGGGATATGAACAGGAACCGGGGTCTCCCGTGGTCTAATGGCTAGCGCCTTGGATTCATAAGCGGGAGATGGTGGGTTCGATTCCCAACCTCCGGCAGGAATTTTATCATCCCACGGCTCGCTGGTGAAATTCCTCGCTACACCCTGGATGTCGGCGCTAATGACCTAGATGTATATGTGCCGTAAAAAAAAAAAAAAAAAAAAAAACTGGAACCGCGCTAAGATGACGCAGTTCCTGCGAGTCGGACTTTTTATTTTAAATACCTCTGAAACAGTTGCAAATTCTTGGTAAGTGAAATATGATCCTTCGAAAGCTAAAATGTAGAATTGGACTTTTTTTTCTTTATGGACCTGAACGACTGCATTCTATGTGACAAGACATACAACATTTGTATCTATGTCTTGTCACATAGAATATCATTAGCTTTGGAAAATTAGGATTTAGCATGGAACAGTATCAGGCATATCTAGGATATGCCGGATATGCCTGTGTGGAGGTGGGGGGATCACGCTTCCCCTCTCCGTGAAGGTTAAAAGATTTATTACATAAAACTAGATTTCATGTTAATTTCCCTTAAGCATTTTAATGGAAGTGCTTCATGAGTTCTATTGTGATTGTATCCCAAATCTTACCCTTGTGGGAACCTTCTCAAATTATTTAATTGTCAAGTAGACTAATATAAAGTCTTATAGGCGATCATGCACTGATCTTTCCTTTTAAAACAAAAATACTGGATTAAATTATGGAAAGAGGTACGTTTTATTATAGCTGTAATATTAAAACCGTTTTACGAGTATTTTTCAGAAATGTTTCACTTTTTAATACCAAAATTTATCTAAAGTAACTGGACTTGATTTGAATTATAGATTGTTTTCATTAAATGAAGTTATACGTAAAACTGTTTCATAATTAATTCATCCATGTATTTGTTTTTAGTACTTCCAGAGGAATTCAAAGGTCTCTGACACAAACAAAAGACTTAAGAGCCAAATATGGAGTTCTGTTGTAACTATTGTTCTTATAGAAGGAAGAAATCTTTCTCCTTTGGATTCGGAAGGTTCGTGTGATCCCTACGCAAAATTCAGGTATATTTAGAACACTTTATTAGTCATAAACTCACAAAATATCCATAACTCATTAATTGCAGTCACATATACCTAAAAGCTCGACACGTTATTAGTCATAAAATCACAAAATGTCCATATCTCATTAATTGCAGTCACTTATATACTTTATTAGTCATAAACTCACAAATGTCTGGCGTTAATGACCTCAAAGGTTGACACACATTATATCCAACCAAAAAAAAAAAAAAAAAAAAAAAAAAAAAAAAGTTGTGAAATTTCCAAAACTCATTAATTTCAGTCAAAAATACCTACAGCTTGGTAATTGAACTATATTGAACCTCAACTGCCTACGTATGGCAGAAAGGGAAGCAATTGCAGAATAATGTGTATTCTGCACATATTGCTAAATGCACATAATTCTTCCTCCCCCATTATTAATTTTAAAGATATGCTAGTAGTAAAGCATTAAGAAAGTTTCTGCTCAATATTAAATTTCCAAAATATATATTAAAAAATATAGATTTTTAAGGAAATAAATATTCACACATATATTTTATTTCAGATTAGGCAATGAGAAATACAAAAGTAGAGTAGCATATAAAACTTTGAACCCAAGTTGGCTAGAACAGTTTGATTTACATTTATACGATGACCAAGCACAAGAATTAGAAATCACAGTTTGGGATAAAGCAAAACCTAAAGATGACTTTATTGGCAGGTAAATAGATTCAGTAAATAATTTAGATGGTTAGGTCTGCCAGAAAATGACCTCTTTTCAACCAGTGCCAGAGATGACATCCTCCATCTCAAAGTATAAATCGATTAGCTTTATAACACGTAACACTTTTTTTTCTTTTTGTAACTTGACCTGAATTTGAAAATTCAAATTTTGTATGCGCAGTATCACATTCCATTACTCTAGACAGGTAGTGCTCATAACCTTAACAATCACGGCCTCCAAGCCTCCAATATATTATTAATAGTCATGAACAGTTTTGAACTTCTCTTACATTTTCTTAAAAAATTGAATGTGGTTGAAAAAACAGGTCAAGTAGAAGTTCTTTCAAAATATAATAGAAATTCTTTCAAGAAACGCTGGTCTATAACCTTGAATGGAATGGCGACAACCGGTAAGCACTGTGCAGTTTCTTTAAAGAAATTTTTTTTTTTTTTTTTTTTTTTTTTGCAGTTTCTTGCTTTATATGTGAATAAGACAATTTTATTCATTTTACTGTCTGATTTCATCTCTACTATAATCTTTTTTTAATCAGAAAAAAAGTTGTATTCCCATAATTTTCCTTGTGATTTTTAATTAAATAGCATGTATTATGAATTATTCTTTTAAATGAAAGTATCCTATGATGCCCCCCAGCTGGACGTTTTATTTACAGGAAAAGAAACAAAATTTAGCATTTATAATTAGCATTACCATAATTCAATAATGATATTTCCTGAAATAAATATATATTATAAATTAAATAATAAATTAATGTATTCATACTTTTAATGTTTTCAGGTGTGCTATTGACTTAACACAACTAGAGAGAGAGAAAACACACCGAATAAAACAACAATTAGATGAATGTGCCGGATTTATTTCAATTTTATTGACTATAAGTGGTACAACAGCTTCTGAAACGATTTCGGATCTCACAACCTATGAAGAAAACCCCAAGGAACTAAGAAATTTATATGAGAGATATGTATGTTGTATATAAATTTGGAGTAATCTATGCCTCATAAAGGATCTAGTTATTTCAGTTAAACTTATTCGTCACTTGACAAAAAAAATGCTTAAATTCTATCTAATTCTAATATGTAATGAGTTTTTGTTGATCTTCTGTTAATTGTCCATATAAGTGCCATTTATTTGCGTTAAATGGTTCAATTAATTATTGTTTATCTTTAATTAATTGTTTTACCTGGCCTTTCTCAGTTTTTAATGCTTGTTGTTTTTGAATTTTCTTTTTTTTTTTAATGGTGCACTGACATCTGGGCCAATCGTGCTGACATCCATTGGCCTGAAATGGGAAATATCCCTGCTGCACCATCTCTCTTGAGAACCTTGATTTTAGCAGTAAAGTGATATTGCCAGTAAACAAGATACTCAATATGAGAATCAATTTGCATCTCTTTGTAACAGATATATATATATATAAAATAATCAACTTTGATGTTTCAGTCAATTCTTCGTACATTTCAAAATTTAAGAGATGTTGGACATCTTACTGTGCGTGTATATAAAGCAAGAGGATTGGCATCTGCAGACCTAGGTGGAAAATCAGATCCATTTTGTGTACTTGAACTTGTTAATGCACGGCTACAAACTCAAACGGAATATAAAACTCTTTGCCCTTCTTGGCAGAAAATATTCACTTTGTGAGTCATTCAATAAAACAGGCCAATATTATCTTATATTTTTTGATACTGTCATTTTCTGATGCATGTTTTGCTTTTCAGTAATGTAAAAGACATTACATCTGTCCTAGAGGTAACAGTTTATGATGAAGACAGAGATCATAAGGTTGAGTTTCTAGGAAAAGTTGCAATTCCATTATTGAAGATACGGAACAATGAGAAAAGGTGGTATGCACTAAAAGATAAAAAGCTATACAGCCGAGCAAAAGGAAATTTTCCACAAATATTACTTGAACTTTCTGTAATTTGGAATCCTGTAAGTACTAAATGATAGAGAAAAAAAATGGATCACAATTCGGGCTTTTATGCATTACAATTATTTCATTTGTAAATAACAAAATTAATAAATAATAATTTGTTGGTGTTTCTAATTATCAGAAATCAATCAATTCATTTTTATTTCTCTTTGAATAAAAATTATGGAAACAGTGAGAATGAAAATCATATGAAATACAGTATCTGTATTATAGTTATTTATTTTTTCGGCACATATGATGATAAGGCCATTAATCTAGTTTAGTTTTTATAAATTATGCATGTCTGTTGTATTTTCGAAATTTCCATATAGATTTCTCATAATCTGGTACAATAATGTGATCATATTTCAGACTAAATGAACATTATTATATAATTTATAATATTTGTAGGTAAGAGCATGTATTCGAACATTAAATCCCAGAGAAGAAAAATATATGCAACAAGAAATCAAATTCAAAAGGCAAGTCTTCGTACGAAATGTGATGAGACTGAAAGTCATCATTATGTGGTTTATCGACATTTCCAAGTTTGTTCAGTGAGTATGTTTTTAAGAAATAATTCTATCATCATGCTAAATATTTTATCTCTTCTAAATTCTATTTACACTCCTTATGTCAAGGCTATTAGATAAATACAAGCAACACACAGAAAGCCATCAGAACACCAATGAGTATGATATGGACAAAATAAATTAGGGAAATCAGGACGCCCATTAAATGTTACCTTAACACTCCTCTTTTGTTGTTGTATTTTGGATTTATAAAAATTGATGAACCAAATCATTTTTTTTTTATATATTGTATCTATTAAATTACATTTAATTTAAGATTGAGAAGATATGGTCGACCGTTGAAATGTAGAAAGTGTTGATTGTCGGGGTTTCGGCCCATTTTTTTATTCAATAAAACCACATTTTATAGTTAACACCCAGAGAATATTGCTTCTAAAGTATTGTTCTTAGATGCTATCATATTCTTCAGACTCAAAATTCTTCTTTTTTTTTCGTACTCCTCAGCATGTGGTTTGGCCACTAGGTCATTGATGCTGGGTGATATGTATTTTATTGCTTTTGTAAGCTTTTGTTATTAAGTAGTTCATTCTGTAAATAAGGACCAGGCAATCTCCAATTATATTTATTATAAAGGTGACGTGACTTCGTTATTATTCCCAGTTTGTAAATGGATGACCACAACTAGTTCCAATCTTGCTAACTACTAATTAATCACTGTTTAGTTATTCTTCAAGTCCAAGTTAGCACTAACTTATTATTTTAAATGTTTATGAATTATTTTTTAAATGTTTGATATTAGAATACAGTGGCATTCTATTACATAGAATTTTGGAGTGATAAAAAAATACTGTTATGTGTTATCACCTAAAATGATACTAAGATGATAGAGTTTTTGTGAATTCGATTTTTATTTTTAAAAAAGAAAATTCTAATGTATTCTCAGTATTTTTTTTTTAAATTTATTTATTTATTTTTTGTGGAGCAAAGAAGCTTTTGAATTTATTTTTCAAGGCAAGGAAATTGTATAAGGTCATTAAATACTCTGGAATTTTGAAGGGGGAAAAATTGGTTTATTATTTTTGTGAATTGGACTGGTCCTCTTGTCATTTATTGATGAGAATTAAATAAATAGAAGTTAAACCAGATATTTAAAAAAAAAATCGGAAATGGAAATAATTTTGGTTAAAATATATTCATATAACATTTTTTTATCTTGGTGTCAGGACCAGACCGACCACTACCACGAAATGGGTTGCACAGCTAAACAACTCTGAAACGTAGGTAGTATAAACATTTACTAAGGATTATGGAAATGGTATTTTATAAGTTAACCATTTGTCAATAATATAATTCCTCGTTATTAGTGAACCTCGGGTGGGTTTGTGATTTTGCACATGCTGGAAGTTTTGTACAAAGCACTATTTCCATTTGTGTTTGATAATAATTTGTTATAATTAAAATTACTCATGACTTAAAAGAGAAACTTTTTTTGTTTGCTTTTTATGTTATTAAAAAGAGGTAATCTGAAAGTCACATTTTTAACAAGAGTAACAAATTTTGCACCAAACCAGTTAAAAGGCAACTTGAAATATTGTAATGCTGACACTTTTAATTCATATTACATAAAAGTAATGAGTATTTGTTTTAATTCAATGTTTACTTTTTCAGGAGTTGTTTTGAGTGGGAGTCTACCATACAAAGCACAATAGCATTTATAAGTTTTGTCCTTCTTTGCTACTACTTCCAGCCATACATGATACCAGTTGCAATGCTCCTCATCTTTCTCAAGTGCTACATTGTAAGTTATATTTAATTTTAGTTACATAAGTATGCAAGGCATGCCTCTTATTTTGCAACTGCCTCCAACATTAAATTTTGCATTATTAATACTGTCAAATTTCCTTTCTTTTCATTATTATTATGATTATCCTTTCAAAACATTTTCGCTGGGTGATATCAGTAAAGTTTATATATATATATATATATATAAATATTTTTTTTTTTTTTTACGGCGCATCGACATAAATCTTGGCCATTAGCGCCCACATCCAGGGTGTAGCCAGGAATTTTCTCAGCGAGCCCTGAGATGAGAAAATTTCTGGCGCCGGTGGAGATCGAACCCACCATCTCCCGCTTATGAATCTAGCGCGCTAGCCACTAGACCACGGGAGACCCCTATATATATATATATATATATATATATATATATATATATATATATATATATTGTAATGATATATTACATTACATGAAAATATTTTTAAATTCAAATAACCATCGATATTTTGAAAAGCCCGCGCAAATCACAAACCATATATACAAATAACATCGTATTATATACATTTTAAATTAATAATATTTTTGGACAATACTGGTGTACAATATATCCATATTAAATGTACATTCAGATGGTAATAAATTAATTATTTGAAGTTACAAAAATATAATTATTACTTTTATATATGAACCAACAAAACTGCGGAAGTTAGAAATAAAGGACGCCAAACTTTCCCGCTCGAACGGAGCGCCTCTCTATTCCCAGCAGTGGTCGAATGCGGATCGTCAGTTGATTCTCAGCAGTGGTTGAGTGCGGAGCGTCTCTCTATTCTCAGCAGTGGTCGAATGCGGAGCTTGAGTCTATAGCTATCCTCCGAGGATTACGGAGTGCAGTCTATTGTTATTATTCATAGAAGACGGAGTGAGAAGACAACAGAATCCAGAATTCAAGATATCCATTCTAGGCACGAGACCTGGCAATAAAGCGTATCACATTGAAGGAGGAATTACTGAAGCGCAGTGTATTGAAGCCTTATTGGAAGCAATTTAATTTAGAGGTAAAATTTATTTTTTTGTAATTGTTAATTCTTTTATTGTCATTTGTATTATTTTTGATATTGGTGTTTGTATCTCAGGATTGTCTGGAAATAAATATTATATTGTTCATTCACTCGGAACTTTAATCCCTGAGATTAAGTCAAATTCATATAATAAAACTTACTCAAGTAATTAAAATCTTTTTATTTCTTTTTAAAATAATTAATCATAACATTAAATGGCGACCCAACGTGGCGCAATTCATTTTATAAAAACATAAATCATAACAATATATATATATATATATATATATATATATATATATATATATATATATAATAAAGCTCCAAAGGTTTTGAGGGATTGCTAAACCTTTTATTTGTATCCTCTTTTGGAACTAGACACCTATAAAAAAAAATGTTTCTTTAATTTCAACAAGAAAGTTGATTGAATATTGTAAAGACCATTAAAAATGCAGTGGTGACTATCAACCAAAACATTCCATTAATAATGTTGTAGCACCACGAAAGTAAACTGACTGACAACACCGTAACCTGACTGTCAACAATGGGAAGGTTACGTAGGGTTAGTCAGTGTTGCCGGTGCCACAATAATTTATGAATATTTAAATTTCTTACCGCGGCTTTGAGGTAACCCGAAAATTACCTAGCCAAATTTAAGTTTTGTGTGTATAAAAAGTGCGACAACGTGGTGCTGATTTCTGTGTGATTTTTTTGGACTTTCTTTAAATTATCTGGCAGTGGACCGTTATTTATTATTTAATTTATTATCAGAAGTTAATTATTATTATTTTTCAATTGCCAAGTGTTTTATTTTTTTTATTATATAGACATTTATTTTTTTAACCGGCTTATTTTATTTTTTACCTGATACTCCTCTAAAGTGGTGACCCCGACGTGATGAGTGAAGACGACAAGAAAGAAGAAATGCAGACAGAGGAAACTCAGGTTAGTGCAACTGGGCCTGGGGCTAATATCAGAATTCCCCCATTCTGGAAAGCAGACCCAGAATTATGGTTTTGCCAGGCCGACGCCGTATTTGCGACCTCCAAAATTTTGAGTTCGCGAATAAAATTTCAAATGGTGGTGGCGAACTTGGAGTTCGAAGTGTTGAGACAGGTTTCGGACTTGGTTAAAAATCCTCCCGCAGATCCTTACGAAGCACTCAAGTGTCGACTAATTTCGACGTACGCCGAGTCGGAAAACCTCCGCATAAGACGGCTTTTAGAAGATAAGCGTCTCGCAGACGGAGAGCGCCCTTCCCAGTTTTTGAACGAATTGAAAAGGCTCGCAGGAGCTTCAGTTTCCACAGAATTGCTGCGTACCATGTGGCTTAAGGCCCTGCCAGAACGAATGCAGGCTACACTAGCGGTGACAACAGAGCAGTCCGTAGACAAGCTAGCCGAGATCGCCGACCGAATCGCCGAGATCTACGAGCCCAGTGTTAGCCAGGTGACCTCTCAGTCCACACAACCACACACACGTTCCTCTACCTCCGTTTCCCAGCTCGAGGAGAGGATGCAGAAGTTGACCCTGGAGATCAGCGAGCTCAAAAACCAAATAGCTCGCGATCGAGGGAGCAGATCACGAGGCCGGGAGCGCAGCCGCTCGAGAAGCAAAGGTAGAACTTTGTGCTACTACCACCACCGCTTCAAAGAAAACGCCCGTAAATGCCGACAACCGTGCAGCTGGAAGAGTACGTCGCAGAAGGGAAACTAATCTCAGCGACTGAGAAGGCGGACTCCGTCGCTGATATCAATCACCGCCGATTATTCGTCACAGACAAGGATTCTGGGGAAAGATATTTGGTTGACACCGGTGCAGCCGTATCCGTCTTCCCAGCACGGCGACGAGAGCGAAACCACCCCGCCAACTTCACCCTTTTTGCAGCCAACGGCACCACAATAAAGACTTACGGGGAAGTCAAGAAGACCCTCAACGTCGGACTTCGACGCCTACTTCGTTGGTCCTTCATCTTGGCCGACGTCAGCAACCCGATCATCGGAGCGGACTTCCTCTTCCACCATCACATCTTAGTCGACCTTAAGGGACGACAGCTAGTGGACTCGCAGACCGGTCTAACTTCCAGAGGCAGCCTCAAACATAACACCACACATTCCGTATTCGCAGTACCTTGCGGTGAGTGGTATTACGAGCTCTTACGGAAATACCCGTCCATCACACGCCCATCTGCTGTACCGCAGGAGCCGAAGCATCCCATCAAGCACTTCATTGAGACAAAGGGACCACCGGTAGCATCGAAAGCTAGACGTCTTCCACCTGACCGTTACAACGCTGCAAGGGAAGAATTCCTGAAGATGGTCGATGAGGGTATCTGCAGACCATCCAGCAGTCCTTGGGCAAGCTCTCTCCACATCGTTTCGAAGAAAGACGGCACGTTGCGTTTCTGTGGGGACTACCGCCGACTCAATGCCCAGACTTTGCCTGACAGGTACAGTGTACCCAACATACAAGCCCTCAACACCAATCTTTTTGGGAAGACAATCTTCAGTAAGATCGACCTCAACCGTGCTTACTACCAAGTGCCGGTGGCGGAAGAAGACATCCCAAAAACTGCAGTGATCACCCCTTTCGGTCTCTTCGAATTCTTGGTGATGTGCTTCGGACTAAGAAATGCTGCGCAAACATTCCAGCGCCTAATGGACAGCATCCTCGCTCTGCCGTATGTTTTTGTCTACCTCGACGACATACTGGTAGCGTCAACCACAGAGGAAGAGCATCGCACACACCTGGAAGAAGTTTTCAGACGGCTAAATCAGCATGGATTAACCATCAACCCGCTCAAGTCGGAGTTTCGCAAGTCCGAAGTCGAGTTTTTAGGCTTCCTTGTAAACTCCCAAGGCATTAAACCTCTTCCGAGCAAGGCGGACCAAATCGCTGAATTCCCTCGTCCTACCACCAAGGGTCATCTCCGACGATTTTTAGGGATGGTAAACTTTTATCGAAGATGCCTCCCTAAAGCAGCAGAAGTACAGCGCATTCTTCATGCCCTAATCGGCAACAGCAAGAAGAACGACAGCACACCCGTCCCATGGACCCCGGAAGCAGAGGAAGCCTTCGCCCGATGCCAACGAGACATTAAGGATGCTGTAACGTTAGCACACCCCTCTTCAGACGCCGAATTGACCCTAGCTTGCGATGCATCTAACTCCGCGGTTGGGGCTGTCCTCCAACAGCGTGAGGGAGACCACTGGCGACCTCTTGGTTTCTTCTCGAGGGCCCTAACATCAGCACAGCAGCGATACTCTGCCTACGACCGCGAGCTCACTGCCATCTACAGCGCCGTCAAGCACTTCAGGCCATGCATCGAAGGTCGCATGTTCAGCATACTGACGGACCACAAGCCGCTCGTGTATGCCCTATACCAGAAGCCCGAGACTGCAACACCCATGAGAATTCGCTACACGAACTTCATTAGCCAGTTCACTAGCGACATTCGTAATGTCTCTGGGGCTGAAAACAAGGTAGCGGATACACTTTCACGGTTGGAGGCAATAGACAGTCCTGACGATATGGGGAGCATCATCCAGGCTCAGCAGGAAGACCCGTCGATTCCAGAGATCTACAGCTAAAGCCCGACCGTATGTACCACCAACACTCCGTCAGGAAGTTTTTAGAAAGCTTCATAGCCTCAGCCACCCTGGCGTTCGTGGGACTCGCCGACTGGTGTTGCAAAGGTATTTCTGGCCAAGTATGCAAGCGGACCTTGCGATCTGGACTAGGAGCTGCATCGCCTGCCAGCGCTCAAAGATACACCGGCACACCGTAACACCTCCAGGTACCTTCGCTCCAGCCGGCAGATTCGAGCATGTCCACGTGGATATAGTCGGGCCCTTGTCGCCATCGGATGGAAAGCGCTATTGCCTTACCATGGCGGATAGGTATTCACGCTGGCCCGAAGCAGAACCCCTCGAGGACATCTCCGCAACAACAGTTGCTTCAGCTTTCTACAGGACATGGATCTGTAGATTCGGGGTCCCTGCACGGATCACAACTGACCAAGGGCGCCAGTTTGAAAGCGAACTATTCAACAGGCTCCTAAATTTACTTGGTTCGCGTCGCTGTAGAACTACAGCATACCACCCTCAGTCCAACGGTGTTGTGGAGAGATGGCACAGGACCCTGAAGACTGCCCTCACCGCACACCTTATCGACTCAAACTCTTGGACAGAACTGCTACCCACAGTCCTCCTAGGCTTGAGAGCAGCACTAAGGGAGGACAACTCCACAAGTGCTGCCGAGTTGACGTATGGGCAGCCCTTACGACTACCCGGAGAGCTATTAGAGTCAACCCCTCATCCCGAAGAGCCGCAGGGCTTCCTTTTCAAACTTCGTGAGAACTTCAAGCGGCTGCAGCCCTCCCCACACAGGGCGAGTCAAGCACAAGCCTTTGTTCCCAAGGACTTAAAGACCTGCTCACATGTCTTCCTGCGGGACGACGCCATCAGGAAGCCCCTCACACCGCCATACACTGGACCGCATCCTGTTCTCCAGAGAGGAGATAAGACTTTTGTCATCGGTCTTGGCACAGGGCAGAAGACTGTCGCAATAGACCGACTGAAACCAGCCCACATCCTGGAAGACCTCACCAGCACTACCACCACAACACCAACCCACCCACCTATACCAACACCTCAAGCAGAACCTTGTGACAATACCACCGCCACAGAAGCTGACAAGCCTTCATCAGTGAAGATGTCACGACGTGGACGCCTCATCAGACTTCCTGTCCGCTTCTGTGACGCTGCCATTGGGGGGAAGTGATGTAGCACCACGAAAGTAAACTGACTGACAACACCGTAACCTGACTGTCAACAATGGGAAGGTTACGTAGGGTTAGTCAGTGTTGCCGGTGCCACAATAATTTATGAATATTTAAATTTCTTACCGCGGCTTTGAGGTAACCCGAAAATTACCTAGCCAAATTTAGGTTTTGTGTGTATAAAAAGTGCGACAACGTGGTGCTGATTTCTGTGTGATTTTTTTGGACTTTCTTTAAATTATCTGGCAGTAGACCGTTATTTATTATTTAATTTATTATCAGAAGTTAATTATTATTATTTTTCAATTGCCAAGTGTTTTATTTTTTTTATTATATAGACATTTATTTTTTTAACCGGCTTATTTTATTTTTTACCTGATACTCCTCTAAAATGTAAATAAAAACGCTTTATAGTGTAATCTGGGTGAACATGGTATCTGTGATCTGTCATGTTGATGGTACCATGACAGAGACAAGTTGATCATGAACGGGAAATTCGGGAAAAGTTAAGACCATCAGCTCTTACCTTACCACCAGCTAATCCTTGTTGATTGTTCCATCCTCTCAGGATGTACCCCTACATTTTAGTACAGGTACTTTCCATGAAAAACAAAATAAGTTATGATTATGGTATATACTATTTACACTTTTAAGGGTTAGTATGTATAAACAGCAAACTCATTGAGAATTTCATTGAAGAAAAGGCTTTTTGTGTCCAGGAGATTAAGAGAATACCTCTTTGATGTAGGGAAATTTCTATTAAAATATTACAAGTGGAGGAGGCAAAGAACATCCAGAGGCTTGATGACATATATATTCCATGAGAACCTACATTGGGAGGCCATAACCTATGCACCCTATACATTTTTGTTGATAAAATCACATTTTCTGAGTTCTCCATTATTCTCTCAGTGAGCCCTGAAATCACCTTTTGATAGAGTAAACTCTGTGAAATATTGTATTATTGACACTTTAAAGGCCACAAAACTTCTTTAGCTATAAATATTTCTTAACATGTAATTTACATTGTGCTATTGTTTCAGGTACATACAGTTACTGGAACATGGCATACTTCAGAAGATGATGATGAACCTCTAGGAGATGATGAAGAAGATGAAGATGACAAAGATAAAGTAAATATCTACAATGTTCACTCTTTATTCAAAATATGTTTTCAAATTTCCAGTCATAATTATCGATATCCAAATGAATGATTCTGGTCAATAGGAGACTCATAAGCCAATAAAACTATATCATTGTTACTTCATTCTTTGATGTAATTATTTCTCAGGTTCTCATGAGCAACCTCCATATTTATTTATTAATATTAGAGATGAAGTCAATCTTCGATCAATTGAAGAATTTTTTCATTTTAACCACTGACATATTTACATAAATTAAAAACGCAAAATTAAAATAAATAAAATTTTATTCTTCAAACCCTCCAAAAGTAGAATTTTATTAAAGAAATCATCAATGTTTACTTAATAATGGGGTTTTTATTTTCCTACAGCAGCCTGGGCTTGAAGCATTTAATGTTGTATTTTTACTTGCTTAATGCTAGGGTAAGGAAGGTATTGCATTTGAATAAACTTTCCTATTTACAGTTTTTTACAGATCTTTGCACTTCAGAGTCCCTTGGTCTAAAAATCAATTTAATTTTTATTAATTGGTCTGTCTGTCCATCTGTCTGTGGTGAGTTTATTTCTTCCACAGGTGTTCACATTTTGCTTTTGTGAGCTTCACGTTTATGGATGGAATACCATGTGCATGGATCTTGTGCACAATTAGCAACTGCACAATAGCCCCAAACTCCTTGTTTTCTGGACTGTAGCTCTAAAGTTTTTTTTTTTTTTTTTTTTTTTTTTTTTTTTTTTTATTTATTTTTTTTTTTTTTTTACGGCTCATCAACAAATCGTGGCTATTAGCGCCGAGCCTAAAGTTGTTTGCCTGATGCCTTCTCAAAAACTTTATTTTTCAAAATACTAAATGAGAAATAATTGTGTACGTTTGTAAGCAGGATCTTCTTTTCGTATCATTTTTTACATGGGCTTATATAGAAAATAATTTCGGAGGGGGCTGGGCAAATTTCTGGGGGGGGGGCTGAGACCATTTCCGGTATATGGAATACTAACAATTTAGACTTTGGAAGAGTTTTAGCCAACTTTAACGCTATTACACCCAAAATAGAATATGTTTTATGAACCAAATGATCTTATTTAATTTAGTTTTAAGGGTTTTATGAAATTTTTACCGATCAAATATACGCCCGCTCTTATATACGCCCATGATTTTTGCATAAGTTAAAATGGATTATTTAGAGTTTGGTTAAACTGGATTAATTATCAATTTCAGGAAGAGAAGAAAAGTTTGAAAGAACGTCTTCAAGCTATTCAGGAAGTTACTCAAACTGTGCAAAACTCTATTGGTTATATTGCAACATTAGGAGAAAGTATTAAAAAGTAAGTTAAAAAAAAATGTCTTGATTTAGCTTTAACATTTAAATGTGATATCACTTTCTGATTCAGATACAAAAGATCTTTTATATATATATATATATATATATATATATATATATATATATATATATATATATATAGAGAGAGAGAGAGAGAGAGAGAGAGAGAGAGAGAGAGAGATAGATAGATAGATAGATAGATATACTCAGGGCCCCTATCTTATTTTTGAGGGGAAAGCAACTCGACCTAAAAGAACTATTGTGCCCCTGACACTCTGCTGGGTCACTTATAGCAGCCCTGCGTCCCTGACAATCCCTCTGATCTTCTGAGGTGTGAGCTCAGTGTCTCTTCCTGGGTCAGTTATTCTAACAGATCCTAGGTACATAAAGCGCCTGCGTGAGAGTACCGTGCAATCACATATTATGTGTGCGGGTGTTTCCTCCTCTATCCCACATAACCTACATAGAGAGGTTGTAGCCAGGCCCATATTGTATGGATTGTATATATATATATATATATATATATATATATATATATATATATATATATATATAGTTAATATCATTTGATTGCCCACTTCAACTATCCAATACCTTCAGGCCATTAACTGAGTTTATTCAACATTAAAAATATATGATGCCTTAAAAGCAGAAAAAAAATGTAAATATAATGACAATTCTGAAATATCTCATGGGTGAGAACAGATACCGATCTAACAAGATGAAAGGTTCTTTCAAGTGGGATGTTTTGATCTGTAAAGGGATTGGTCAATCAATCTTGGCAATAAAGCAGAGATGTATTGAATTTTAAAAAATCCAGATCATTGAATAGGTATTATTTCAGCAGTATATAGAAAAACAAGATGTTATACTTATGAGTAGAGCCCGGAAGTTAGGCAAAATGCCTTTTTTATCTGAATGGATATATTGAAGAATCAGATAGAAATAAATATGTTTCAGTGCATTTAGGAATTGTAAAGACAATTTTTATTTTGCCTTTTTGCCTATTTTGGCTATTTTAAGATTTAATGCCTTTTTTTGCCTTTTTTACTATTTTTTTCCTGGATTTAAACATTTTAAAAAGCACCGTTCATCGAAGACAAAAAAGTTTGCACAAGTTAAAATACATATATCCGTCACAAATATCTATTCGAGAGCTCATTTTACCAACCCATGGATTTAACCTCTATAAATAACAGATCCTTCCTTAGTAGAAGGAATGATGAACCATAATGAATAACAGGATAGAGATAGGATGAGAGAAGTACGTCACTTCTTCTTCCTCACACCCCTTTTGCTGTGACGATGGTTAGTTAACTGGTACTCCGGATTTCGAAATATTAAGATATTGCAGAGGAAGGGAGGAAATAACTTCCCTCTAACAGGACAATTATAAAATAAGCTGTTAGTCTACTGTTGAACTTCTTAAAGACAGCTCGTGTGTTCGTTCTCACTTATTTATCATGCCGAAAGTTTCATCGTTGCGTGGTAAATTACATAGCTATGTTCGCGAATTCGGTTCGGATTTACTTTCTACTGATGGAGCTATACTCTTCTACAAAGCCTGTGAAAAATCTATCAATCACGATAAAAAGTATTTTATTACTCAACATTTCGCAACAACGAAACATAAATCTAGGATAAATACTGTTGGTCCTAAGATTAATTTAATCGCAACAGCAGTTACAACATCCAGCAGGCAATCTCAGTTTTCCCTGGATCTATGCAAAGCTTTCTTGGACTCAGGAATTCCGTTCTGGAAACTGGAAAATCAATCCCTGAGGACATTTCTGCAAAAGTACACTAAAGAAGAGGTTCCATCAGAATCCACGTTAAGAAAAACGTATTTAAATATCACCTTTGAAGAGACGATGCAGAGGATTCGACTCAGAGTTGCAGAAAAGAAGATCTGGATCTCCATTGATGAAACTACGGATGCAATGGGACGTTACATAGCCAATGTTATCATTGGAACCATGGAAGCAAAGCAAACTGACTTATCATCAGTATATATTTTGATGACAGAGGAGATGGAGAGAGCAAATGGTACCACAGTGGCACAGTTGTTTACCAATTCACTAATGCTACTCTGGCCGGACGGAATACGGCATGATGATGTCCTACTTTTTGTCACAGATGCAGCACCTTACATGAAAAAAGCAGCTAAAGCCTTACGAGTTCTCTTTCCTAAAATGCTCCACCTCACTTGTCTAGCACATGGCCTCCACAGAATCGCTGAAGAGATAAGAAGTTTGTATCCTCACGTGGATAAATTAGTTTCTAACGCCAAGAAAATCTTCCTAAAATCACCCTCTCGAATCCGGGTTTTTAAGGACATAGCACCAGAGCTGGCTTTACCTCCTCAGCCAGTTCTTACCAGATGGGGAACCTGGATCTCAGCAGTAATATATTACTGCAACAACTTGGACAAGATACGTGAGGTAGTTCATGCAGTATCAGTAGACGAAGTTAGTTCAGTTCGCGAGGTAAAAAAGTTGCTGGACCAAAAAGAGCTAAGCAATGATCTGGCATTTATAAAAGCACATTATAGTGTGATAACGGTAGCAATCTTGACGTTAGAGAAAAGAGATGATTCGCTGGTATCATCTATGGGGATCTTTGAAGATGCTGTAAATCAACTGCTCCAAGCACCAGGAGAAAAAGGAAAGAGTGTCAGTGAAAAAGTTAAACGTGTTCTGAGTGCTAATGTGGACATCGAAAAAATTAAGAACATTCGTAATGTTCTGAAAGGCGAAAATTCTGTTTTAACTGGCATGTGTCCTTTCGATGTAGCTTGTTTCAAATTTGCGCCTATCACTTCAGTGGAAGTAGAACGTTCCTTTTCCATGATGAAAAACATTCTTTCTGACAAGCGACTAATCTTGTTGTAGCTTGTAATCAGGGAAAGTAAGAGTAAGTATAGTATTTAAAATGCACCTTTTAATTGATAATTAGGAATGAGATTCCTCTTTGCCTTCACTCCTTGTAAATACCTATTTTAATTAAAGTACTTTTATGTATTTCAAGTGCCTTTTTGCCTGCCTATTTTAACCAAAATTAAATGCCTAACTTCCGGGCTCTAATAATGAGTAAGATTCATCTTTGCCTTCACTCCTAATAAATGCCTATTTTAACTAAAGTACTGCCTAATTTTCAGTATTTTAACTGCCTTTTTGCCTGCCTATTTTAACCAAAAATAAATGCCTAACTTCCGGGCTCTACTTATGAGTATAACATCTGGTGATGAAAGGTCAGAAAAATACAGAAAAATTGCTCACTGTAGCCCAAGTTGGCATCCAAAGGATAATCAAATAAATATAAATGGGATGCCCACAATGGAGAGTTCATTAACATGAGATGCTTGTTGGATAAGAAAACTAGCACAAGATAAAATTTCACTTCTATAATGATGAGTGGTTCCAATGGCTATGAATCATTTTACAGCACTACTTTTCGAATTGGTAACAATTTTATTTTTCCTAAAAAAATTAAAAAAAACAAAACAAAAAAGATTAAATTTTATCCCTAGAATGGAGAGCTCCCTCCTCCTCCATTTGCTCAAGCACAAACATTCGTCTATATCAGTAAAACAAATAATGCTTCCTTATCAGTGAGTATTTATTTTAAAAGAATCTCATATAGAACTCTTGCTTATTTATTGTCCCAAGAAATAAGCAAAAATTAAAACATTAGTTGCACCAAATTAAATAAAACTGTCACTATTACTGTGCAGAAGCCCTTCAGATAGATGTTCATTGAATGCCTACTTGACAAACTTTATTTCTCATCGAATATGACGAACCCAATTGAAAAATGTACAACCTTGTATGAAAGATTATTTCTTGTAATAAATGATAATTAAATTACTATCATAATTAATAATAATTGAATTACTTACGTGAGATGAATATTCCTTTTAAGGTAAACATTAAGTTACTAAATACACCATAGATAAATTTCACCTTGTTCATTATTTTCATTTGTTTCAGTACTTTTAATTTCACTGTGCCATTCCTAAGCTATCTAGCTATTGCAATGCTAGTGGCTGGAGGGTTTGTTTTATATTGGATTCCAGTAAGGTATTTGATTTTATTGTGGGGTGTGAACAAGTTCGCAAGAAAATTAATAAGACCTCATACCATTCCAAATAATGAAGTTTTAGATCTTTTGTCTCGTGTACCTGATAACGAAGATTTGGTGAGTACAAAGTACTTATGTATTATATTGGCTAAATTGTTTTTATGAATATTATTATTCTAATATTAAGATACTGAGGAATAAATTACCAATTGATGTTCTATTATGTTTTATTTTTTCCATATTGTTTGGTCCAACATTTTACTCTTTAAGAAGACATTTTTAGAGAATTTATTTTTCCAATTTGCCAATTCAAATATAACAATTCTTCTGCTATGGTAACGTTTTTACAACCAATTGTTCTGGTTTTGACTGGAGTTAATTAATGAAGCAAATTCATTTGTTATATATTTTTATTGAATTAGCCCAAGATGTTCCCTCTCCTCTTTGTCATCTATTCGAGTCATTTCATCTCTCACACTTGTCTACTTGTAAACAAACTTTTTATCTTAGAGTGGATGAAAGCCAAACAAAAAGCTTCTGAATAGATGGCAAAGAAGCTATGGAACATATCCGCAGGGGTGAGAGCTCATCTAAATTTTTCACAAATTAAGTGATCTAGAATGTTCAGTTCCATAAATTAAATTCAATTTGTTTAAAAATATTGTAGAGTGTTGTCCCAACACAAATGTTTCTATCATTACTAAAGTAAATAAAAAGAAAAATGGAAGATTCAAAGACCCCCCCCCCCTCTGTGGTTACAGGTTAAAAGTACTTCAGGATAGCTAGCCTAAAAAGTAGATCATTATTGATAACATAGATAGATATTACTTTTAATTACAAAGCAGTCTTCAATTATGTTGGAAACACAAAAACATTCATTGCATAAGTAATAATTTTCATTATACCTATATTTTAATAATATTTACTCGTTTACTCCTTGAAAATGTTATACTTTGAAATATATTTATATATTTATCCTTGCTTATTCTTTAATTTTCTAGATTTCATTTAGAGAACTAAGAACACAACCAACATCTGATGCTGAACGAAGGCGAGAAACTAGAAAAAAGAAAATTTTATAATTTGACAAATTTATAGGTTCGTTAAATTTTACTCCTTTCAATTTGATTTAAATTGATTTCACTTTTTATCATGTGTATTCACAAATGATGACCTTATTAAATAACTAAATGAAATACTATAAATAAACAAAATTAATCCATTTAAGATACAGCAGAGACCCTTCACATATTTGTATTATAAAGACATAAACTTAAAATTGCAGTTCCAATTTTTGTTGGGAGGATTGATGATATGAGAACATTTCTTTATTGGTTTTGTCATTTACACACAAATCAATATTGTCAATTTAAAGCACTTCTAATTATATTCCTCGGAAGCATTAAAGGGATTTCCAGGCATATTGGAATTAGAAATTCCACAATATGCTCCACTATGTGGTAAGACCTCTAGAAAACAATTCTGATGATTGCTTATACGTAACAAATTAGTCTCACATCTAGCTGTAATAACATTTGCCTATATGGTTGCTAAAAGTCACAGAGGACCTGAAAAATAGCATGAAACATTTCCAGACATTATATCGATTAAGCATGAATTGATATATGCCGACGATAACTTTATCAGACTCAACAGAAATATTCCTTGTTTTGCTTTATAACAAGGTAACCAAAATAATAGTATGAAGAAGAAAATAGTTTATGCCTTTCTATAAAACAGGTGGTTTTAATCATCCAAACAAAATCATCCCTTTATCGTCTAAGGTAAAATTTGCATCAACGTGATAAGCCCCCCCCCCCTCAAAAAGTAAATAATTAGAAATATTATTCCTTTTATATAAAGGATATATAAAGAGAATGTTTCAATGACATATTTGAAAAAAAATAAATAATTACATTTATAGAATAGGAATGCCAAATATAAACCAGTTACACAAGATGCTTATTACTATTACAGTCGTTATTGTGGCCTAAGGTCAATGTTAACACCTTGATGGCGGCTGTCGAAGGGTGTTCGACAGTAGTGCCTCCTACCAAATGGTGGGCGTCGAAGGGTCCCTGTTAGTGCTCCATCAATTCAGTCTGTGTTTGTCTTGCCAGACTGAAACAACTCCTTACTTGTTCGTAGCCATTATAAAGGGGTTTTCTTCATTCCTGACTGGCCCACCTCCGGAATTTTCTTTTTTTCAAGGCACAACCGACTTTTTCTTACAAATCCCTATTATTTTGTTACGACGAAAATAAACTTTTTTTTGTAATTTTCCAGTCATAAAGTTCATCATAATTTTTTTTAAATTATTACGTACATGCTATTCATTTAAATATTTGAATTAATTAATTTCTCCTGTGCTCATGGCCTCAGCAGCTTATGCACAATAATTGATATATAAAATAAAAAAAAAAAATTAATTTCTCTGGTTCAGACATCCACGAATTACATTCTTCATGCTTTCTCAGTGTGATTAGTACAGATCACCAGTTGTAAATAAATTGAAAAATGTCTATACAAATCAAAATTAACATTTATTATTATTTTTCTATGCAAATTAATTTTTATTATTATGTTTTTCTGGAAATGGAATGCTTAAAAATCGCAAGCTGGGAAAACACTTTTCTTAGTATATCCTTAAGTTGTGAAAGGCTAATTCTGAGGTAACATATTTTATTGGATGCATAATATATCCTTTAGACTAAAAAGATCCCTTTGTACATTATTATCCTTTTCTTTTTTTTTGGGGAGGGGGGAGGAACAAGGACCTTTCACATTCTAAAATCTGTTGAGATATTGTCTCTCACATTCACATACGCACCATACCCCATAATCCCTCTCCCCAATGTACCTAAAGGTTAAAAATATTATTTGTAAAAATAATGTATTTATTTTTAAGTACGTTCCGTCACACATTTCACCCATTTTTATATTTTTCACAAGTAAAAAATGCCTTTTGAACACCAAAGCGATTCCCTTTCAAATGGCGGATGTCGAAGGGTGTTCGACAGGCATTTTTTACCATTGAAAAAATGTTCAAATCAGTAAAATTTGTCTTGATACATTTAAAGCTTTCAATAAACATAACATTTTTGGAGAAAAAGAAATTCAGCCACAGGAAATGATCTTAGGTCATACAGTTTAGCCACCAATGTGATAAGATTTGTTTGAAATGTTTAAAAAATATAGAATAAATAATTTTTCTTCAATTTTTTTTTATAATGCATAATAAAAAAAACATATAAGTTACATTTTAATGCATTTGGATACATATATATATATATATATATATATATATATATATATATATATATATATATATATATATATATACAAACATACAATTTTTTTTCTCTCTTTTCAGGTGTTGTTGGTATTTACTGAGAACTTTCCTTGAAAGCAAACTCCTATCATTGGACCTTGAAAGAGTTTGTGTCATTTTTCATATATTAACCTAATAATGATAATATATGAAACATTTAAAAATTATATATATATATATATATATATATATATATATATATATATATATATATATATATATATATATACATATAGGGGAAGGTGTTGTACCTTTGACCACTTTGCACAATTGAATTTTTTTCAGCCTGAATATTAAGGCTAAATTCATTTTTGTTATTTCATTGTAATTAGTATTCTATTGTTTATCATATTTAATTTTTTCAAGCTTCTAACTTTACATTTAATATTTTTTATTAATTTTAAAAAAAATAATCGTACAGTGGTCAAAGGTACAACATGTAGTTGTACCTTTGACCATGGGGTGTTGTACCTCTCACCACGTAAAAAGCAACACAGCAGTGCAGAAAAAAAAATGTATTGAGTAATATTGTAATTAATTGTAAGTTTAATAAATACAGGACATGGATTTAAGAATAATAAAAAGCTATTATTGATATTATGTTATGCTTAATATGCTGAAAAATCCAGTCAAATCGATAAACGTTTTAACTCTCAAGCAGATCCACTAGCAATAGTAGGGTATGGAAGTTAAGCCCCAATGTCTTCAACATCAATATCACACAAATTTTCATCTTCTCTCTTAAACTTGTCACTTAAAGTTTGTTTTTTCAAATATTGGATCTTAAACATTGGACATTTAATACCGCAGATCTCTGAGACTAAATATGTAATAGTCTTTTTACTTTTATTTTTAAAAAGTATAAAATTTCCTTTTTCCAAATCATATTTTTCAAATTGTTGCTGGTTATCGACTTAACTCACGACATTTATCAGACAGATCAACGTCACTTTCTCCTGAAGAAATTTCCGTGTCTGTATCAGAATCTGAACTGCCATTAGAATAATTTTCTTTTTATTTACCACTTTTTTAGGAAGGGGTTTATTTGTATGTGGTGTCTTACGTTGAGGGTGGTGCTTTCGTTTTTTTTTTCACCTTCAATAATTAGCTTTTCAGGAATATCTGTCAGGATACGAGGTTCCCCTTTAGGCCGGCCCGTATTTGACATTTTCCTTGCCTCCCCTTTTCGATGAGGTCTTACAACTTTAGGTGGAACGATAAGGGGCGATAGGTTTGAGCTGCTACACTGAGGATTAATAAAGTCAGTTTGAACTTATTTAAGTTATTATTTTTTAAATTCTTTGAACAATTGAAGAAACCAATATTAATTTATTTAAAAAAATTGTAGCAGAAGAACATAAAAGTTGAATTATGTAAAAATTACTCAGGTGTGTTGTACCTATGACCTGGTCAAAGGTACAACAACTAGTCGTGGTCAGAGGTACAACACCCTGGTAGTGTAAATTAAAATGCATGCTAAAAATTTTAGGGTTAAGATAAATCAATTTCAGAAGCTGCACCATGTTTCTTATTGTAATAGCTATTTTGTCAAATGATTTCCATAAAAAAAGACTTAATACAAAAAATATTATGAGGCAAAACGTCATCAATAAATAACTTACATTTTTATGATAGAAATGGATAAGTATTTTTTGCAAGAATCCTCTTTGACTTGAATAATCCAAAGTAGGTTACACAAGCCCCCTAGTGAAGGAGCTAAACACTAATTACACCAAAATTTATAAAATGTTGCTACGTGCCGCGACAGCCTCGGTGGTCAAAGGTACAAGACGGTCAGAGGTACAACACCTTCCCCTATATAAGTTTTAAATTAAACTGAACTACTACCACGGTGTGTAATAAAGGAATTTACAATATTCAAAAGTATTCTCAGATTGCTCTTAGAGGTGGTTTTCGTGGATTAAGGTATGCATTAAATTCAGGGCCCCCTATGTCAAGGGAGAGGCAATAAGACTCATAACATCTATTGTACCTCAGATGTTCACTAGCTTATCATAATAGCCCAGCATAGCAACAAGACCTATCATCATCGAGTTCAGGACTGCTATACTCACAGATGAAAAATGCTGGAATCTTCTTCTATCCAGCACAAAGTAGGGGCAGATCTCATGAAGAGGGTCTCCTCTTCTAGCCCAAATTTTCTACATAGGAAAATAGTAGACAGGCCTAGATTGCAAGGATATTTGTTGGTCCTAGGATTGCCTTTTAAGACAGACAATATTTCCATAATAACCTTCCTGCAAATTAAAAATATTGCTCTTCTTGCTCTTCCTCAGTTGTTTTCATGAAGAGTCTTGAATGCTTATGGGTTTGGATACTTCACTGAATTGACAGATGTTTCAGCTTGGCTCAATCATCACATTTATTTATGCTGAGGTCAAAGATATTCCACAAGCTGCCTCGGAACCTTTTGTGGCCCCCTTCTTCTCAGGCCAGATAGTCCCCTGTTCATTGCCAAATTTTTCTAAATGTCAAGGATCCAAATGAAGCCTAATAATTTAATAGTAAGGAGATAAATAAATTTGTTACACCCTAATATTATTTAAAGAAAACAACCAGACTTTGATGGTTTCCTTAAGTACAAAAATCTTTCTTCTTCTTATTGTAAAAAATACATAATATTAATTTTGAAATGATAATTTATGTATAATGAGCCTATCTAATGAAACAAAATGTATTCTGAAAGAGCTTTAAAATGTTTTAAATTAAAATCATAGTTTTCCAACATTTTATAAAGTTATGTAGCTAGTCTATTCTTATATCTTTAAGATTAATTCTAAGGTATAGTGTGATGTTTATATAAATGTGATGAAGGTACTTAATTGTGTGTGTGTCTGTGTTTGTGGGGTTATGAATTTATTTGGCCATAAATATGGAAAGATATTCCAAAATCTGATTCATGCTGAGAAATAATATTTAGTGATACAAATTGCATACATTGCTGAATCATAATAATACAAGAAAAATGTTAAAAAAATATTCAAATAAGATTATATTGTTTTGATTTTATTAATTATTTGAAAACATATACAAAAAAAAAAAAATTAAACACAGAGTACACACACATTTTACCGTGAATGCAAAATGTAGGGGTAGTTAACATTTTATTTAATATGATATTTTTTTATGTCTGTGGTAAACAGTTATCTTAGGCTGTTGAAACTGTTGTTTTATGTTTTATTTAATGAGAAAGTGAAATTAAACCTGGAAAGAAAGGATGAAGAGTTCAAAAATAATATATAATTGAAAATGTTTCCAAGTGTGTACATTTTTTTAAATCCAAGACTGATATTTTTTTCAAGTAGCTCTACTGCTACTTTGTAAATATTAAATTTAAGAAAAAATAAATAGGCACCTTATTGGATGTTTGGTAGTTATAGATAACATTTATACATTTTAAAATAGAATGTGAAATGGATTTTGAAATACTACCATATGTCTTTAAAATATGCATGCAATTTTCTCTATCACTGTTTTGCTAATGCTTAATGTTCATTGTTAAACTCAATGTTGTTTATAAAGGTGACGTGAAATTTATGCTGCTCAAATATTTGTTTGAAAACAATGGCATAAAATATTAGTCTAAAACCTCATTTTAACTTGCTTTGTGCTGGCATTAACTATTTAAATTACTTAAAATATATGCACAAGTTTTTTTTTTTGTACGTTTTAAGGGAAAGAAACAATGTATAATACTTGATTTTCGGCTATCTGACACAAAATATTATTTTAGTAATTAATAATTGCTGATCCAGATTCATAAACTCGTCTATCTCTTTAATGCCTTGGGTGATCAAAAGGAGAACTATTCTAATGCCTTCTTCTGATGACACTTCCCCAAGAAATATTTTTTTATTTCCAGTGCCAATTTTAAGTTTTTAAATGTTACACATGTGGGATTAAACTATATGAAGATCAAAAGAAAAAAGAATACATTCATCTTTATATTCCAAATTTATTTATTAAGATAATATAAATGTTATACCTATTTCTGGTCTATTTATGGTCAGCTTTTGTACAAAGTTTCTCCTCTTGTTTGCTAAAACAGTGTCAACATTTATATTATTATGATAACATTTTTCATAAGCTAAGTTCATAAAGCTGTTCTTTTTTTAGTTTTTAAACTTTTGTAAATTATAGTTACTCTGGGCATTGTCCCTCATGTTTCATGTACAGTAATTCAAATTTATCCATGATGGACCTCATATATTATATCAACACATAAAACTGAAATACAAAAGTAATTTATGATTCAAGTTTTTATTGAGTTGTACTAGTTAATTGAAAAATTGAACAACACAATAGAAAAATATACTTGATGAGAAATATTGTTAAATTAAATTATAAAATATTAAAATTAAATTATTTATTTTATTAAAATTTATTTTTGAAAACTTAGTTGTCAAAGAAAATGTATGGTGCTTTAATTTTTCCTGAAAAATAATTTATATATTTTTCTTGCTTGTGATGGCTGTAGTGAGATAAACTTGAGTACACACATTTCCTCATATTGATGTTATTATTTATTCAAAATATATATTTTTAAATAATAAAAACTCTAAAAATATATTTTCTTTTTCCCATTCAAGTGTTAAATAAATACCTTTTTGTCGTAGATAACTTCTATTTAATTAAAATATATAAAACTCTGCATTAGATATAGTTGTATATGGAATGTTATATTAGTCTTATTTCCTGGTGGTTTGCTATGGTCGGGTACTCATGTTATGGAGTACATTTATCATTTATACGATAAATGTAATTGAAGAAGCTTGGTCATATAGCAATGAACTATTAATGTAACTGAATAGTAGGTCACTGATATGGCTGAAATACCCTTTATCGAAAAATTCAACACTGATGGGAGGGAGATACACATTAACCATTAATTTATGCTCATAGCCGATCACTGGTATGACAGAAATGTCGGTAAGCAGTTAATTTATGTCAATACATTCGTCATTGATGCTTGAAAACCAAGGTGTGAATTTCGAAGCATCCTTTTGTTTTTTCTGTAAGCATAAAGAAAACAAGGCCTTATAATAATTTACTTCACTATTTAACCCTTCCAGAGGAACATTTTTTTTTTTTTCTATTAGGAGAAACATCCATCTCTGAGACGGGTATCATGATTTCCACATTATCAATAGCCTATTAATTATTTTTAAGTCACTTATCATTAACTAATAATTGTTACGTAGTTTTGTTAGCTAAAATAAAAATAAACGCTACAAAAAAAAATATTTACTTATGAACTTTGTTAAAATTATGAATAGGAATGTATGTATAAGAAACTCAAATTATTTCTGCTAATACAATATTTTTCTCTTTGTTTTTTCTTTGCTTTTATTACATTAATTTCAGTCATTGTTTGACTAGTAAAACATTTCAATGAAAAAAAAAATAGAAAAAAGTTAAAAAACGAAAAAGTATACTAGCAAAAAGAGTACAAAAATAATAGACTTGTAAAAAGTTTCGAAAATGCAGATAAATAAAAAGTTACAAAAATGTAGACTAATAAAAACTTACGAAAAATGTAGACTAATAAAAAGTTAATAATAAATAAAAAGAAAATTGAAACTAGTAAAAAATTAAAATGAGTAATAAGTTTGGCAATTGTTAACAAAAATTCCAAGGAATTCGGATATCGCTGCAGCTTTGTCAACCTTCTTCTTTTCCTTCCTAGTCTTAGATTCGTGAGCTCGAAATGGTATCGGGTATTGATTGGTCTTTTCCAGTTTCACGTCTCGTCGTTAAATGTTTCGGGAATAAATGAGTCATGAGAATCTATTTCTGTGTCAGATTCGTCTTCAGCAAGAGCAAGCTAAACAAGCCTTTTTGTACGATGTGAAATGTTTGATGGAAAGGACATGGTGCATCTTAATATATATATATATATATATATATATATATATATATATATATATATATATATATATATATATATATTAATCAAACTATTGAAAAAGCGTAAAATTTATTTCGAATCTAATATATTGAAAGGTTAGTTGAGGAACACCAACCTTCCAAAGGGATACACGAATCTACCATGCATTAGTCGGAACACCCGTCTAGCGGCTACTCGGAACGTACACTAGTAGGAACATCCGCCTTAGATACGGAGTGTCATTGAGAAAAAGCTGTCTTACCGACTCGAGAGACGAATGTTGGCTAAACTGCCTCGCTGTCCGTGGAGGGAAAGGTGTAAACAAAGCAAACTTCAAGCCACGCCAACCTTAACACTATACAACGGTACATATGGTTACTTCTTTAAACTATACCCGCCTGGGAGACGGATGTTCCGTTGGAAGGGTTAAAACAACATAAAATAAATAGGACCATGAGGAGTCGACGGAATGAGCTTTGAAGCCTCAAATCCAATATAATTTTTTTTTTTTTTTTGGGAGGGGGATCGCAAAGATGTCAACGAGACACATTTGAAGGTAAATATAATTTCATGTTTCAAAATATATCATATTGCAAAGGCAAGTTTTCGTAAAAAGAGGGCCGGGTGGTGTTAATTACCTTAGCAGTGGGAGCACCTATAATACATAAATTCAAAAAAAGGCGTAGGAAGGCGCAAAACCGGTAAGAGTAATGAAGAAATAAAATGGGCAACAGGAAAACATTTTTTTTAAAGATCCGAATGCTGTAAATTGAATATATAGGTATATATACACATACTCATGGTGTCCCGTTTAAGCAAGTCATAATTCAAATAAGTTGGCCCATGTATAATATGGCAAACGTTGTTGAGATGAATTGAGGTTATCATAGGCGCAACGTGCATCCACGCAATTGACGAGTGCGCGTTCGAAGTCCTCAGGGCCCATGAAGTAAAATTGTAAGAATTTAAGTGATTCGTTTTGCGTTGGCAGCAATGGGCCCATTTGTGATAAGCTTGGCCTTTGATTTTGAATGTCGAATTAAATTGTTAACCATTTGCAGCATTATTTTTAATTATTTATTATTTTGCTCCGAACGATGTATTTTGAAACATGAATTGAATGTTAGAATTGATTTCAGGAAGACGTTAGAATCTGCATCTATACCGATAAGCAAACTGTTCAATGGTTCAGGTGGTATTTCAAATTCCTGTAGTTGCACATTTCCTGAGGCGCAACACATCCCGGCTGGCTCATTTTCCAATTTAGCGCATTACAATGCGGGAATTTCTTGCCCATAGGACCAATCCCCACTTTCAAATGAGCGAAATATTCAATATCGGACTCATACTCAAATGCTAAACGAAGAAATGAATCGGGTGTAAATATTCGATGTACTTGTTGGCGTTGTTTGTCGTTTGCTCTGCGTGTGTTAACTATGAAACATTGTCTTCGTCCCAATGGGTTTTGTTGATTTTGTTCAGCTCGTGCTTCTTGTGATTATGATTCACGCAATTGCGCCATGTTCGCACGCACATCTGTATCATCTTACCGGATTTGTTCATCTGTTCTTCGGGCTCTCCTATTGCTCATGTCTGTACTTCTATTCGTTATTCGGCCCAAATTGGCCTTTTTGCTTCACTGTACAAACCACATATAAATAGGCCAAATATAAGTAACTAATGATGTAAAACAGTATACTGATGTATTTTTTATTTTATTGTTTTAGCTGCCTTTCACGATCATATGTTGAATTAAACTATATTTTATAATTAAAATTTATTTTATATGGTTAAAGTACTAATTTCGTTAATACAAAATTAGGATTAGTTGTAGAATTTTGGAAATTTAGGGATGTACAGTATGTATTTTTTTAATGCCAAATCATAAAAAAATAAAAATAACAAATTTTATCCAAAAAATAAAAAAAACATGCTTCGGGGTGGACCACCATTATCACTTATAAAAAATAGTTTAGAGTCCTAGTCTCAGACCTACCGAATATACACAAAAGGTCAAGCCTTTTCGGAGGAGTTTTGTTACTAACACTGCACCACGAGAATTTTATGCTCATAAATTCTTTCGCCCTTGATTCCAATGTGTCCACCTACCCTTATCAGAGCAAAACCTGCGTTTACGTAGTGTGGGAACGGTTAGGGAAAATCAATGTTCAGCCATTCTGTCACCACTCGTGCATTATCAGCTAGGCAACCATCCATTTGAAACCAGACTGAGTTAATATTTGGTAGATGGGCTTGTGAATTTGTTCAGAATGGCTCCTTCATGCTAAAGCATATTTATTGGTTTTGACTTAGAAATCAGAAAAAAAATAGATTGAAATACATTTTTTTTCTTAAACTACGAGGTACCATTTTAAAGCTTCTTAAATAATGCAACTTTTGAGTCGGAGGCAAACCTCTAAGTCTAAAAATAGCTGATTAAGAAAATATTGAATAATTTAATAAAACACTAATATTAAACATTCTCATCTATATGGCCTTTAATATAGCTCTTAATTTACATCTTAATATTTCAATAACGAGTGTTTCTTATTGTAAATTTAATGTAGATTCTAAAAATGTGGTCGTTATTTACGATACATGTGTTGGGGTTAATTAATTGTCTGTATATTGGTCAGAAGGTCCCAACAAAGAATAAATAAATAATAGGCGTGTTCATAAAATAATAAATATATTCCTCTTGAATAATTAAAATAATAAAACTTCACTTCAATAAATAAATAAAATTATAAGACGACTGTCAATAAATAAATGAAATAAATAATTGTTCATAAATAAAAAGTGTTCATAAATTAGAAGAGATCAGTAGAAGGGAATGACGTCACTTAGGCTGATGTGTAGGTCTCCATGCGGAGAGTTGGTAGCCGGTAGCTTGGATCTCGCTGGTACTGCTTGTACCGAGAAGGTAACCTAGGGTTATCGCAAGCTGCCTTAAATCTAGTAAAAAGTTCAGTACTTGCGGATAAATCCTAGTGCACCGAGATGTTGGGCTGGTTTTGGTGGATCTCTCGGAGCAGGCAGCAGGATAAAAATTGCTAGGAGAACGACACTTGGCTTGAACTGCTGAGATGCCGAATCCTCCGGTTATCTGCCCACTATCTGGATACTAACTCACAAACTCTAACGGTAACAATTATTCCCGCGGGAAAGCTCCATTAAAACTTTAGTGCAGCGGGCTTTTCTCCCGCGGAAATATAATTTAAAACAAGCTCCGCTACACATGGATCACAACTCCCGAAAACACAGTTTTGCTTTAACAAAGCCAGTAATTTTTAAAATAGACAAAAGATTGAGTAGCTCTTCTACATTTTCAGATATAACGATTATTTTTGCTCCACTGAACTACAAATAGGATGCAGAATAAACCCATTAAGTTATGACACCTCAACGCAGGACACCCTGTATACTAGCTGTTACCCGGCGTGCCATGCTGCACCTACTTTCGGCTTCTAGAAAAGCAAAAATAAATTAGAAACCAAATAAGTAATATTAAAATCTAATCGGGGTCTCCCGTGGTCTAGTGGCTAGCGCGCTGGATTCATAAGCGGGAGATGGTGGGTTCGATCCCCACCGGCGACAGGAATTTTCTCATCTCAGGGCTCGCTGAGAAAATTCCTGGCTGCACCCTGGATGTCAGCGCTAATGGCCAAGATTTGTCGATGCGCCGTAAAAGAAAAAAAAAAAAAATTAAAATCTAATCAAGCAAATCTGTAACTGTTCGGGTTCACAGTTTCGAACGCGTGACCTCCGACCTGTGAGTCCTAGACTATTTTGACCTAGCTTAAGACACTCCCCGTATCAATACTAACCTGTCTCCAAAGTTTGATCAAAATCAGCCAAACTGTGCGGATTCGTATAAGGAACAAACATACAGAAAGACAGCTGGTAGACTTTTTTGACCTTTCCTGTGTCACTCCCCGCACCAAGACCAACCTGTGTGCCAAGTGTGATCAAAATCGGTCAAACGGTGTGGATTTGTATAAGGAACAAACACACAAAGAGACAGACAAACAGATAGACACGTGATTTTAGCGCGGTTCCTCCCTCCCCCATAGGGAGGAACCCCGCTTATAGGGTTGATACAATGAAACAATCCGGAAGTGCCGACTAGAAAATTTCGCGTTTCAGAACCCCTAGAGACCGAAAATAACGGTGGTTCAAATTCGTATATATATATATATATATATATATATATATATATATATATATATATATGTATATATTTATTTATATATATATATATATATATATATATATATATATATTTATATATATATATATATATATTTGTCTGTTCGCTCTCTAGATAGAAGACGAATGGTCCGATTTTGATGAAATTTGGTACAAAAATCCTTCGTCCAATTTGAAAGGTCAAGTTCGTTAACCAGCAAAATCCGCCTACTGGAAGATGGCGTTTGGGGCGAAATTCGCGCAAAAAAATCGTAACGCTTACGTTTTTGAGTTCATAAGCTTCTAAGTACTCGTTTTATATGACTCCTGGGCTAGGAAAACGAATGAAACCATTTTCAAGGCGATAGCTTTAACCGTTTTCGAGAAAATTGGAAAAATATTTTTTGAATACCGTTTTTGGTTTGGGTACTTAGAATCACGGGATTCAGTTGAAACATTATCTGCATGTTCTACTTTCATTAAAACTAATATGTAGAAAGTTATGTTACGTTTGGAGTTAAGGAAGGGTTAGAATAAAATATTTTATGAACAGACATGAAACGTTTTGGTAACTTTGTATACTTTCCTTAATATCTCGAAAAAGGTTGAGAATCTTGTTAAACAAAAGATTACCATTAGAATGCTTACTAAATGGTCTACAAAAAAGGTTCTAATGAAAGTTTTGATTAGGCGATGTCAATCGGAGAAATAAGTGCTTAAAACTTTAAAGTAATTGATTTCGCTTATTCGAACTGTTCTTTTAGCGCGGTTCCTCCCTCCCCCATAGGGAGGAACCCCGCTTATAAGGTTGATACAATGAAACAATCCGGAAGTGCCGACAAGAAAATTTCGCGTTTCAGAACCACTAGAGACCGAAAATAACGGTGGTTCAAATTTGTATATATATATATATATACGTATATATTTATTTATATATATATATATATATATATATATATATATATTTGTCTGTTCGCTCATTTCTGGCTTCCCTGATGGTCCGATTTTGATGAAATTTGGTACAAAAATCAGTCGTCCAATTTGAAAGGTCAAGTTCGTTAACCAGCAAAATCCGCCCACTGGAAGATGGCGTTTGGGGCGAAATTCGCGCAGAAAAAATCGTAACGGTTACGTTTTTGAGTTCATAAGCTTGTAAGTACTCTTTTTATAGGCTTCTTGGGCTAGGAAATCGAATGAAACCATTTTCAAGGCGATAGCTTTAACCGTTTTCGAGAAAATTGGAACAATAGTTTTTGAATACCGTTTTTGGTTTGGGTACTTAGAATTACGGGATTCAGTTGAAACATTATCTGCATGTTCTACTTTCATTAAAACTAATATGTTGAAAGTTATGTTACGTTTGGAGTTAAGGAAGGGTTAGAATAAAATATTTTATGAACAGACATGAAAAGTTTTGGGAACTTTGTATACTTTCCTTAATATCTCGAAAAAGGTTTAGAATCTTGGGAAACGGAAGAATACCATTAGAAAGCTTACTAAAGCTCTACAAAAAAGGTTCTGATGAAAGTTTTGATTAGACGATGTCAATCGGAGAAATAAGTGCTTAAAACTTTGAAGTAATTGATTTCGCTGATTCGAACTGTTCTTTTTGTCTGTTTTTATTCCTTGTTATTTTTTGACTGCTTATAGTTGGATAATGTATTTGATAATAAATCAGGTTAAGAAAAATAAGAAAAACAATTGAATCTTAGAGATATGGATTTCCAAGATATAGTTTTTCAAATGCCTAGCGGGGTCCTTCCTAGGGCGGGAACCCATGCAGGTAAGATCGTAAATAAGACCTTTCTTGAAAGTAAAGATGGAACTGTCAACTTTGGTCCTCCTCTGCCTCCCGGCACTTTCATTGCTGACGAAGGCTACCAATGAGTAGCCAAAACGTCCTAAATATAGATTTTTTAACAAAAATCGTATTGAGGTTTCTTTAGCCGAATCCCAACCATCCATCTTTACTTATCACCTCGACGGCTAACTATCTAATCTTCATGCTTTCTAGAAATGTGGACCCAAAATAATAACAGCTTCTATTTTAATCATTTTAAATGAGTCTAGATATAGGAACGGAACCGCGCAAAGATGATGCAGTTCCTGCGAGTCGGACTTTTTTTGTCTTTGATTTTGGCACTTAGAATCATGGGCTTCAGTTGAAACATTTTCTCCATGTTTGAATTTTATCAAAACTAATATGTTGAAAATTTGGTTACGTTTGGAGTAAAGGATGGATTAAAATAAAATATTTCATTTTTAGACATGAAAAGTTTTGGGAACTTCGTATATTTTCATTAATATCACGAAAACGGTTTGGAATCTTGGCAAGCAAAAGATTACCATTCGAAAGGTTACTTAATTTTCTACAAAAAATGTTTTGAAGACATTTGCGATGGGATGGTCATATTTGGAGAAATAAGTGCTTAAAACATAGGTAATTTCGTTCATTTGAACGAATCTTTTTGTGTGTTTCCTACAGTTTTTTTTCACTGCTCGTTATTTTTGTGATTGCTTATAGTAGTCAAATGTATTAGTCAATAAAACAGGATACGTATATATAGAAACAATATTTTGTTTCAACGGTATCTTGGAATTCGAAGATGCCCTATGAAATTCTAGATTACTGTACTGGTGTTGATTTCGTTCTTTAGAATTGTTTTTGGTATTCCCTATTTTCAGAAGTTTTTATCTATTTATTATTTTTTTTTTTAAATTCATTGAACGAAATCATATGAATTCGAAGGTGAGGAGCTAGGAGGCTTAGGGTGAGGGGCGTTTTCCCTGTCCCCAGGTACCCTCGTCTCCCTGTGTACCCTCGTCATCTTCAAGTCCTTGTCTAGAGTCATAAAGATAAGCCTCCAAACAACTTTAGGAATGTAGGATTTCTAATTTTTGCCAGTATCAGAACAGCCGCTCTTTATATACCACAGTGGTACAGACGTACCGGTCTATACTAGTTGCACTCCACACGGTGGTAGTACTTGGTGTATGCCACAGCGGATCGCTCATTATAACCTTATTTTATATGTATTAAATAGGTACCTAAAAAAAGTTTATTTGTGTATAAGTGTTGCGTTATTGGGATTAGAATAAAATATTTTATTAACAGACATGAAATACTTCGGAATCTTTGTATATTGTCCTTAATTTTTTTTTCTTTTATGGTGTATCGAAATCTGAGTCATTAGCACCATTTTTTCCTTATGAGCTTATATAATACTTAGATTTAGCTAGCAACAATATTTTACACCGCAATTAAAGTGATTTGCTCTTCTTATAAACATAATATTTATATTATAATATAAACATAATACATTTATATTCATCTGTGGCAGAAGGTCAATTTTATAAAACCACACTTTCTTTCTTCTGTACTCATTTATTTGGCTCTACATGTTTCACGTCGCTGTGACGCCTCTTCAGGAGCACTTAATCTAAATAAAATAAAATATGGTTACAGCCTATTCCTTAGAGAACCTTCCGCAGGTAGGGCCACGTCTGGACTGATAAGATTAATCATGTCTAATGGGCATCAGCTGTTTAAAATCGATAGTTGTAGGGTAAATGTCGATTTTCCAATGAAGTTTTTGTCATTTTATAAAATGTTTTAAGTCATCTTGTTTATTAAATTAAAAAATATTTTATCCAGGTATTTAATATCTGTTTTTTTGTTGACGGTCTTTTTCCTATTTTTAATTATGTGTATATTTTCCTTAATTTTTCTTTTTATGGGGTTTTTCTCCTTATCTAATATCTTTACCGTGTCAAAATTAAATGTGTGGCTATATTGTATCCCATGATCCACCAATGCAGTCTTGTTGTCTTTCTCATCAAGGTTTTTGGCATGTTGTTTGATTCTCTTTTTTAAAAGTTGTCCCGATTCTCCTACATACACCTTATCACACATTGCACACTCAATTTGATATATGTTATATTTGGTTTCTCTTTCTTTTAATTTATCTTTAATTCGGCTGTAGCTTTTTATGATTTTGTCGTGATATATCCAGGAGATTCTTCCTAGGTCTTTACATTTTTGTTTTATCTCATTGGCAAGTATGGGATTATAACGAAAGGTAATATAATTAACCAGCTCTAAAGTTTTCACATCTTTACTGTCGTTATCCAATTTCTGTTTATAAATATGTTCATTGTGTGACCTTCTGCCACAGATGAATATATTGGAAAAATAGGGTCACTGTCTTATAATATAATACATTTATTTGTCTGACAAAAAAAAAGTCCGACCCGCAGGAACTGCTTCATCTTAGCGCGGTTCCGTTCTTATCTCAAGTGCGATTAGTGAAGGAATATAGCAGCTATCGGTAGGTATTAGCACCATTTTCCCCCCTTAATATCTTCAAAACAGTTAAGAAATCGTGGGAAGTACGATTTAACCATTCAAAAGCTTACTAAATTCTCTAAAAAAAAGATTCTGAAGCAAATTTCGATGGGGCAATGTCAGTCGGAGAAGTAAGTGCTTAAAACTACGAAAGTGTTAGTTTTGTTATTTTAAACGGGTTTTTGTCACTGTTTACCTCACTTTTGTTTTTTAAGTTTATTTAACGGTGGAATGAGTATTTCATTAAAGCTGAGAAAATAAGAATCATATTGGTAATAGAGTTTTCCTAGAGTGAGCGTCGCGATGACGGGAGAGTCCCATCCGTTTAGAAAACTGTCAGTTTCCATATGTGGCTCTTTAAGCTTCCTTCTCTTTGAGATTTTATTTTATATTTTTAACGAAAGATCAAAACCTACCGATAGCTGCTACTATTCCTTTACTAATCGCACTTCGGATAAGAACGGAACCGCGCTAAGATGATGCAGTTCCTGCGAGTCGGACTTTTTGTCTTTGATTTTGGTACTTAGAATTATGGGATTCAGTTGAAACATTTTCTACATGTTTGAATTTTATCAACACTAATATGTTGAAATTTTGGTTACGTTTGGAGTTAAGGAAGGGTTAGAATAAAATATTTTATTAACAGACAAAAAAAGTTTTGGTATTTTTGTATACTTTCGTTAGTATCTCGAAAACCGTTGACAATCTTGGGAAGCGTAAGATTACCATTCGAAAGCTTACTAAATGTTCTACAAAAAAGGTTCTGAAGAAAGTTTTAATTAGGCGATGTCAATCAGAGAAATAAGTGCTTAAATCTTTAAATTTATTGATTTCGTTTATTCGAACGGTTCTTTTTGTCTGTTTTATTCCTTGTTTTTTTTAATTGCTTATAGTTGGATGATGTATTTGACAATAAAACTGGTTAAGTAAAACAACAAAAACAATTTATTGTTAGAAATATAGATTTTCAAGATTCCAAGACCTTTTCACTAGCGGGACAGTTTCTAGTGTTAGCCGACCCTTCCAGGTAAGATCGTAAATCATGACCTTTCAAGACTTTACTACACACAGGAATGGTGTTAGTGACCTTAAGGGTTGACACGCCATTATAATAATTAATTTAAAAAAAAAGACTGGTGGAACCAAAATAATAACTGCTTCTATTTTAATCTTTCCAAATTAGACTAGGGATATGAACGGAACCGCGCTAAGATGATGCAGTTCCTACGAGACGGACTTTTTATATATACATATAGAATATATATATATATATATATATATATATATATATATATATATATATAAACACACATACATAAAAGGAGGCAGGTATCAGGAATAGGATATCTGTATTCACAAATAAAAGGCTGATGCATGTTGAACTCTTCTTCCAGGAGCGGTTGAATCGACACGCTTAAGCCTTTAATTTTTGAGTTCATTTATAAATTTGTCTCCAGTTATTTATAGTGCTCAATTTGGAGCTCCCCGAAGATTATTTGAATCATATACTGATTTTTGAACGATTACGTACAGCACAAATTGCAGTATTGAGTTCTGACCTGCCTCGGTTCTGCATGCTCATGAGGAAGTGAGCGAAGACTGACAAAAGTGAAAGTGTGCCATGAGAGCGAGTGGGGGGGGGGGAGGGCGAGGGAGAGCTGGTCCCTCACTTTCACCTACAGTACGGTCCGCGGTCCGCACAAGCCCTCTCCTCTACGGCCCCTGGGAAGTAGAATGGCTCGCCTCTCACAACTTGTCGCACTCATATCAACGGTATGTATACACTATATATACTCATAAAAGGAGTTTTAAATATTAAACGATTTTAGCATTGTAATTGTCCTTATTATGCATAAATATGAAACATATTGTGTATTTATTGCATAATTTTTCTAAAAAATTGATTTTGGAAGAATAACTCGGATAACTTAATATATTGGGTTTCAGGTAAAGCTGACCCAGTTTATAAAAAAATATATATAATTCTGTCCATTTTCGTTTTATAGCACAGACAAAGGCATGAAAATGAAGCCAAAACGTTGGCATAAACACAAAAAAGAAAAATTATTGCAAGATTGCAGTTTTATTGGTCTATTATGTCCAAAGATCTTCGTAATCTCCACGACCACCAATATCTTCTGGATGAAAACGATATTGTTTCAATGTATGAATAATTGCCGATTGTTTATTTTAAACACTGCCCAAATTCGAGATTGGCGAAAGGGGCATCTCAGTGTTCAAGAACATTCAATTCTTACAACGTATTGTTGAGGTAGTTAGTTATTCGCCTTATCAATAGCAAGGAATATTTTATAATTACTGTGGAGTACGGAGCACTCATTCTGCAAATTGAATGGGATTGCGTAGTTTTTTCGGATGAGAATAAAACTTAATTTTGAAGGCTGCATGATTTCCTGGAAGTAGAGTTTCCACAGAGGAAGGAATTTTCATGAATCTTTAATATCAGGCAAGGGTCTACTTTTGGTATTTCGCGAATTCAAAGAGATATTTGGGGGTCAGTGTCGAGATATCAGTTTTTAACAGTCTTGAATCGGAGGAACGTAGGCATCGAGGCCAGTTTTGTTGTGAAATTGAAGGTAGTTTTTTGTTTTTAATTATGACTAAAATTTTATTATTGCAAAATTTTAATTTTCAGAAACGGAGGGATAAACGTGAATCATTTGGCGGACTGAGTATAAGTTTTGAATAAAAAAACAACTTAATCTTCAAGAATATCTAATTTTATTCATTTTAGGCCCGATTGCAGTAATTTGGAATGTCGCAGAAGGGGATAATAAGGTCCACAAATAAGGTCAAAAATGACAAAAATTGAATATATATATTTTTTGCGATTTGCAGTAGAATTTATCAAATTGTCATTCTTTCCTCAACTTCTTATTGTTTTTTAAAAGTTTTTTTTTTTTTTTACGGCGCATCGACATAATTCTTGGCCATTAGCGCCGAGATCCAGGGTGCAACCAGGAATTGTCTCAGCGAGCCCTGAGATGAGAAAATTTCTGGCGCCGGTGGGGATCGAACCCACCATCTCCCGCTTATGAATCTAGCGCGCTAGCCACTAGACCACGGGAGACCCTTTTAAAAGTATTATTGCAAGTATATTTAAAAGAAAACATCTTTCAATAAGAACGATTTTTTCAGCTTCGACACTACATCATTCCTGCTTATGTGTAAAAGTGATCTAGATCGATATTTTTCAAGTGTGTAATAATATTGTCAATATGGTGACTACTATCAGTAAGTAGTTCAGTAATGTCCCGAGGTATGTCCAAGTTCGTTATAAGAATGCAGTCTCTTAGTATATGTTTAACTGTTAGTTCTGTGTTGCAGATCTGACATGTTGGTCTATCAGTATTGGACATTAAGTATTCGTGAGTAATGGGTGTGTGGCCTATTCGCTGTCTTGCAAGAACTATTTCTTCTCTCCGGGAGTTTCTGTATGCACTTGGCCAGTCAGTAAGTGTATGTTTGATTTGTCTTACTTTGTTGTCTGTCAGATTACTCCATTCTAGCTGCCATTTTTGTTGCATGGTATTTCGATGCGTTCTGGTTTTAAATAAAACCTTTTATTAACAGACTTGGTGGGTTTTAGACTTAATGTATATATGAAAAGTGGCCGGTTTTGAGGTTTATAAAGCACTAAATGACAATCTTACCCCAAACCAAGAGGTAAACGTGCTCCTTGCGGCCGTAATGTTTGTTTCATTGCAATGAAAATACTTTAATAACACTCACAGTCATCAAGAGAGCCATTGTGACTCACAAGGGGAGTATACAGCGATGGGGTCACCGATTTGGACCAATTTTTTTCTGGTGATTCTACATTGAAAAATAGTCGACACATGTCCAAGCGTTCCGTCCAATGCACCTTAGGAGCCGAGAAATAAAATAAAATAGGTTGAAAGTGCTTTATTTTTTATATCGAGTTTAGAAAATGATATCAACATGATTCTTTCGCCAATTCATTTGTTTTATAGAGTAGATTAAAAGAAAAATATAATCGTTAAAAAATAATTTATATTTCCTCAAATATATTCAAAAATATGCTTTCGTTTTCAGGTAAACTAGTATTATACATTTTTTTACACCAAAAATAATAGCAGATTTAAAATCAGCACCCCAAGAAATTGAATATCATTGAAAACAAAAAATAATGATTTTTCCTAGTCTGGAAGAGACTAAACATTTGTAAGCGAAAAGGTAATGTAACGTTTTGAAATTCAATATCACACCTTGAGATAATCCGATTTTTACATCATTGAAATGTTTCGAAAGGAGAAAGACTCCTTTTTCTAACCATATAAATGACTATTGTATTATCTCAAAAGGTACTTGCGAAAAATGGTTTTCAAAATAAAAATATAATGTAAACTTTTTTGCATATAACGTCAATTCCAGAACACGTAGAAACACCCCGATTGGACAGAAATGTGTCACATTATGGCCTTTATTGACCCGCCAAGTTTGGTTTGGATCGGGTAAATATTCTTTGAAATGTGGCCGGATTCTTGAATCTTTAACAAAATTTTAAGGGTCCCCCCTTAGCGAAATTTAAAATACATTTTTTTTTATTTTTGTAATATTCCCAAAATTTGAATTTATGGGTTTTTCAATGTGCTAAAAACGAATCTGACATCCGTTTTTAAATAAAAAATTGTTTCATAATCCATAACTTTTTAAATGTAGGTTTATGGAATATTTGGGCATAATAATGACTTTTACAGAGTCGAGTATGTAAAACAATTTTTTATTTAAAAACGGATGTCAGATTCGTTTTTAGCACATTGAAAAACCCATAAATTCAAATTTTGGGAATATTACAAAAATAACAAAAAATATATTTTAAATTTCGCTAAGGGGGGACCCTTAAAATTTTGTTAAAGATTCAAGAATCCGGCCACATTTCAAAGAATATTTACCCGATCCAAACCAAACTTGGCGGGTCAATAAAGGCCATAATGTGACACATTTCTGTCCAATCGGAGTGTTTCTACGTGTTTTGGAATTGACGTTATATGCAAAAAAGTTTACATTATATTTTTATTTTGAAAACCATTTTTCGCAAGTACCTTTTGAGATATTTATATGGTTAGAAAAAGGAGTCTTTCTTCTTTCGAAAGATTTCAATGACGTAAAAATCGGATTATCTCAAGGGGAGATATTGAATTCCAAAACCTGACATTACTTTTTTGCTTACTTTTGGTTTTCAATGATATTCACTATATTAGGGTTTCTTGGGGTGCTGATTTTAAATCTGCTATTATTTTTGGTGTAAAAAATGTATAATACTAGTTTAACTGAAAACGAAAGCATATTTTTGAATATATTTGAGGAAATATAAATTATTTTTTAACGATTATATTTTTCTTTTAATCTACTCTATAAAAAAAATGAATTGGCGAAAGAATCATGTCGATATCATTTTCTAAACTCGATATAAAAAATAAAGCACTTTCAACCTATTTTATTTAATTTCTCGGCTCCTAAGGCGAATTGGACGGAACGCTCGGACAAGTGTCGACTATTTTTCGATGTAGAATCACCAGAAAAAAATTGGTCCAAATCGGTGACTCCATCGCTGTATACTCCCCTTGTTAGTATTCTCGAGCGTTTTCTGCCTTACTCCATAGGGAAGAAACCCTCTCAAGACGTTGTCCTCATGGCGTAATGCGAAAGCGATACACTGACAAAAAAAAAAGGTGCCACGAGGTGTTAGCTTTTGTCGATTACAAATGAAATCTTGTTGAGAAATGTTTCGTTATACGGAGTTAATTATTAAATACATAGGCGTTACTAACTGCAATATTTTCCTCTGCTTCAATCATCTATCAGCCACATGCAAGATGTTACTTTCCCTTCTCGGCTCTATTAACCTTAATAGGCCGCTTTTGACGTCGAGCCGATGAAGCAATCCGGAACTACCAAATAGAAAATTTCACGTATCAGAACCCATAATCGATATATCGAAAATAAAGGAGGTTCAAGTTTTGAACACACACACACACATATATATATATACTGGGTTGGCAAGGAGGCTTCTCTCTCCAGGGGTGCTGCGGAATGGTTCCCTTGCCACCGCCAAGGATGGATGACATCCTAACGAAAAGAGGAATCCTTGGACATATAGAACAACGCAGAGGAGCAGCACTAGATAAACACACACGTGTTAGGTTCCTGTGTTAGCCCGACCCTCTTCAATATATACATCAACGACATACCTCAATCCAAAGACACAAATCTTTCTCTGTTTGCCGACGACACAGCCATATACACTAGCTCATTCAGGATAGACACCATAACAAACAGACTATAAAAAAGCTATAAGAAAATTCACAAATTCTGTAAAAAATGGAAAATCAAAATAAACCTTTCTAAAACAGACGCCATAATTTTTACAAAACGACACCCAAATTTCCCAAGCAAACTCTATCTTGTAAACCACAGTATTTCATGGACAGATCACATTAAGTATTTAGGAGTGACTTTAGATAGAGGCCTAACATTCACAAAACACATAAACAATAAAACCGAAGCTGCTAAAAATCTACTTTATAAAATGTATCCTTATTTTAATAGAAATTCAAAACTCAACCTGCAAAATAAAATGTTTATCTACAATAGTGTCATCCGACCAGTCCTTTGTTATGCCTGCACAGTATGGAGCTGCACATCAACTACAAACTACAAAAAATTACAAATTATACAAAGCATCTTTCTCCGAATAATCAACAATTATCCAAGATACACTAAGATCACACACATGCACGAAGAACTAGATATAGCCACAATAACAGACTACATATACAAACTTACTGACAAGTTTTTTGGGCATGTGACACATTCCATCAATCCACACATAGCAAACATAGGTAACTACGACAAAAAATCATTAACTAGATACGTACAAAGACGAACTAAACACATTTTACTTGACAGACAAGAAGTAATCTAATTCAACTTAGTATTATAAATGTTCTGGTTTTTTTTAAATTTTCCCAAAATTGTAAAATTATTAAAAAGTCAAACAAATTCCTATAAATTAGCAGAAACATGTTTATGATACTGTACATGTTATAAACAATTGTGTATGATATGTAAATATTGTAAATAAACCTCTATTGATTGATTGAACACACACGTGTGTATATATATATATATATATATATATATATATATATATATATATATACATGGGGCGAGGTTAGCTCAGTGGTAGAGCACTGGACGACTAATAAGTTGGAGGACCTGAGTTCTAATCCCGAGCAAGCACTACAGATTTTTTCTTCTAGTGTCTTCGTTCATGGGTTGAATTCGGCCTCCCTGACCGTCCCTAGGCCACCCAGCCTTTAATTAATTTAATAATGGGTACCTTGGGTGCTAATGACTCCAACAGTCGAAGCAGCCAAGGGGAAAATCAGGCGGCCGGAGCATAGTACTGACCACACTATCTCCCTAGTGTGTGAATCAGATACCTCTATAGTATCTGCCCCTCAGGGCCCTTGTGGCCTGTTACGGGACTGATTTTTTAGGACGAGGTTAGCTCAGTGGTAGAGCACTCGACTTATGAACTGGAGGACCAGGTTCAAAACCCGAGCGCGCACTAAAGATTTTTTCTTCTAGTGCTGCCGTTCGAGGGTTGGATTTGGGGTCCCAGATCGTCCCTAGGCTCACCCAGCCTTTATTTAATTTAATTAATAATGGGTACCTTGGGTGCTAATGACTCTAGCAGTCGAAGCAGCCAAGGGGAAAATCAGGCGGCCGGAGCATAGCGTTGACCACACTATCTCCCTAGTGTGCCGTATGGTCAAGAATCAGATACCTCTACAGTATCTGCCCCTCTGGGCCCTTGTGGCCTGTTACGGGACTGATTTATATATATATATATATATATATATATATATATATATATATATATATATATATATATATCATGATTTAGGTTTCGGCTACTCATTGGTAGCCTTCGTCAGCTCTACCATTTACACCTGGACTGACTGATAAACTTACAAAGACAATAAAAAAATCCTACCCTTCCCTAAATTTTGATTTGAAAACTACCAACAAACTCAAAACCCTCTATACCAAACTCAAAGATCCCATCCCTTTTGAACAAACCACCCGTTGTGTTTACCAAGTCCCTTGCCAAACCCCTTCCTGTAATGGTGTATACATAGGAGGAACCATAAATGACATTCACTCACGTCTTACACAACATAAACGAACCATCACTAATAAAGAAATAGATAAATCTGCACTTGCAAAACACGCCATTACACAAAAACACACTTTTAACTTCGACGACACGAAAATTCTTTCTACACAACGAAACAAAAAAAGACTACAGATCTCGGAATGTGTACACATAAACTTAAACAAAAACAATATAAACTACAAAACTGACCAACAAGGCATTTCTCCTATGTACGCTAATATTTTCCAAATACTCTCCCGACCTACCACCTAGATTTTTCCCTTGCCCCTTGGGTATCCTTCCATTAACACCTTTTTCTCCTTTCCTGTCATAAACATCCGTTTGATCCTTACCGCCCTTTCTCCCACCACTTGCTGTTTCCAGTTACATATACCCCAGTAGATTCCTTTTTCCTTAGACACTTTCACAATGGTTACTTAATTGCCAATCTTGGTCTTCCTCTGCCGCTCGGCATTTCCATTGGTATGTAGTATCTTATTTCTTTGTAAAATTAATTAATGTTACTATTAGCTACTATATTTGGCATTGGTATGTAGTTTCTTATTTCTTTGTAAAATCAATTAATGTTACTAATTACTATTAAAATCAATTATTGTACCTATTTACTTTTTCATTCTACTCATTCTAAGAATTTAAGACGATATGTTCTTTTATAAGTTAATTGTATCTATAGTTCTGTTACCTATCACAATTATAAATTTTTTTTTGTTTCTGTATTAATTTCTCTTTTTTGTCATTTTAGCTGACGAAGGCTACCAATGAGTAGCCGAAACGTCCGAAATATAGATTTTTTAAAACAAAATCATATTGAGGTATATTTAGCCGAATCCCAACCATTCCATGTTTACTTATATATATATATATATATATATATATATATATATATATATATATATATATATATATATATATATATATATATATATACACATACATATATACATATGGGGTTACTGGTAAGACGACCCACATCCTTCGCAAGGTGATAGATTGGGTCAAAACAAACAATTTAAACCCATATTGTCTTATCCAAAGGTTTTTTATTTTAGGGCTTTTTAAAAAAAAAAAAAAAAAAAAAAAAAAAAAAAAAAAAGTTTTAGGTATTCAATGAATTGAACTGTGAAATAAGTATTTCTAGTTTGTATTATCGTGGATGGAGGGGGCTGGCCGACCCTGCAGTATGGTGTATTACCAGTTAAAAGGGTACGCTGGCCGTTTGTCACGTATCTGGGGCCAAAAAAGCATTTCACTAAAAGTCGAACCAAAATAATAACTGTTCCTATTTCAATCTTTCCAAATGACACTATAGCCCGTGTACATTTTATGCAACGATTTTTAAGATTCTTCATTTTTTCACTATTGATTGTACAAGTCTTAACTAGAACAGTGCCACTTGTCAGCTGGCTAGGTAGCGGTGGGTTTGGCTGCGGGGGCGTTGCAAACTTCGGAAAAATATGAAAATGTGAAACGATTTTAAGATTCATGAAATTTTTTGGAGAAACACCTTTCATTATACAATAATCATTGGAACTTGTCAGCTGGCCGGCCAGCGGTGGACTGCTTGTCAGCTGGGGGTCTAAACTTGGCAAAAATACGAACTTCTGAAACGATTTTAAGATTGCTGAAATTTTGGTGGTTACTAATATTTGTAGTGAGATTAACGAAAAACATTGTCAGCTGCTCATATCTTGGTGGAAAACTTGTCAGCTGGGGGTGTATAAGCGCTGAGCGTATGGCGCGCGCTCCGCTTTATACCGCCAGCTGACAACTTTTCCACCGACATATAAGCAGCTGACAATTTGTTTTGTCAATCTTATTACGAATAATACCTACTAACAAAATTTCAGGAATCTTAATATGGTTTTTGACTATTTAATAGCGAAAGCATTCTTATATTGATTACAACTTCTGAATATATTGATTGTAAATGAATATTTTTATTATCAACGTTAAAATATATTATATATTTGCATTAAGGTATGATTAAAAAATATGTCATTTATTTGTATAAAATACTGTATTGGTAACAAAAACGGATTATACAATTAATCATAATAATAATAATAGTATACTAATAACACTTTGTAATAAAAAGAAAGTCAATCGTTTTCTGATTCTGACTCTGCACCTTCAGCGTCCGTATCCGCAGTAATTGTGCGGTCCTTCACTTCTTGGTGTCTTTCAGCTGAAAATACTAATTATTGTTATTGATAAAATGATTAAACATTAATAAAGTGTAGAAAATAAATAGTTTTAATATCTTCAGTGAATTGCTGATCTCGAAAAATCATATCAACTACTCGACGGAATTGTTCGCTGTCAAACCATTTACATGTTTATATATTATCTTCCATATCCCATCCGTAATCCAGAGGAGTTAAACTTGAAGGTTCTTGTTTGTTTATTTTAGATTATAAACATCGTCGTATAGGTATTTCTTTAACCTACTTTACACTCGATTTATACTCGATATAAGGCGTATAGCCATCGGGGATCAAGCATACAGGCTGCTAGGATTGCTAAAACGTGACGAAGCTCTAGACTCCTCAAGGATTGTTTAATGTAGTGTGTATAAAGTGTCTGACACAGCAGACATACAGACAAACAGACAACAATTCTATAAATCATTGTTTTTGGTACAATTGCGTTGATAAAGGCCCCCAATAGTATTTTTACTCATATATCTTGGATGTACAAACAGCGATCCGTTAGAATTTTATTATATGTGAAGATAGATTACGGCTAGTAGTGGTATGTTGGTAAATCGGGTCCGGAATAAACCGATTTACTTTATTTTTACAACATATTTTTCTATTAATATTTCCACAAACGAATATCGAGTTTCGTCCGAGCGACTTTGGGTCCAGAGTAAACCCCTCCTCCAGATGAACCAATTTTGCTGGTTAAAGAACTTGTTAAATCATTTGCTAAGGGAATACTATATACGAAGATTAGTGACGAAAAACCTCTGCTGTGTATCGTATTAACGATAGTTCATGAAATGTTGGACCTGATTCTTTACATTGGCATAACTTTTTTATTTATGTACCGATTCGTATGAAACAATCACTGAATGTTAAGTGAAACGTACCACAATATATTAGTGAATACTGCAACTAAATCGGATAAGCCGTTTCTGAGATTAGCGCGCACAGACAAACAGATAAACAGACAAGCAGGCAACAATTTTAAAAATCATTGTTTTGGGTACTATTGCATTGATAAAGGTCCCCAATAGTATGTTTCCCCATCTTCCAGATACAGACAGCGATCGGTTAGAATTGTATTATTTGTATAGATTTGTATTAAGGTATGATGAAAAAATATATTATTTATTTGTATAAAATACTGTAAAAATTATTACATAATTTATTTATAATAATAATAGTTACCTAATAAAACTTTTTAATAAAAAGAAAGTCTGACTCTTCACCTTCAGAATCATTACTTTCGATATTTGTAGTGTTTGTGAGGTCATCCTGCTGTCTCTCATGTGAAAATACTAATTATTGGTATTGAAAAAATGATGAAACATTCAGGGCCGCCACATCTCAGAGCCGGGCCCGGGCCAGATCACGGGCCCCCACTTCTCAGAGCCAGAAAGAAAATTCTATTACTTTGCTATAGGACTTTGGGCATTTTAAAATTATTTTCGTCTTAAGTTTTGAGCAAAATGAGAATAAAAGCCGTCAATCGGTGATGCAAAGGTCACTTTGCCAATCGGTACATTTTTCCAATTAGCGAGGATCGGCCCGGGCCCCCACGTTGCCCGGACCCGGGACAACTGTACCCGGTTGTCCCCCCCCCCCATGTGGCGGCCCTGGAAACATTAATAAAGCAAAGAAAATGAATAACTTTAATATCTTCAGTGAATTACTGATATCGAAAAATCATTTCAACAACTGGAGGTAATTGTTTGCCATCAAACCATTTACATGTGTATATTTTATTCATATTATTATTAGATGTTAAAATTTGGATGAAAATGGGAACGTGAACAAACCAAACTATTTAGATAATTATAAGTTATTTTTAACACTAGGCGAAACACTCTGCCAAGCGTTGCCTGATTTTCACGCATTCACAGGCGAAACTTTTTTGTGCCATGTATTTTATACAAATAAATGATATATTTTTTCATCATACCTTAATGCAAATACATAATATATTTTAACGTTGATAATAAAATTATTCATTAACAAATTGTAAATGAACATTTTTATTGTAAATTACAATCAATATAAGCATGCTTTCGCTATTAAATAGTCAAAAACTATATTAAGATTCCGGAAATTTTGTTAGTAGGTAGTATTCGTAATAAGATTGACAAAACAAATTGTCAGCTGCTTATATGTGGGTGGAAAAGATGTCAGCTGGCGGTATAAAGCGGAGCGCGCGCCATACGCTCAGCGCTTATACCCCCCCAGCTGACAAGTTTTCCACCAAGATATGAGCAGCTGACAATGTTTTTCGTTAATCTCACTGCAAATACTAGTAACCACCAAAATTTCAGCAATCTTAAAATCGTTTCAGAATTTCGTATTTTTGCCAAGTTTAGACCCCCAGCTGACAAGCAGTCCACCGCTGGCCGGCCAGCTGACAAGTGCCAAGGATTATTGTATAATGAAAGGTGTTTCTCCAAAAAATTTCATGAATCTTAAAATCGTTTCACATTTTCATATTTTTCCGAAGTTTGCAACGCCCCCGCAGCCAAACCCACCGCTACCTAGCCAGCTGACAAGTGGCACTGTTCTAGTTAAGACTTGTACAATCAATAGTGAAAAAATGAAGAATCTTAAAAATCGTTGCATAAAATGTACACGGGCCGACGGACTACTAGGAATAAGAACGAAACCGCGCTATGATGACGCAGTTCCTGCGAGTCGGACGTTTTCCGGGTTCTGACAACGAAACCTTCTCTTATTTAGAAGTTCCTTTCAGAAAGGACACCCCTTAACAAATTGGAACTATTCGTTAAAAGTTTTCTCACTCATACTAGTAAACTAACGACCCAGAGAATATAAGAGTAAGTTTCTGCTTCGACATGATCAACTAAACGGTTCCATCAAAATTATATTTTTAGGTAAATAACCTATAAAATTCGATTGTGAAATATTTTTGGAAATTCTCAAGTTATAAGTTGATGATATATTACCACAAACTTTATGAGAGAACATCACGTTATGGTTTTGAAGGGTGCCGATTATGTTGGAAGTTGTAAGAGATCATTTTCTTGTTCTATTATTTTTTCTTATTATTAATTTTCTCTCTGTAGTCAAATTTTCCAAAATAAAATTATTATTATTTTTTTCATTAATAGAATCAATATTTGAAAAAAAAAATAAATAAATAAAAAACGAAAAAGAAAACAGTAAATGAATACTACTTATTGTTGCTGTATGAGTGAAATGAACGTATAAGACATAATTAAAGAGTGAAACGAATTCTATTTGTGGAGAGAGGCAACAATTAGCCCACAAATAGTAGTTTGGGCAAATAGCAGCAGTGACCCGGGAATACCACCATGCACTGTCACTGCTACAATCCTCAGCCAATTACTACCTTAGGAACTAACATACATTCCATCTCTCTCTCTCTCTCTCTCTCTCTCTCTCTCTCTCTCTCTCTCTCATAGTCTGAGCAGGAGGAACAAAGACTGTCAACCTGAAATCTGAAAAAACTTTCATTTGTATTTGAACATTGTTTTAACAAATTTTAACGGGGTGTATATACAAATTTTAGAATAGTAAAACAAAAAGTAAAATGCAGTACACTTTAGTAACATAAATTAACCAAAAACTGTTTTCTAAGTTCAGCCCTCCAGACATGGCGATTCTTACATTTCTTCATCACCTTTTCTAAATAGATGCAAAAGGCATTTATATCTCTGATGTTTGATGTAGTTAAGAAATGGTATGTTGATGAATTGATGGTGTGTTCTTTCCTAATAGGTTTTAGAGTATTTCTGAGGATTGAGTACTGAGGACAACGCACAGTGGGGCCAAACGGCATTTCGTGTTTCAAAAAAGGCTACAGCATATACATCTTAACCGATTTCATTCAATTTTCTTTTAGTTGAAAGCTAATAAAATTTAGAACAACTTTGTCTAGCCAGATTTATATTTTTTGTTTCCCCTGTTTATTAAATAACGTGTAAATAATTCACGAACCTTTACAATTGAATGTTAAATAATATTTCATTTTTCTCACATTATCTAACATTAATGCCAGTACTGATATCCTTGAAATTAAACATTCAAATCTTTATTAGACTTGGAAACAATCAAAATATATTTTCAAGTCATTCAAAAATCACATTATTTCAATTAATCTCATTGTTGAGTTAAGATAAATTTGCGTTTTATGAATACGTGTCAGTTCTTTTCCAAGTCTAATCAGGATTTGAATGTTTATTTTTAACGATATCAGTGCTGATATTAAGTTAGATGGAAAAGAAAATATTATTTTCTGTTCAATTGTAAAAGTTCGTGAATTATTTACGCGTAATTTAATATACAAGGGAAACAAAATACAAAAATCTGGCAAGACGAAGATGTTCTAAATTTTATTAGCTTTTGTTTAAAAAAACATGCATTAAAATCGGTTAAGATTTAGAGGCTGTGGTATTTTTTGAAACACAAAATGTCGTTTGGCCCCACTATGCGATACCACAGTAGATGCTCTAGGTCTTTTTCTACATAATTTGGTCAAGCCTTATGTATCGGCGAGTGCTGAGGTAAAGGTTCTTCTTATTTGCTAATCTTAATTGACATATGTATCTGTATATATATATATATATATATATTTTTTTTTTTTTTTTTTTTTATTTTTTTTTTTTAACGGCGCATCTCTCTGTCTATTTATTTCCATTTTTATTTGTAGTAATCATTATAGGTATCTTCTTTAATGAGCATCAGAGACATTTGAAATTTTACGATTTGAGAAGCGTCCATTATTTCACACTTTCGTAGAAAGCATTTTAACATCTTCGCCCATTTTTGTGAAGCTATATTGTTGTGTTTTGAGTCCAGGGAGAGTAGTTTGAAAGCATATTTTCCAAAACCTTTTCTCATCCATGCCTTCTTATCCACCAGCCTGCAGTTGTCTGTACTGCTTGGGTTGAAATAGCGTAGAAATGTGTTTATATAAGGATAAAACTGTAAGGTTTAGATTGTGGTAGGGTAGATTTAGAATTGATTTATAATATTTGGAAGTTATTGTTTGGATTTGATCAAATTACCATAATCCCCATAGTTCTAAAGATTAGAGAAACTGAGGACTGAATTGATAACTGTATGGGGAAGTGCTTTTTTGGTGGACCAGGAGCTCGGTTTAACATTGAACAATATCTTCTTCATCGCGGCTATGGCATGTTTAGCTTTCATTGTTTGAGCATTTCATGTGTTTATCACACTTCCGGATTACGATAAATTAACTGCAAGATATTTATATTGTTTTACTATTCAACTATCGTAATCGGATCCTCATTATCTCGACAATGGTAATTGTTTCAGATTTACAATTACTGGAACGCAGAAAAATAAAATATTTTATACTCATTATCAATTATCACTTTTAATTTCTAATTGCAATTACATTTTATCAACCTCTAGCATCTAGCATCACCGCGCTAAGATGACGCAGTTGAATAATATATGTCTAAATGTTTATCTTCCATTACATTTCTGTACAATATATATTACGGTGATTGTAATAATAAAATATTTAACGTATACCACCGCGTTTAGTTCTAGGGGCAAACCCGCTTATAAGGTCGACACGATGAAGCAACCCCGGAGGTGCTGATAAGTAATGATTTACGAAAATAACAGTCGCTCGATAGTCGCAGTTCCAAAAGTCACACAATTATTTTTTTTAAAGTAATTTTTTGAACAGATTTGCGGAATCACTTAAAATTCTTCAAAGTACTGTCTTTGGGCCTCTGCGCAGTTTATCCAGCGACTCGGCCGTCACACGTACTAGGTCTTCCTCATGACTGATTGAGTATCTTCTCTGGAAATAAACGAGTTCCTTTCAGAGCTGGCTTAATCAGAGGGAACATAAAGAAATCTGAGACTCGGTGAGGTCAAGACTGTAAGAAAGGTTGGGCAGCGTTGGCACCTTGTGTTTGCCCAGGAACTCGCGGGCTCGTTGCGTTTTGTGGCACGACGAGTTGTCGTAATGGAGTTCCTAGGTAGCGGAGATGTATTTTCTCGTTTTGACGACCCTTTTCCCTCTAGATTGTTGTCCGTCATGAAAGTGTTCCCGGCCCTCCTTAAAGGTTTTTAAACACCTCGAAACTTGTGATTAGGACAGAGAAGAGTCCCCGTAAGCCTCTCGTTGCTCGATATACATTTTCCATGGCACGGTTGGCTCGCAGAGGCTTACAATAACTGACTTCCATCCGCTTCCACACCTTGGAGCAGTTTTGCAGCAAAGAACAACGTCCCTCCTACTTACCCAAAAGGATCCGATCCCACTCCGACCCTAGGAGTGGCACGAGAAATTCAATTGCATTGCTTTCGTTATTTTCGTGTTCTATGGGCTCTGAATCGAGAATTTTCTAGTGGGCACTTCCAGATTGCGTCATAATGTCAACCTCATAAACGGGTTTACTCCCATTGGAAACATTAAAGTGAATGAGTTAGCATCCATAAAGGATGTATGTGATCTAACAATGGAGATAAGCGTGGAGTGAGGGAGCAATCTTGCTAAAAGTGAATATACTCAGCTGGTTCATAATAAATTGATGGGAAAGAAAACTCATTATCCATATTCCTTCTTAAGGTGCCAAGGAGATGATATTCTTGTGTAGAGAACTTTTAAAGGAACTCTGTGGATTGATAAGCTGCCGGTCCTGGGGCCTGTCTTGGGGACAAATGACGCCACGGGCTGAGAACCTAATCCATTATTGATAAACCGAGGAAGAATATCGCTCAAACATTTATTCACTTGCTTAACTCCTTTCTAGGCCTCCAGTGTGCCAGTTGAGCCACGTTCACTGCCCAGTTCCGAAATAATCTCAGGCACAGCTTAAAATATTGAGGTAAAATTATTAGCTTATTAGTGTGTTTTTTCTTAAAGTGAGTTTTTTGTAATAAAATATAAAGTAAGGTAGCCGTAAAGAAAGGTAGCTTCATTAGTTTTTAAGAAGTCTAGTGATTGTGAGGTTGTGATTCGGTGAAGATAAAACGTCAGATTTTTAGAAAATCTATGTTGCGAAAAATTCGGTATGCTCTTTGACAGCTTTCTTCAGCTAAAAAATAAATATACATAATTACAAACGAGCTTCATCAACACAGTAAGCAAAATTTTACATCATGACAATAGGTTATACAATTGTTAAGTGCATATTAGATAAATAAAGGTTTATTACGAGCAAATTGATCAGTAGTAGTTGATTTATACAAAACTATGTTAGTAAAAAGTAAGTAAACAAATTAACACAGGCCCAAATTAATTAAAATGGCAGAGAAACACATAAGCATCAGCCTAATGTAAAGGAAACGCGTAAGCACAGAAATAATAGTCTTTTTTAAACTTACTTTTAATAACAGATACAGTAATACATACCAATAAATGCCTAGGTGAAGAATGTTTTTGGGGACTTTGAGAAGTTCATCTGTTATATTATCTATTTTGAAGGAATTTTTATTTTTGATGTGTCTTACTTCAGCATTAAAAAACAGCATCATCTATTATTTTTTGAAAATAATTTTCTTTGTCATTATATAGAGGATATTTTGAACTTGTAAAAACAACGGTTAACTCAAAATTGTAAAAATAGTTATGTGCCTTGTTTTGATTCTAGGCGCCTCATATATATATACATATATATATATATATATATATATATATATATATATATATATATATATATATATATTGTATAGCATTAAGCAGTAGTTTAAGTTGTGAGGTAACAGGAAAGAGATAATTTGTTCCAATTATTTGTTATCTGCTGATCACAAGTTTCTAATAAATAAAAAAAAAAAATAAAACACCAACAAATCCTTTAAATTCGTGATTTTTCGAATTGTCTTCGTTGTGAACCTTTATAAAAGTAGAACGATCGACAATCTATCTTTTCGAAATCTATTTCCTTTATGCGATAATTCTTTATAGCAGCAGTCCGTTCTAGCAGTATATTATCCCATCAAGGCCAATAGCGTTATCTGTACAAGTTTAACAAATTCTTCCGTTAGATATGATAAGTAAAAGATCCTATTGGGATCTTGGGATGTTCGCAGAAGGGTCCCAATAATGCGTGTTCTCAAATGCAGAAAGATAAACAAATCTTTTATTCATAAAATAAAATAAAATAATATGACTCCGTAAAAACGATAACTTTCTTCTAAAGTAATAATTAATAAATAAATGATAAAGTCCTCTGGGCAGATAATAATAAATAATAAAAATGTCTCTGACGAGTAAAGAAGGGAAATAAAATATCCTGGTTGAGATGCCGTCACCAGTGTTGCGGAGAGATGCTGAACCTCGGTGCTGGGAGAGTTATGCCTATTGCAGCCTCTCTGGTGGACAGGTAACCGGTGCGGGAGGTATCACCAGAGCCAGTTTAAAAATAGCAACTACGGTGAAACTACTCACAGTTTGAAGCTGGTTACTTCGCTCACTTACTCCAGGTTCCTGTGTGCTCGATATACGACTGCAGAAAGTCTATTCATCAGTGTCCACCACTCCCTTTTGTCCACGAATTCAACAGCCGGCACTTGGTCATCATGGCCACACTATGTACACTATCTTTTAGATCTATCTTATCAGATCTCTTAATATCTGATAAAATGATCGCTACGCTACAATCCGTATCGAAGGACGTGCGTGATCTTAGCACATATTTATATATTCTTTATTCTTTCAGTGATTTTGAAAGCTTGAAAAAAGAACTGGTAATATTTCCTTTTTCAAAATGTTTCACTATTTTTGCGAGAAAGTCAACACACAGAAAATTGACAGAAGCCAACTCGAAGTGCAAGTGAGTCAAACCCATTCAATACAAGACTTCCACTCGGTCTTATGAAAAGAATTGAAACAAACAGCGAATATAATTTTGGAAATATTAAATTTAAAATTATATTTGATTCCCCTTTTCTACAAAAGAGTTAAAACGTATCGACTTGTTAGTTATTCCATTCAATCTTTTCCGCCAAAAACATCTGCTGGCTAATAAACATGTTTGAATCAGACAAAGTGTTTTTGTACTGAATTAAAACAACTCGGACCATTTTTGAGGCTGCTAGAGCGTGATGTGTGATGGACGCCTTCGGATTGCGCCAAAGGGGTTACGTTTTAAGCGGGTTTCCTCACTGTGGAGGGAGGGGGAAACGACGCTAAAGCACGCCTCTTTCAGGTATAATTATTTTCGGATGAGGATTTAGTCGAGCAGATAAATGTAAATTTAAATAAATAATAAATATAAATAAATGAAGCCATGTATCCGTTTAAATCAATGTCCGATAAGATTAAAGAAATAGGGAGGTAAGAAAAGAGGTCAAGATTCTGCAATCCGGTTGCAGCAATCTCTTGCTCAGAGGGAATAACGCAACCTGCTGGCTCTCCGAGCTCATGGAAAGGCGTAGCATTAACATTTGATAACTATCTAAACTAAAGCCCAACTCAAAGGAACGGCATCATCTTCGCTTGTAACGTTTTTATCTCTAGCGGTATTTAGAAGTCTTTGGACGGTAAAAGGTAATATTTTGTGAACTATTTTTACGCCTAATCAAATTACATCTGGACGATAAGGGAGATTTTAGGCGCCACAATGCACATGTCCTCCTTGACTTCTGTCCATTCTTATGGAAAGCTCTTTTACGAACAATAATTATTACAAGCATGATTTTTATTTGTATTCCGTGCTTAACCGAAAAATCACTTTCCTGCTAAAATGTCTCGTAGGAACTGCGTCATCCTAGCATATTTCCTAGTTTCATTCGAATTGGGTTGGGTTGGGGGTTTAAGGGCAGAGAACTGCTATGTCATTACCGCCCTAAGACTATAATGAAATCGTGTATAGTGTAATGTTAGGTTGTACATGGTTTGCAATATGTGTTAAAGCCAGTGTTGTGTTTCAAATATTGCATTTAAGGCAATGTTGCTTTGGAAAATATTACGATTGCATATGTATAAGAACCAAATATGTACGCTTGTACAAAACCACATATAAATATTTTTTTTTGTATTTTTGTATTATTATTTAAAAAAAAAAAAATCAGTTCCGTAACAGGCCACAAGGGCCCAGAGGGGCAGATACTGTAGAGGTATCTCATTCTTGACCGTACGGCACACTAGGGAGATAGTGTGGTCAGTAATATGCTCCGGCCGCCTGATTTTCCCCTTCGCTGCTTCGACTGCTAGAGTCATTAGCACCCAAGGTACCCATTATTAATTAAATTAATTAATGGCTGGGTGAGCCTAGGGACGATCTGGGACCCCAAATCCAACCCTCGAACGGCAGCACTAGAAGAAAAAATCTTTAGTGCGCGCTCGGGTTTTGAACCTGGTCCTCCAGTTCATTAGTCGAGTGCTCTACCACTGAGCTAACCTCGCCCCCTATTATTATTTATTTAAATTTTTATTTATTTATTTATGTTACTTAATTATTTTTTTATATATTTTTTTATTTATTTTTTATATATTTTTTATTTATTTTTTATAAAAAAATTTATTAATTTTTTATATATATTTTTATTTATTTTTTAGTTTTCTAAATATATACTAGTGATTATACTACATTTGATTAGACTCCTGCTATGACTATCAACTATACTACCAAGTTTCGTTTGGAACGCTTGGAGTAGAAACAGTTAATACTTGGTTTCGACACATGGGCGTATATAGGAATAATTTCGGGGGGGACCATTTCCGGGGTATGGAATACTAAAAATTTAGAACTTGGAATAGGTTTAGGCAATTAAAACGCTATTACAACTAAAATTAAATATTTTTTATTAACTTAGTGATCTTATTAAATTTATTTTTAAGGGTTTTGTGACACATTTTTACCATCAAATCAAAATTTCGGGGGGGGGGGGGGGGCTCCAGCCCTCCCTTATATAAGCCTATTTTTCGACATTTCGAGGAACATTTAACACCTGAATCAAGAACATCTGATAGTAAACCAAGATTTTAGACGCCACAATGCACAGGAAACTGATATTAGTAATCTCTAAATGGAAATAATTCACTCCGCATCCTTGAAAGCACTACTACTGGCTGAGGAAAACATTGAAAAAAAAATCGTCCGAAACTACTTTATCTAACGTATTCGAACTTTAATTCAAATTCAAATTGAAAAGGATAATTTTGTTTTTGTAAAAAGTTGAATTTGAAATGGAAGAAGTGAAATTCTATTTGTAAAAAGTAAAATTTTACTCGTGAATGCTATATATAAATACATTGTTTATAAATATATATCTATATTAAACCACCGTTATATGTAATTTATTTGCTCTGAAACGTGGACTGTTCTAGACGTCATTTCCAGGATTGTGCTATCGGGTCGAAGTCGTAAGGGGGTTTCTTCACATGCCAAGAATATGTTTCATTTATTATTTAAAAATTAAGAACGTGTAGATGAACCTATATAATGCTACTGTTTAAAACAGTCAAAATTGCAGCACCTGCACCATGTTTCCATATAATATTTATACCTCGTGTGATTTGGAAAGCTTGAAAGTAACTACATTAATATAGCTTTCCAAATGTCAATAGGGATAAGTATGTTCTGGAAACGCGCTAAGATGACGCACTTCCTTCAAGTCTGGAGTGGGCTCTTTAAATTGGGCTTTCTAAGGCATTTCATTATTGAACTTGCAACACTCAAGCAATTTGAAAGCCCAAATTTGATCGAAAGCACGTTATTTATTATTATAATTTATTTTAAATATCTCTGACATATTTCCCCTTTTAAATTACTGATGACATCACTGCGAATATGTGAAAGTATAATTATGAAAATCGAATTAGGGTTAATGGCTCATGAAGGATTATTTTGAAACAACAATGGATCAACATTATTAAACAAGAGACATCTCATGAAAGATGAGCTTCTTCCTTCTTGAGAGCCACATGTAATTGATGTACAATTAAATTCTCCTATTACCTCAACTTGTTAATCCAGCCCAAATGAATTGCTTATATTTCATGATCAAAAATTATTCATCGAAGTTAAGAAGAATATGTTTTGATCTTACCATCTTTATCCTGAAGGAAAAACGTCTTCTTTATTTTATTACTTTATATACACAGGTCTCCCCTTGGTGATAGAAGTTAGGCAAGCAACAGACCACCTAAATTCATAATTAAAGCGACAAAAGAAAGGCCACCTGGTATTAAAACGAACACAGAATAACTGAAAGGCAGCAATAAGGTTATAGATCGGAAATGAATGGGTTTATGAGGAAAATACGAATAATTCGATACAAAATATCTATTTTTATTGCAGTCAGTAACAAACGTTTTTGGACACTAACGAACTAAGCAAATAGAAGGTTTAATTTTTACTCCTTGAGTTTTTAAACCAATAAAAACAAATAATAACATTTAGTATTTTAATGTATACGTTCTATAACATAATTTAATTTAATTTTTCGTGTAAAAAAATAGTAACGGAACAACAACAAAGAACCATTGAAAAAATATGTAACAAGTGTTTTTGGACACTTGTTTTATACGTCACTAAATAATTTTATATTTGTGTGAGTTTTCTGGGCATAGAAGAAACTATCTTTGAGGTCGCAGAAGTCAGAATTTGGTACCACTCTTCGAAGATACGCTTCTTAAGTTCTTTCTTGGAGCTATTGGACACCTACTAATTTTCTGTTTGAAATAACCCCACAGGTGTTCAATGAGATTCATGTCGGGAGATTGAGGTGGTGGACAGAACAATTTTAGCTTATTGTAATTTTACCTCAGCCGATTAGACTGGTGCATTTAAGGGCATTGTCCTGATAGTTGGCGTTAATTATTTTTCACAATACGTTGCTGCATTCATTTTCCCATCAATGTAAGAAAGTTGTCCAATACCTGCAACCGGCATACACCCGCACACTACAAAAGAGCCTCCCCTTGTATCATTGTAGGATGTACATTTTTTTCGCTAGCTAATATTGTAAGCATAAAAACGTTTTAGAAATTCGTGGAATATAATATAAAAACGTTTATTCATAATCAGGCCAAAACGTTTTTTTTTATCGATGCGAAATAAATAAAAATAATTTAATTAAACGTTTAGGCAAGTATAATAAGAATACATTAAAAAGATATGTCCATAAAAGGCCGAAACATATATTCTTGAAATATTTATAACTATAATTTGTAAGTCTATCTCTGTAGCATATTTTTTGTCTGTAACATATTTTCCACCTAGAAGTATATTTCTTTATATAGTGTACTACACATTAGTGTTCACATTGATTTCCTATATTGTAAAAATTGTTCTAAAATTTAAGTTGAAATATGGAACAATGATAAAAAAAGGTATACCTGGTATCAGGAACCAAATGTTATTTTCTTTTAAATAAATAAAATGTGTGTATATATATATATATATATATATATATATATATATATATATATAGATATAGTCAGCCGATCGATAATCGATATTTCATATGCTTAAAATTTATTTCCAGAAGAAATATAGTTTTAAAAATTAGTATAATATCAACAAATAATTAATTATTCGATTTGAAACAAGTTAAAATTAGCGAAAAGGAACTTGGCAAAACATGAAATAAGCGATTTTCTTAGTGTAAAAAAAATCCTACTCGCGTGACTTAAGGTAGCTTTCACACTTTTACGGAATAAAATATATACAAGAAATTATAAAACTTAAATAAACAGAACGTTGAATACATGTATATATGAGTAGGTGAGATGCAAAACTCGTTCGTTCCACAGGAACATATTTTTCAGGAAGCTCAAAAAACTTAAAACCAGTCTTGTAGAGTGGCCCAATAAAAGTCGTTTTTTTTGCCTTCGAAAGGTACATCTTTAGGTTTACAGATTTATGTTGTATTTCAACATATGTTGAAATAGTATTGAAATATCTTTTAGAATCTAATGCCATCTCAATTTTTCAAAAAAATGGAACGAACGAGTTTTGCATCTCACCTCCTCATATTGTTTTTGAGATAGTTAAATTATACAATAGTCTAAGAACTTCATGTTTGTACCCAAATTTGATTAAATGTATAATTGAATGAAGTAATTCAGTCAGGAAATGTTGAACAGTTAATTCCTCATGGTAGAGTTTGCAGATGGAAGGAGAAAGTCCTTTTGGATGGTAAGTGTGCGTTATTTTGGTGTGACCAAATCGTATTCTTGCCATAAAACAAAATTTATATTTTAATCTTTGGCTAAATCCAAACATCTAAATTTATTTTGAATTAGTAATCTTCATCCGGATGAGCCATTTATTTGGCTTTCGAAAACCATGATCCTCCTTTCACTCACCACGAGTTAGCAACCGTTTTCGAATTGAAGGAAGTCCAAAATTGCAAATTTCTGTAGATTTTTTTTTTTTTTTTTAATTTAATCCAATCTTTTTATTAAAAGATTTAGGCCTAAAGGTAAAATACAGAAGAAGCACAAGATGACACATCTCTGTCGGTGGTTTTTATATTAGACCTGTTTGTTGGTTCTTCGAAAGGCGGATGATGTCTTACATCGGCATCGCTTCCGGTATCGCGCGGTTAATTTCTATTTGTATGAGTCACCTTGAGAAATTCTTCAGGGGATTTCCAGGTGAAAGCAATCAACTCCGTTCCGAGATATTGCAAACTTCATCCGGGGTAAATCTGTATGGAAACGTTGCGCATTGGAAGTGATGAATGTGAGAGATTAGAGGATTGAGTGTTAGTGTACATGAGTCTTTTATCGCCTGTGGAGACGGTGTATAATTGGATGTATAATTATTTGTGCTATTAGATGTATACGTACCTACAATTCCAATTATGTATGTAATAATTGTACTCAGCGAATCGCATGGGCGTACATAGGAAATAATTTCGGGGGAGGGCTAGAATCATTTCGAGGGTATGGAATCTCTCCAGGGTATGGTTATTTTTTAATTACTCTTAGCTTACAAGGGGAGTATACAGCGATGGGGTCACCGATTTGGACCATTTTTTTCTGGTGATCGAAAAATAGTCGACACGTGTCCGAGCGTTCCGTCCAATGCGCCTTAGGAGCCGAGAAATAATATAAAATAGGTTGAAAGTGCTTTATTTTTTATATCGAGTTTAGAAAATGATATCGACATGATTCTTTCACCAATTCATTTGTTTTATAGAGTAGATTAAAAGAAAAATATAATCGTTAAAAAATAATTTATATTTCCTCAAATATATTCAAAAATATGCTTTCGTTTTCAGGTAAACTAGTATTATACATTTTTTACACCAAAAATAATAGCAGATTTAAAATCAGCACCCCATGAAACCCTAATATACTGAATATCATTGAAAACAAAAAATTTGTAAGCGAAAAGGTAATGTAACGTTTTGAAATTCAATATCTCCCCTTGAGATAATCCGATTTTTACATCATTGAAATCTTTCGAAAGGAGAAAGACTCCTTTTTCTAACCATATAAATGACTATTGTATTATCTCAAAAGGTACTTGCGAAAAATGGTTTTCAAAACAAAAATAGAATGTAAACTTTTTTGCATATAACGTCAATTCCAGAACACGTGGAAACACCCCGATTGGACGGAAATGTGTCACATTATTATCTCATGGGGAGATATTGAATTTCAAAACGTTACATTACCTTTTCGCTTACAAATTTTTAGTCTCTTCCAGACTAGGAAAAATCATTATTTTTTGTTTTCAATGATATTCAATATATTAGGGTTTCTTGGGGTGCTGATTTTAAATCTGCTATTATTTGTGTTGTAAAAAAATGTATAATACTAGTTTACCTGAAAACGATAGCATATTTTTGAATATATTTGAGGAAATATAAATTATTTTTTAACGATTATATTTTTCTTTTAATCTACTCTATAAAACAAATGAATTGGTGAAAGAATCATGTCGATATCATTTTCTAAACTCGATATAAAAAATAAAGCACTTTCAACCTATTTTATATTATTTCTCGGCTTCTAAGGCGCATTGGACGGAACGCTCGGACACGTGTCGACTATTTTTTGATGTAGAATCACCAGAAAAAAATTGGTCCAAATCGGTGACCCCATCGCTGTATACTCCCCTTGTTAGTAAAAAAATGGACAACTGTCTGATAATCATCCGTATTCAATGGGAATGGATTTAAGTTAAGGACTACGCACGAGAATATTACAACGTGATTTGCTCTTCGTGTGTAACTATTTTCGGTTTTAATTTCATGGCATCATTTCCTAAATCTTTTCAACGAAAGTAGGTCCTGCAGATCTGTTCAAAGAAATGGCGGCCGCCAGGCTGTAACATTGAGGTCGCATATGCCCGTTGCGATTGTTGCAACTCTGGGATGGGATCGATACGTTAATAAGTTACGACTTGAAAAGCTATAAAATTTTGGCTCCTGCAGATAAGTTTAGCTTTGTTGAGAATGACAATGGCCTATTCCGGGTAACTACTTAATTAATCCTAATTTAGTTACTTCCTAATTAGCTTGAAATTATTTGTTTGTTCCATTAGAACTTCCGATTAGTGACATTATATTACTCATAATCATGAATTGTGATTAGTTAGCAAATAATGTCTATCAAAGCCAACGGCTGTAGCCACGTTGAATCCACCGGTTCCCGTTGATAGCCGAAGTTATATAAAACTTATTGTTATTATTTTATTATTTATTTATTGCATAGAAGGTTTCCCCATTGCAAGGAGTTAAACAATAAAATAAAACTTATTGTAAAACAAAACATAACAGATAAAATATGTCAATTGTAATTTTCTTTATCTCTTGACGAAAAATTATATTGAATTCATTGAATAAATACAAATATTTAATTTTATTTGAAATTACTAATATCCATAGACATGATCCATTTTTATTTTTTGGACTTCATCTATGTAATCTTGGTAGAGAACTCAGACGCATACACATATAGATACATACAAATATGAAATTCTTTGTCAGGTCTTTGAGATTGCGTCATCGTTTCGACCCTATGAGCGGAGTTCCTTATAGAGGGAGGAAGCACGCTAAAATGTTACATTCCAACAAGTTAATTGATGAGAGGTCACGAACGGAATAGTCACGAAGGAATAGAAATTTCTTCCCTCTCCCCGTTCCTAAATATTTAAGTTAAACAAATAAAGCGACTCCATTAATTGGCAGCTGGCATGCTTTCTGCTCAGGGATGCGGTAAAAATATAGTGAAAAGGTGCCAGGAGAAGGGGAAAGAGTAGGAAGTGAAAGGGAGAGTGAGTGAGAGCTTGCCGATTACGCAAGGTTCCAACTTTCCCCTCTGCAGAGACCGGATCTTCGCGGAACTCAGGGCGGGGCACATTCGCTTCCCAGCATCTCAGCTGCAAAACAATCTTAAAGCGTCTTCGTCACTCGATACCCTTCAAGTCTTTATTGCATATCTGTAGAGCCTGTAATTTGTCTGTAGAGCAAAATGATCTTTGTGCATCTTCCCTAACAAATCGCTTCAGAAATCGAATTCTGGAGGGGATCTCTTCCTTCATTTGGCTGAATCTTTAGACCCGAATGATTTTAGGGCATCTTACCTCTCGTATCATGTTTGAACTTGAATTCCGAAGGGGTTCTCTTCCTTCATTCGCTGCATCTGTAGAGTTGAAGGATCTTATACCACCTTACCTATCGTATCTCTTTCGAACTTGAATTCTGAAGGTGTTCTCTTCCTTCATTTGCTGCATCTGTTGAGCCGAAGGATCTTAGGGCACCTTAGCTCTCGTATCTCTTTCGAACTTGAATTCTGAAGGGTTTCTCTTCCATCATTCGCTGGATCTGTAGAGCCGAAGGATCGTACCTATCGTATCTTTTTTTTAACTTGAATTCTGAAGGGGATCTCTTCCTTCATTAAGCAGAATCTTTAGAGCCGAAGGATCTTAGGGCACCTACCTTTCGTATCTCTTTCGAACTTGAATTACGAAGGGGTTCTCTTCCTTCATTCGCTGCATCTGTAGAGCCGAAGGATCTTAGGGCCCCTTACCTATCGCATCTCTTTCGAACTTGAATTCCAAAGGGGTTCTCTTCCTTCATTCGCTGCATCTGTAGAGCCTAAGGATCTTAGAGCATCTTACCTATCGTATCTTTTTTAAACTTGAAATTTGAAGGGGGTATCTTCCCTCTTTACGCAGCATCTGAGGAACGAAGAATCTTAGGGCCTCTGCACTTCTCGATGGTTTTCAGATCTCCAATTCCGAAGATATTTATTTCATCATTACGCAACATCCGAGGAGCCGAAGGATCTTAGTGCGTCTTCCCTACGCGTTTGCCTTCAGATCCCGAATCCCGAAGGGATCTCTTCCCTATATACGCAGCATATGATAAGCCGAAGGATCATAGAGCGGCTGCCCTACTCGATTCTCTCTTGAAATCCCAAACTTCGGAGGGAATCCCTTTTACGCATTACGCAGTAGACCGCCCGTAATTCACGCCATTTCAAGGGCCCAATAAATTTCGAACGTCTTCTTCTCTCGATCTTCTTCAGGCTCTATCTTCTAAGGACATTTTCAGTTTGATCTTGGTTGTTCTGACCAAATGATCTTTGAAAAGGTATTCCCAGTATCATATATTTAAAACCCACTGAAAACCTCTCTTACATAGGAACAAGTGAAATTGGCATCTTTATAATTTTGAACACCAACAAAACCTCACCCAAACCTTACTTGTTATTGCAAGGACGGTCTCTTATCGTCGAAATCTCTTAAATTCCTAAGTGCAATAAAGCTTCACAATGCAAAGATAGGCGTTTTCGGTTTCATTGACAGTTATCCTTCTTCAGTCCTTCGTCATTCAGTTACCGTGTATGTAGACAAATGATAAGCCCCTAATCACCCAAATGAACCATTTTTTTCATCTGTTGAGAGATGAAGGCTCTTCTTTGGACATCCAGGCGTTTTAGCCACACTATATTCTTCACTTTGACAATTTTGAAAGGAAAACAAAAAGTAAATTCCTAGGGAAATTCCTTTGTCGTGAGGTCTGTAACAATCGAGGTACAGAAAAAAAAAATCAGCATCAAGATCGCCCAAAAATTAAAACTATCGTAACCAGAGTTTATTCTAAACCATTTTAAACTACGAATCAGATGGTGTTGTGGTGGAAATCATTCTTTGGAAGACTTAATTCATTCTTACAGTGATCGAATGTTGTTTATATTTGTAATGGGCAACGACATTTATATTATTAATTTTGTATTTAATTTTGTTCTGGAGTAAACCCCAACTTCCAAGGGACCGATTTCTCATTTTATTGCTGCACGCGTTCCCCAATAATTAAGCATGATATTTACTGAGATTCCTTCTAGTAAAATGTACGGCAATAAGGGCAAATTAATTTTCTTCCTGAGTAAACCCCCATTTCTAATCGACCGATTTAGATTGTTTTTACAACAAATCTTTCTCCTTTGATTAGCAAGATGTATGTTGAGTTTAGTTGCACCATGACAACAATTTCGACCATTATGGACATATTAATAATTTGCGTCTGAAATAACCCCCTCCAGATGAATTTTGCTGGTTAACGAACTCGTGCAATAGTGCTATGGTTATTCTTTATACCAAGTTTCGTCTTATATATATATATATATATATATATATATATATATATATATATATATATATAGTGTTGTTGTAGCCAAAAAAGGTCATAAGTAAATCTGTCCTATACTTCATATATTTTATTCCTCATACCGGTGTCTGCTCCTCCTCAAAAAGTATTTCCTACAATTTGGTAATTACATATCTATTAAATTGTTCATATAATAAATATTTACAATATACATAAGTCTATTTACCTGCATTCGATGCACTTAGCACATCTCGTACATATTGTTGGAAGAATATATATATATATATATATATATATATATATATATATATATATATATATATATATATATATATATATATAGTATATGCCGAATATAATCCTCTCGTCTTTCCGTAAGGATTACACTGAAAGGAAAGAACGTAGGGAAAGAATGCTCGTGTATGGGGGGGGGGGGGTATTTATGGTGGGTAGGTTCGATGAAGATTTGAAGACACATTTCTTAAATAGCTACATTTCCTAGTTCCAACTCCTCCATGAGGTTTTAGTAGTTTGAGAAAGTGAAATAAATAAATAACAAATCAGCGAGGAAGTAGGTTATACGTGCGGGGGTGGGGTTGAGGAGGAAGTGGGATGTTTAGGGGAGGGAGGTGGGAAGTGGCGAAGAGAGAGGGGTAGAAGTGAAAGATTCGAACAGATCCCACTCAGAGCCAGTGCTAGTGCGCTCGCCGAGCAGTCGGCTTCGAGCTGAATCATTCTCTGAAGAATGGCCTTTCTCAGGTACGTCACTACTTTCACTTCACCCACACTTACATATAATATTTAAATTACGCAAATAATAATTATCGGTTTTATTTGGGTTTAACTTAGAATTTAGTATTGCATTAGCATTCACTTGTCATTGTGCTTTAATATCATTTCAAGCGCTGAGCCCTTCAGACTCCTAGGTTTTCTTTAATAATTTACAAGAACCCAATGTGATAGTTCTTTTATTGGTCCACCATCAAGTGGAACAAACTATTCATGTATTGATTTTCATTCAAACTATTTCTTCTTTTTTTTTTTTTTTTATGGCGTACAAAACTTGTATCATATTTGGTGGTGGTTTGATTTTCTAAATTACTAGCAGTTATCAGTTGATGGGTCAGTTTGAAATTGTATTGAATTTGTGGGATATCTCTCTTTACTAAAGGATTTTTTCTGGGGAAAAATTATTTTTTACTTATTTATACAATTGTTTTCATTTAATATTTAAGGGCATTTAAAAATTTTCTCACAATTGTAGCAGTGTCGAGTACTGCTTGCTGCGACATTATTATTTCTTCCGATAAGATATTTGGTGGTGCTGATTCTTGTTATCGATATGAAAATATTGGCTAATGAATAATATTGAATAAAATTGATTTTATTATTCTTGTAGGGGAGTTATTATTGTTAGGGATGATCACCCCTGGTTATCCTACCACGCACTCCTAGGCCTTAAGAGGGTGATTTCTAAGTTCTTCTTTTGATAAAGTACCATTATTTTCTTGTGAATTGAATTCTAATTGTTATATGAGTAATGGATCAAATATTCTCTCATACGGTCTATGATAATTGATTCTCGAGTCATATACTGTAACTCACCATAAAAGCTCTCATTCACACACAAGCAATATCATAAAGAGGTTTTGACTTGTGCGTTTGTAAATTTTATATATATGCTCAGTTTTATCTATGACATTTATTAGTCTCCAATGATGTTATCAATTAATTATGTTGGTTTTAAGCCCTGTTCAATTCATTCATATATTAGGCATTATTTTACTACACAAGTTTTACTCTTATTTGTAAATTACAGTATTTACAGATTTAGTGTAGATCTTTGAAAATATGAAATTAATGATTGTCTTGTGTGGCCAATACTCGTTTGAGCTAAGGCAACTTCATGTCTTCCAGACTCTGACTGTTGATTTTATTTCTCTGGGTTGTTTTCTACTCTGTGTCGCGTAGCTTACTAGTGCTTTAGATATTCGGAAAATGCATGGGATTCTTATATTTACATGGGTTTTTTTTCGCCTTCAAACTCCTTCCTTCTAAAATGGGGATCAAGTTTTGTTCCTTCCTGTAATGCTCAGCTGTACGTTCCAAAATGTGCGTAATCAGAAGACGGTTTGCTAATGGATTACTTATAGTAAGACGTACACAGTTAGACGGTAATTATTACTATGTAATTGGCAGTTGTGGTTAAATTTAAGGCCTCAATTAAGGCCAAAGGTTCAACTATAGAGATGCTTCATATCTTGTCAAGTGTGAATATGTAGTTTATTACTTGCAGACCGGTCAGTGATTAAATTAAAGACTGCCAGTTACAAAATAATTCATATTCTGTATTATTGCCTAGAATAATACAAAATTCCTAATTTTTCTAAGGACAACAAGAAAACTCTCCCTTTCCTGCCTTATTTCTTAAGACGCCAACTTATTGCGCTCGACTCTGACCAACGACTCTCTCAAGACCAGAAGTGTTTTTGGTTGCTTTCATTTTAAAGAATTTGGCTATCTCTAAGTTGATATCGGAAAATTAAAGAGATCATGGCTATTTGGGAGGTTATAGCATTATAGAGAATAGACGGTAGGACAATGTAAAATTTTAAGAATAAGTCTGATGTCCTAAAAGGAAAGAGCGTTCATGATACTCGCTATCAGTTGCCGGAATGTATTAAAATAGAGGAAACAACTGTTCCTTACAGATTTGTAAAGATTGCTCTCCTGAATCAAGGATCTTAGCTGAGTGCGATGCTTGGGTGATAAATATGACTTCTCACCATTGTTGGCGTCTGGCATGAACCATGGTACCATTGGCATTGGGTTTGTAATCCAAGAATGCTAACAAGATTTAACAATGTAACTAACCGTTTACCTACATGCTAAAGAAGTAGGTTTCTGAGTTCAATGATTAATAAAAATTTAAACTAAGAAGAAAAAACTCAACTGAATTAACTATTAGTTATCTAAACCATAGTTATGGAATGTAATATATTTTTTAACCAAAAAGTATTTAGCTACTTCTTGACTCTTCATAAATTGTACCCTTTAATGAAGTTTCCGAAAAACCGAATAAGTAACGATAGGAAATAAATTTGTAATTATATTCAGTTGATGGAATTCGTCTTCTGGTACGGACAGTAGAAGGTTTACACGCGGTTGCTATGTCTAAATCGTTCTTTTCTTTCGATGAAATTGAATTGAACAATCAAAGTTCTCTCCCTTTCCTTCGATACTTGTCGATTCTGAAATTCATTTTTGGGGGGGGGGGGGCTTGAGGGTATACGTTACATATAGTGCTTCGTAATTGTTTAGAATCACCTTGGCAGATAAGCCGATATAATTATTAGGGACTTGGAATATTCTATTTTTTTTAATACCAACAAAGATGAGGAATAACCCTTCACAGCTCCACAACATACTTTTATTTCACCATTACAACGTTTTGGACTATTCGTCCATCTTCAGGAGATCATGTCCTGTCAATAATTAAAAGTACATTTACAACGTCATAAATTAAAACAAATGATTCCTAAAAGGAACCAAGTCAAAATACACTTGAAGACAATTAAAAATGTTCATAATCTCACAGCCATATTACTCTAATATATGGCTAATATATGGTCTTCTAATATGGCTGTGAGATGATGAACATTTTTAATTGTCTTCAAGTGTATTTTGACTTGGTTCCTTTTAGGAATCATTTGTTTTAATTTATGACGCTGTAAATGTAATTTTAATTAATGACAGGACATGATCTCCTGAAGATGGACGAATAGTCCGAAACGTAGTAATGGTGAAATAAAAGTATGTTGTGGAGCTGTGAAGGGTTATTCCTCATCTTTGTTGGTATTATTAATTAATACCCTTCATCTAGTCATCAAAAAAACTATTTTTTTTTTCTATATTGTTTATGAATATAAAACAGAAAAGAGTTGACATATTTCAAATTCTTGCACGTCTGGTCGAAAAGAAACTCGCATTTTGTACTGTTGCAATTGATATTAGGCAGGAGCCCAGAAAATAATTGTAAGGATTTTAGCGTTTTTCTCATTCGGTACAGGGAGAATGACCCGCTAATTATGTCAAACCGATGACGGAACCCCGAAACGCTGGCCACATTTGTGTGTCTGTGTGTATGTATATATATACATCCATACAAATGTTCCGATTTCGATAGAATTAGTTTTTGGCTAAAAGTTCGTTTAACAGCAGAGTCCGTTTTCTAGAAGACTGTTTTTTTCGGTGAAATTTGCGCCAAAATAGCGCTTATCGACTTGCATACAGACGTCCACACCTTTGTAAGTATTTTGTCGTAGGGAATATCTTTAACCGTCTTCGAGGCGGAAAAAGTCGACTTATAGTCTCGAGCATTACAAAACAACGGTTAAGGTGGAACATTTTTTTAACAGTTTTACATGTATACAAACTAAAGAATATGTTAGGAGAAGAGAAATTATTAACAAATCACATTATACTAGCAGCAGACTTGAGCAATTTCGGACTTTTCGTATATTTTCATAAATGTCGAAAGCAAGTATCCTAAAAAGCCTAAAAAATTACCCACTTAAGACGTCCTAGAGTAATTGTCGATACAGCCTCAGTGTCGCTTTCTTGAGTGTTGGTTTCCTTCCTTTGAACAATTTTTGTCTCTGTTTTCCTTAATTTTAAATGAATATGTCAGTAAAACAAGATAAATACATGCAAAACGTGTTTGTAATAGAGCTCTGCTCTGATTCCTTCCTAAACGGGGAGGGGTTCGAGGAGGACTGAGCTAATTTCGCTTCTAAGATGGATACTGATATCTTCCTATGCATTGTGGCGCCTAATATCTCGCTCTTCTTTCATATTTCAGTGGATTAAGTGTTAAAAGTTTTGAGGAATATGAAAACAAAATATTAACTGCTTTGTTTAAAACTATCTAAATGATACAAAGAACAAGAACGGATGATGACGCAGCTCCTGCGTGACAGAATTGTTTTACGTCCCAGCACCTCAAAACTATAATTCTAGATGTTGCAGCTTGAACAGGTTTCCCGTAAATAATTCTATAAGTATATCAATGTTAAATTAATGAGTCATTATTTGTTTCAGCTGATCGTCTTATTCAGTCTTGTGGAAGCAACTCTTCAACCAAAGGCTCCTAACTTTCAGTATTTCGAAAGGTAATTTTCAATTATGACATTTTCTTTTTTAATACAAAATCCATATTTCATAAAATGCCCTTAAATCTTAATCTAGCAAGATGAGATAAATTAAGTTCGTACAAAAACACCTTTTGACAGGTATTCTTTTAATGCGGCTCCTCTTTCATCATGAATCCGCTGTCTAAGTAGTAGTTATGATGGGTAAAAGTCTATGTGGATGCAGCTCACGGACGAACACTCGTGTATAATACCTTCTTATCTTATAAGTCAGAATCATGTGGTTAGGTATCAGAACGAAGTTGTTCATGGGAATACCCCTCGTGCATGATATATGCTAGGGCAGTATCAGTGGTGTTATTGAGAATCTAACACGATGTGGTGTATTCTATAAGGACGGAATACTTAAAGAGAACTTGCTCGTGCAGTATTTCTTTTAGTGTAGTTCAAGCTTCGTAAGTCCGAGTCTGTCATATTGTTTGGTATCAGAACAAACTAGTTCATGGGAACCTCCTTGTGCAGTATAAATAGTACTAGTGGTGTAACTCAGAATCAAACACAATATGGCTTATTCTATTGGTTATAAATAATTGAAGGGAAAATCCTCGTGCAGTATTTCATCTAATTATCGCAAAGGCTAATAATGTCCTCTTTAACACACTTACTCTATCTATCAAAAAGGCTAATCATACCCTATTTAACTTACTTACTCTATTTACTGAAAACACTACTAATGCCCTCTGTAATATCCTTACTCTATTTATCGGAAAGGTTACTAATACCCTGTTTAACAAACGTACTCTGTCTATCAAAAAGGCTAATTATACCCTGTATAACTTATTACTCTATTTACTGAAGATACTACTAATGCCCTCTGTAATACACTTACTCTATTTATTGAAAATACTACTAATGCCCTCTGTAATGCCCTTACTCTATTTATCGGAAAGGCTACTAATACCCTGTTTCACAAACGTAATCTATCTATCAAAAAGGCTAATTATACCCTACATAACTTACTCTATTTACTGGAAATTCTACTAATGCTTTCTGTTATACACTTACTCTATTTATCCGAAAGGCTACTAATACCCTCTTTAACACACTTACTGTATTCAACGGTAAGACTACAAATGTTCTGAAAAAAAATTCTTATTTTTGAATCATTACACTATGAGAGACAAAGACTTCTAAAAAGTGACCTAGATGATTTTGTTGACTTGTAACTAAGGATGGAACTTGGATTTGCCAGTGAGGCCCAGAAAAGAAATAGTGATCTATGAAATGGTGGCCTTCAGGTTCTCCCGCAAAAAAAAAAATAAAAAAACGTAGTATAATTTTTTTTCCTTATAAAATGATTATACATTTTATAATAATTTTGAAGCCCTTAAAATATATATGCGACATTAAGTAATTAAATAAAATATACCATTAAAATAATACGCTAATATAAAATAAAGATGCGAATCCCTAAAAATCAATAAAGAAAGAAAATAGAATAATTGATGTATTTCTAGGACTTTTGTATGACAGCGTTTTCATGAAAATGTCCAAAGCATACTAACCCGCCTAACAGATGTGTAAAGCAAGAGAGCTGCCGCTGTATTGTTAGGGCCTTTGTACCATTTACGTTTTGTACTAGTTCTATTTCAACGTTCTACAATTACAGAACAATATTTATTAAATTCGATAGTAGATAAAACAGGGCTATTAAAGTTTCGAAGCCTAATTCATTCAAAAATGCATAAGAATCTGCAGTATAATAGTAGCAAAAAAATGCATTAGTTGTAATATTTAAATGCTTTAATGAGAGGTGTTTCAGTACGTTTTTTTCATATTAAAAATTAAATAATCTCAAGATGAAGGGCGTAATAACCATGTCTGTTTATTGCACTCCAAAACAGGAATCTAATCTCAAGATGATAACGAATGTATAGTTTCTGATTTCTCGTTTTTTCATTGAGTAATAGTAGTAGTATTTTTTTGTAGCTTTAATCATAGGTTTGTGTGTGTGTGCGTTTGTGTGTTTTCGTAATCTATTACATTTTAAATTCTTTTCCGAATAAAAATTTATACTAATAACGTGTACACCAATTTATCTCAAACCGTAGTTATTACTATTTACTCCTCTAACAGGCCACAAGGGCACAGAGCGGCAGATACTGTACATAGAGGTATCTTATTCTTGACCATATGGCTCACTAGGGATATAGTGTGGTCAGTACTATGCTCCGGCTCCGGATTCTTCCCTTTGCAGGTACCCATTAATAAATAAATTAAAGACTAGGTGAGTCCGAATCCAACCCACGAACGAAGACACCAGAAGATAAATTCTTTGGTGCGCTCGAGCCTAGAACTCAGGTACTCCAGGATATTAGTCCATAGCTCTGCCACTGAGCTAACCTCGCCCCCCCCCCGTAGTTATTATATACCACCGAATAAATAGTACAGTAGGGTTCCGATTAACCGAGGTCCGGTCAACCGAGATCCCGATTAACCGAGGTGTCAAGCTTGAGGGGGGGGGGTGGCTATGTGTATATATATGAAGTTGAGCCAATGGCCACGACGGGAACTTCATCTTGATTCTCAGAAGAAATACAACTCTCAGCATTTGCGGGGAAAAAGTTTCAGCGGATACCGAATCTTCATCCAAAATTAATGATTTTGAATTGTTAATAAAAACTTAAAATCTATGCGCTGATCAAATTTACAACGCAGATGAGACTGGCTTGTGGTACAAAGTGTTGTCTCAAAAATCTCTCGCGCCAAATACGGAAACAACCGCGAGTGGTTTCAAAGGCATTAAAGACAGAGTCACTGTTTTGGTTTGTGCAAATGCAAGTGAGGAAGATAAATTAAAGTTAGTTTTAATTGGAAAACCTGCCAAAACCAGAGCCCTCAAACACATAAATGTTAATAAATTACCGGTTACTTATAAAAAGTCAAAAATCTGGAAAAAAAACTACCTCATCGAGCCCTGCGGGTCATTCCATATCAAGTGATTCAAAATAAAGAAAAAAATGTCCCTCACATTTTTTGATATTTTTATAATTTGGCTCATCAATAGTATCTCGTACGACAATTAAAAATCTAAATTTTTATAAATTTATCTTTATTAGTTTTCGAGTTATGAAACATTAAGTTTTTTACAAAAAAGCACATTTTTTAACAGACACTTGATCATAAAGTTGACCATAACTCCCAAACAAAAAGAGCTAGAAAGGTGTGGTGAAAAGCATTCGTTAGTGCATTAAATGCCGATTAAAATTATATATATTATGACGTATTTATAAAAGTTGAAATTTTACAGTCATTTTTTACACTTTAAAATTTAAATTTCTCTTAAAACGTATGTTTAAAATTTTTCAAAAAAAAATTGTGATTTTTCTTTGATATTTTATCTCAGTTTAGTGTAAATGGGATCTCAATGGGATCATATTTATTTTAATTAGTAACTTTATGTTGGAACTTCAATAAATTGAAAATTTTCAGAAAATGAACAGGCATTCTGTAACAAAAAGCACAGTAAATAAAGCCTGGAAAAAACCTGTGGCCTCGAATTATGCATGGTAGCCAGACAATTGACGAACCTCTAACAAATCAGGAGTTGTGCGAGTTGTTAAAAGACCTCAAATCCCCGGATATAATGGATTCCGAAGTTATAGATTGGTTATACGACGGCACAATAAACAGAGCGACAGTCCTTACGGAAGATGAAATTATTAATGAGGTAATAAGTAATGGGTGAAAACCATTCCCCCAAAAATAAGCCATGAACAGGGTTTCAATCTGCTTGACAGATTCCTTCTCTATTTAGAAAGCAGAAGCGATGTACCGCCAAATGAACTCATCATTCTAAGAAAATGGAGGGACACAGCTGCTACCGACAGAAAAATTCCATTTAAGCAAGCCACAATTAAAGATTTCTTTTTTAAAAAATAATGTCACGGTTTCTGTTATTGTTGTTATTACTAAATATTATTATCATTATGCATTATTATTATTAAATATTAGTTTATTTAGCATATAAGTAGTTGTTATTCAAAAACAACCTACATTTCCAATAGCTATTGGTATGGTTCCGATTAACCGATTATTTCGATTAACCGAGGTAACCTTGGTCCCCATCGACTCGGTTAAATGGAACCCAACTGTAGTTATAATCTTTATAAGGGCATTCTTCGACTTTGTTTCCTATCATATACTAACCCGCACAACTTGTGTGCATTGCTGTCCGACTGGACGTCTACTTTTGGGCGCTTTTCAAGACAATTTGAGTAACAATTTTAGCGCGGTTCCTCCCTCCCCCATAGGGAGGAACCCCGCTTATAAGGTTGATACAATGAAACAATCCCGAAGTGCCGACAAGAAAATTTCGCGTTTCAGAACCCCTAGAGACCGAAAATAACGGTGGTTCAAATTTGTATATATATATATATATATATATATATATATATATATATATATATATATATATATATATATTTGTCTGTTCATTCATTTCTGGCTTCCCTGATGGTCCGATTTTGATGAAATTTTCCGTCGTCCAATTTGAAAGGTCAAGTTCGTTAACCAGCAAAATCCGCCCACTGGAAGATGGCGTTTGAGGCGAAATTCGCGCAAAAAAAGTCGCAACGCTTACATTTTTGAGTTCATATGCTTGTAAGTACTCTTTGTATAGGCTTCTTGGGCTAGGAAAACGAATGAGACCATTTTCAAGGCGATAGCTTTAACCGTTTTCGAGAAAATTGGAAAAATACCGTTTTTGGTTTGGGTACTTAGAATCACGGGATTCAGTTGAAACATTATCTGCATGTTCTACATTCATTAAAACTAATATGTTAAAAGTTATGTTACGTTTGGAGTTAAGGAAGGGTTAGAATAAAATATTTTTGAACAGACATGAAAAGTTTTGGGAACTTCGTATATTTTCATTAATATCTCGAACACGGTTGGGAAATTTTCATAAGTGGATAGAAACTATTTGAAAGCTTTCTAAATTCTCTACAGAAAAGACTCTGAAACAAGTTTTGATTAGGTGATGTCAGTCGAAGAAATAAGTGCTTAAAACTTGAAATACGTCTGTTTTGTTCTTATGAACGGGTTTTTGTCGTTCTTTTTGTAATTTTTGTCTCTTTCCCTTGGTTTTTTATTGCTTTTTATTTTTGTAATTTCTTATGTTAGGAAAATGTATTTCTTTGTAAAACAGGATAGGAAAAATGAGACCAATTTTCTGTTGCTAGAAATAATGAAAATTTTGGGAACTTCGTATACTTTCATTAATATCTCGAAAACGGTTGAAAATCTTGGGAAGCGAAAGGTTACCATTCGAAAGCTTACTAAATGGTCTACAAAAAAGGTTCTAAAGAAAGTTTTGAATAAGCGATGTCAATCGGAGAAATAAGTGCTTAAACTTTGAAGTAATTGATTTCGTTTATTCGGACGGTTCTTTTTGTCTGTTTTTATTCCTATTTTTTTATTGCTTATAGTTGGATAATTTATTTGACAATAAAATAGATTAATTAAAATAAGAAAAACAATTCATTGTTAGAAATATATCAGGCTGTATCGTATGAAATGTCAGTTTTGGATTTGCCAATTTCCTTCAAATGTCTTGAAACTGTCGAGGCTCCTAATCCGAGTTCTTTGGCATATTCCCTATTGTTTGCAATTGCTTATAGTAGTCAAATGTATTTGCCAATAAAACAGGATACGTATAATTAGAATATTTTATTTTTGCGGAATCTTGGGGTTCTCAGATCCCGTATGAATATCTATTAGGCCCCCTTCGTATTTTTTCCTTAATATCTCGAAAAGGGTTAGGAAATCGTGGCAAGTGAAATGTAACAGTTCGAAAGTTTATTTTTTATTTTAATTTTATTGATCAACAGGTCTTTGCATATATTTAAAAACTCTGTTGATATAACCTCTATATCGTTTTTGTTTGATTAAATAATAAGAAATCCTTTTTTCAATGATTTTATGTTTTTAGGCCAATCTATAATTCCTGTGGGTTAATATGTTTTTTAAATTGAAGCTTTAAAGCCTCAACAGGAATATTTATGTAATCACCCTTCACAGTTAATTTATTAGAATCATGAGTGACCGTTTTTGTGTTACAACTAACAATCTTTGAAAACGAAGTTTGACTATCCTTGTTATTGTTATTTTCCTTCTGTTTGACCGAAATTTTCTATTCATGGTCTAATTCTCCTTGATTTTTTAGACTAGATCAAGAACCTATTTTAAGCACTCTTAAATTCCTTAATTTAATTCAGGAAGTTTATCAAGCTTGATATAATCACTTTTGGGTTAATACGGGTGGTCTATACCGAGTCCTTTGTTTGTAAACACAAAGAGCTTTCTGAGTAACGGTAAAGGGCAGTAAAAGTATATGACTTTACCTGGAACCAGACCCTGCATACAGAGAATTACAATACGAGACCTTCTCATTCTTTCTTTCACCAGCTACCGTGTAACACCTTAGATCTGTTTATATTGTTAGCGCGGTTCCTCCTTCCCTTCATAGGGAGGAACCCCGCATATAAGGTTGATCTCATGAAACAATCCGGAAGTGCCGACTAGAAAATTTCGCGTTTCAGAACCCCTAGAGACCGAAAATAACGGTGGTTCAAATTTGTGTGTATATATATATATATATATATATATATATATATATATATATATTTGTCTCTTTGCTCATTTCTGGCTTCCCTGATGGTGCGATTTTGATGAAATTTGGTACAAAAATCCGTCGTCCAATTTGAAAGGTCAAGTTCGTTAACCAGCAAAATCCGCCCACTGGAAGATGGCGTTTGAGGCGAAATTCGCGCAAAAAAAGTCGCAACGCTTACATTTTTGAGTTCATATGCTTGTAAGTACTCGTTTTGTAGGCTTCTTGGCCTAGGAAAACGAATGAAACCGTTTTTAAGGCGATAGCTTTAACCGTTTTCGAGAAAATTGGGAACATAGTTGCTGAATAACGTTTTTGGTTTTGGTACATAAAATCATGGGATTCAGTTGAAACATTTTTTGCATGTTCAAATTTTATCAAAACTAATATCTTAAACTTTTGGTTACGTTTGGAGTTAAGGAAGGGTTAGTATAAAATATTTTATGAACAGTCATGAAAAGTTTTGGGAACTTCGTATATTTTCATTAATATCTCGAACACGGTTGGGAAATTTTCATAAGTGGATAGAAACTATTTGAAAGCTTTCTAAATTCTCTACAGAAAAGATTCTGAAACAAGTTTTGATTAGGTGATGTCAGTCGAAGAAATAAGTGCTTAAAACTTGAAATACGTCTGTTTTGTTCTTATGAACGGGTTTTTGTCGTTCTTTTTGTAATTTTTGTCTCTTTCCCTTGGTTTTTTATTGCTTTTTATTTTTGTAATTTCTTATGTTAGGAAAATGAATTTGTTTGTAAAACAGGATAGGAAAAATGAGACCAATTTTCTATTGCTAGAAATAATGAAAAGTTTTGGGAACTTCGTATAATTTCTTAATATCTCGAAAACGGTTGAAAATCTTGGGAAGCGAAAGGTTACCATTCGAAAGCTTACTAAATGCTCTACAAAAAATGATCTGACGAAAGTTTTAATTAGGCGATGTCAATCGGAGAAATAAGTGCTTAAAACATTAAAGTAATTGATTTCGTTTATTCGAACGGTTCTTATCCATATGTATATAGTTACACAATGTTAACATATTCTAAGCAATAGCATATTCTAAATGTTTCAATCAGTTTTTAAATACTAGCACGTGTTTGTTGATCTATGCAGCAATTTTTTCTTTTTTCTTTTTTGGGGAGCGTGAGCATTTCTACCAACATATGCGATCCACTCATACAAAATATTATCTAACCTTTCCCCAAAACAAATTTATGTAAATAAATGTCACGAAAAATATGGCCTTTTGTTAATAAATAAATTTGAATTTATCACATTAAGTTTTGTTACATTTTTATTTTTATTAGTGTGCCTCACAAAGCGCTTATGTTTTAAGTTGTTATGAGTGATAGAAGTATTTTTTATTTTATTTTTAAATTATTTCCTTTATGCTAAATTTTAATGGGAATGTTTTTTGTTACAAGTATCGACATTTTTAGCTAAATAAACCGATGAATATAAGTAACCTCAGGGGTTAATTTTATTTCATTAGTGGCAGTGCTGTGCTTAGAAATAGTTTTAAAACATAATAAATTACCATACCCATTCAAATCTTCATGCATTTCACACATTTAATATATCTCAAATCATCAAGCTCAATAAGTTCTTTTTTTAACTAAATCTGTATGTCTTAAACAAATTGTTTTATCTACTTTAAATACAAAATTCAAAGTATAGCTGTTTTTTTTTTTTAATAATAAATAACAAGGATAGAAAGGAGTACTATAAGAAAATAGTCTGAAATGCTCATAAACTAAAGCATATGAGGGAAACGTTAAATGTCAAACCAAAATGAAATACTTTAAATATGGTTTTAATGCTCATTAAATGTTATTAATGTCGCTTTTATTAATTAATTAAATTAGCTATACTTATGATGGTCTAACAATTTGTGGACAAAAAAAAAACACATTGTTTTGAATAAATACATTAAAATTTCATAATTTATAGTATTTGAATAATTCATTTTCTTTCCTTCTTATTTTTAAATTTCAATTGTTTTGAATGTAAAACTCAATTATCTTCTTCTTTCTTGAAAAAAACTTTTCAAAATAAAAGAAAAAGGTGACATTAGTTACTAATAACAAAAAAATTAAATGGTCAAAATGTAAATATAAAAATACAATTAACTAAATAAATAATAATTTTTCAGCGTAAAATGTTTTTATTTTGTTCCCAAGTACCATAAGCTCCATTTCCTGGGATCAACTCCAAAATCAAAGCCTCTAAACCAGTATAAAAGAGTGTTTTCATTTATTGGCAACTTTTCTAAGCAAATTAAATAGGTTGCATTACTAAAGGTGTCCAAATAAGAGAGATGACATTTTTTACATAAACCATAAGAGATCCAAGGGAATAATTTTTTATCCAAAGAAATGAGCTACACGTAAATCAGCCAACTACTGTAAATAAAGATAAAGGAATAGGAATTCATAAATTTAATGCATGGAGCTTGTGGCTGCTAATTGAATTTTATACTGAACTAGCTGTTACCCGGTGTGCCATGCTACACCTACTTTATATTAAATAGGTGTTACCGTTTGTGGCATGCTACACATGTTTCATATTAAATACCTGTTACCCAGCATGTCATGGTACACCTACTTTATATTATATATTAAAATGAATGATTATATGACACTTGTTCAAATTATGAGAAAGTAAGTTTATAAGTTGAGAGCTCAGTTAAAAAAATTATTTTTCAAATTTTCACTGAATGCGGGGTGGAAAATAAATTAACCCTTATTTTAAAAAGTATACTGGAATCATGTAATTGTAGTACCACTTTAAAGAAAATCCTAACCAAACTACCTGTGTATAATTTTTTAAAGAAAATAATGTGTGGTCCATATATAAATATATATTAAAAAATAGCAACAAAATGAAGCATTTAATTAAGGTTATACTTACTTAGTTATAAGTTTTAATCTAGTATAACTGAAACTATTCTTTATTTGTATTGTTTTTGTTTTTTTAAATATAATATTAATATGTTATGTTCTATACCTTTTCATGTAATAATCTGTAACTAAGGTTTTTCTTTCTATGATTGAAAAAGTAATTGATGCAGGATTTATGTTAATTGAGCCAGAAGGAAAGTATTAAACACTTTTTGCTCCAAATAAACTTTCACATTTTGTTGTTGACATTTTCCGTTATATTAAAGCTTCTCTTTCAAATCTTAAGGTTTATGAGCTCTTCCTTAAGGATAGCCCTTTTGTCATAGGAAATAGGGGTATCTAAGAAGAACAAATTTAGATATTTTTGTTGCAGCTATAGACAACAATGAATTAAAGCTATTTGGGAATTTCAATAAGGACTTATAGTAAATAAATTAATGGGGGATTAATTTGATTTGGCAAGGGGGCGAGGTTAGCTCAGTGGTAGAGCACTGGACTAATAAACTGGAGCACCTGAGATCGAATCTCGAGCAAACAATAAAGATTTTTTCTTCTAATGTCTTCGTTCTTGGGTTGAATTTGGCCTCACTGGCAGTCCCTAGGCCAACCCAGCCTTTAATAAATTTACCAATGGATACCCTGGGTGCTAATGGCTTGAGGTGTCGAAGCAGCCTAGGGGAAAATCAGGCGGCTGGAGCATAGTACTGACCACACTATCTCCCTAGTGTGCTGTACAGTCATGAACCAGATTCCTCTATAGTATCTGCCACTTAGGGTCCTCGTGGCCTTTTTTTTTTTTTTGATTTTGCAACAATATTGTGCTCAAATTGCAAGCGTATTTAAATAATGGAGTAGTCAGAGGATATAAATATCTCAGACAAAAGAAAGTAGATATAAAAATATAATAAAACTGCTGGGTGTAAATATGTCAATAATAAAGAGGCTTGGCATATTTAGATTAATAGAAAATTGCATGGAAAATTCAATTCGCCTGGGGGGGGGATAAATGAAAGAATTCATTTTAATAAGAAGGAAATGGTTTAAAGACAATTCCATGACAGCACGTTAAAATGATATAAATTTAAATATTAAAAGTGAAATTAAGTTAGGCTTGCGATGGACAAAACGTTATGAAACAACAAAAATGATATAAAACTCCATGGTTGCTGCCTTCTCCTTAATGGAACATATTTTTTTAAAGGTTCTAAGATTGAGGGCTTGGAGGAATAATTTATGATAATAAAGTAAATATTTTTGGTACAAATCTAGAAGAGAATGTAATTGATTCCTTCTGCAAGTTATTCATAATGGGTATTACTACCATATTTTTTAAAATTAAATGTGCCTTTTGACCCTTTTTATAATTAAAATTGTTGAGATAAGAAATTATTTAAAAGTAGTAAAAGTGTGGGAGATTCATAAAAGCATGTGAAGTTCATATTCATTTATTACACACACAAACAGCAAGATGTACATCAGTTCACATTATAAATTGTATAACCGACAAAAATGTTCCTCCCTAAGGCAGGAAGTATGAACAATATATGAAATATAAAATATCAAATTTAACATATTTCTGAATTTCTCAAATGTTTCTTTACACAATGAGTTTGTAATCATGTCTCCAATATATTCATTTGACTCAAATGCTAGACAACTCCATTTTTTTCAATTGAAAACCAACTTGATACCAATCTCCTCAAATATACACTTCCGAATTGATTTTACCATTTAAGAATGCAGTCTCTATGTCCAACTGGTCAACATTTTGCATTTACAACTTTCTTATTTTCAACTAAATCCCAAGTATTATTTTGTTTAAAACTATACATTTGTATTTATCCAAGGCTTTCATCTAAAAATTAATCAAGTCCGGTTCCTTTTCTTCATTAAAATTTTTCATCAGTTCCCACTAACCTAACTATTAACTTATCATCATCATCAACATGCATAGTGACTATGATTTTATTATTCAAAAGTACTCCCGAGCTTCACTATAACGGATTAAAATGCAAATATTCACCTTCTTACCCCATTTAAAAGTCGTTATTTGTTCTGGTTTCTTAAGAACAACTTTACTACCATATAAACGTAACTTAGAAACATCTGGTTTCTTTCCAAATATATTTTATAGGATGTTTTATTCTCAATGGTTTTAGCTAAAGTGCGATATTTCAAATAAGTTGCTCCACAAACAATTTTTGGCCAAAACTTTTTTACAACAATAGATTCTGCCAGTAAACAATGACATATATTCATAATTGTTCTAAAAAATTGGTCAGCAGTTCTCTTTAATTTGTGAATATATGAGGGCATGGATTAATTTAGATACTCTTATTCTTTGTAAAAGCATAAATCATACTATTTTAATATTCCTTACCATTGTCACATCTCGTAATTTTAATTCTCTTATTGGTTAATTTTCCAAGCAATTAAACACTTCTATATTCTATATTAACACCATGTACGGTATAACTAAAAGATGAAAATAGACAAACAAAGGTTAAAACTGAAATGTTTTAAAACACAGTTTTAACAAAATGTTTCGAAAAAGATTTGTTAAAAACATAAACCGTTTAAATGTATTTGCAAGCTTTTACTAAGCAAATGCATGTGATAAAACGGAGGCATAAATTAATTATTAAAGGCATAGTTTTTAATAAGTAATAAAATAGCATAGCAACAAAAATAGTAAACAAAGGGAATGGAAGTTAAACTTATAGTTCTACTTACTTGACTTACTTAAGGCTATAAGATAAATGAAAACACCAAACTTAAAAAAGTTTGATACAGACACTTTTGCAAACTTTATGAAGTTTGATTAACGCACGTTTGAAAACTTAAAAAGTTTGCAGACCCTTAAAAAAGTTTCATGAAACTTAAAAAGTTAGATGTATGAATGTTAGATATAAACACTAAGGCTAAAAAAAGAAAAAATTTTCAAGCTTAAAACGTAAATGTTTTATAGCAAAAGAAAAATGGCTTCTAAGCCCAGTGTTGTCCTACATAAATAAATTTATGTTATACGATATATTTACTTTTTATTACTTTAAGATAGACTTAAAAGGCTAAAAGGTAGACTTAAAAAATGTTCAAACTGAAAAAAGTTCAAAGTTAAAAAAGTTTGATACACACGTTTGCAAACGTAATGTAATTTAAATTGTAATTTGTAATTAAACAAACAAAGGTTAAAACTGAAATGTTTTAAAACAAAGTTTTCACGAAATGTTTCAAAAAAGATTTGTTAAGAACTTAAACCGTTTAAATGTATTTGCAAGCTTAATTCTGTCGCAAAACTGAATAACACCTAGGAGCCCAGTGTTGTTTTACTTGATATATACTTCTTAAACAGAAATATGATTTTTCTCCAAATTCTGAGAATATAAGTCTATTTTGAGAATAGGTAAAACTTTAAAAGAAGTTAAAATAAAACTTTAAAAATAAGTATAACTTAAAAAAAAGTAAAACAAAAACAAAAAGAAAGTAAAACTTAATAAAAAATGAGTTTTGTTGGCTTGCTAATTTCCATCTATATTGCCGTTCTTCTTTGAAGAAGTTGCAACACTGGAAGAAAATGGCTATTTCGGAGAATTTACTCCTTCATAAATGACATTTTCGAAGGCGTAACTCCCGAACTGTGAATCCTAGAAGATTTTGAGCTAGACTACGAAATTTCCCGGTTCAAGACGTATCTATGTGCGAAGTTTGGTCAATAACTGTCAAACGGTGTGGATTTGTATAAGGAACAAACAAACAGACAAACAGACAGACACGTGATTTTTATATATATAGATTTATTTTAACAGTTTAACTTTGACCTGGATTTTCTGTAAGAACTTGAGTGTTCATTGTACAGGGGACAATCAGAATAGTGAATATATATTTAGTCCATGACCCTAGTGGTTGAACTGCCTTAAAGCAACCACATATATTTAGTCCAAAATAATATATATATATATATATATATATATATATATATATATATATATATATATATATATATAACTTGAAAATGAAAATAAATAAATGTACATTAGTTAACCATTAAAAATTGGTAAACAACTTATTTATAAAATTAAATTCCATACAAAATATTACTTAACATTAAAAAATTTTCTAATGAAATAGTTTTTTTTTTTTTTTTTTTTTTTTTTTTTTTTTTTTACGGCGCATCTACAACTTGGCCATTACCGCCGGGCTATCTATAGGTTGCCACTCTTTATAATGCCAACAGCACGTGGTCGGTCACCCATTCAGGTACTGACCACGCCCGACGTTGCTTAACTTCGGTGGATCTACGGGAACCGGTGTATTCAACGTGGCTATGGCCATTGACTCTAATGAAATAGTAAAATGATTATTACTGTAATAATTATTAATCACCTTTTTTTTTTTTTTCTTTTTTTAGGCCAAGGTACAGATATCCATATTATGATTCAAGTGGAAGAGGGAAACTACTCTATGGATATGGAGGAGATCAGCTCTATGAATATACTAAATACTCACCGTTAGAAGGAGTTCATTAACACAGTATATAAGTTGCACATTTAAAATTGTACATATATAATAAATAACAAATACTGAGAATATTAGCAACATAATGTATTAATTAAATAGAATGTTAAGAATCCATATTGTATCCATAGGTGGAGAAAAGTTACCAAAAATAAATAAAAGTCCTCATAAAGCATTTTACTATGCTCGGGAAAGTCCTTTTCTTTTCTTCTTATTTTCTTCTTTATTTATTTGTAATATTTATATAAATTATAAACAGAGAAGCACTAATCTAACAATGTGGACATAGTCTATATTAAATTATTAGTCTCTTTGTGAATAAAAAATACTCTATGATTGTTAGTTATGAATAAGTTTGTATTTAAGACATTTATCAATTGTTGGTAATTGTAAATCTTTTATTTTATTGTAAATTAAAATTTAAAAGAAAGAAACGATTTTTAGTCCTTCCTCCTAATTAGAAAAGTTTATTTAATGAATTTATACAGCCAGTACTCAATGAATCTAAAGAAAGAATCATGCAGATTAAGGTTTAGAGGGTAATGAATGAAAGGATATCTGAAAATCACACTAAAAGTATAACCTTATTTAAGATTTTATTTTATTTTTTTTTACAAAATGATTACACATCTGTAATACCATAAAAAATAATATACCTACCATAACTTGTTTCACATAAAATCATGAACATTCATATTAAAGCTCTCACAATTGGGATCATATAATGCAGAATAAAACGGAGTGTAAGAATGTTTTTATAAAATCTTATACATCATATCACACAACAAATGTACTTATTTATAGCTAATTAAACCTAATTTATTACAACAAAAAACTACTAGTAAAAAATGGGGTACAAACTTAATTAACTTTCATTTCTTTTTTAAACATAATTTGATTTAATTGTCGATTTTTTTGTCAGTTTATAACAGTTTTGTTCTTCTTTTATCATTCATGAACACATTTAGATTACCTTTAATAATCTATTCAATGCCTCTACATTAAGTTAGATTGCTTTAATAAAGAATTTTTTTCCTGTAGCTATTATAGTTAAGTATAAATGTTCCAAAAGTAGTTGAAACCCATTTTTCAATCCTACTAAAATACAAAATCAGTTATCAATGTGAATAATATATTAGGGTCCATTAACATTGTTCAGGAATGATTTGCATGTAAACAAAACTAATATAGTTTAAAAATATTTTCATTGTTACAGCATGCAGAATACGCAAACGGGGTAAGGAATTCCACCATGTTAACAAAGAAAATTTTTAATTATCATGATGGAGACTAGCACAAATCCTTGGATGTCATGGCCCTAGGGAATCACACATTATTGATATCATTCATTTATACACATATATAATTACACTTAAGAATGTTAATTACAATCGCACCACCATATATATATATATATTATAAAATTACCTTAGCTAACTTACATGACCAAAAGAAATGTAAAAGAAAAAATTCGATCTTATATTTGTGTATATATATTATTATTAATAATAATAAATTCTTCACGTCATCAAGAGATTTTTTTTCTGGCTATTTAGAGTCTAAACAATTTTCTTCTAGTGCTACAGCTTCTTTCTTAACACCTAGGTACAATAGCACTAGGATTATCAACATTTGTTCTAGTTTGGCAGATAAAATATTGATGTCATGGTGATGATACACATAAATCAAAACCTTCAATTCTCTTGTTAGTTATTGGTTCAGATTTGTCCTTCCAACATTTAACGAATTAATTGTATTATCTTAAAAAAACGTTTATTTGGAAATCATTCTGATTTCTCAATGAATTGAATTATGATTATCTATTCTATTATCATATTTTTTGAGATCTTAAAATTAAAATGTCCAAAAATGTCTTCTCTTCAAAGATACGTAATTTGTCATATTTAAGTATTTAACTAGTACTAATAGGTTGTTTAATTAATTAATTTCGTTCCTTTGTTACAGCTAGTAATTACATGAACAAGAATTCATTGTAAATAGTGAATAGCAACTTGTGAAGTGAATTCCTGTGGAGTAATTAGCTACAAGACTTTATGAAACATACAAGACTTTATGCTCAATTTATGAAACATATTACATTTATGTAAACAATATGCACGCCCTGCTATTCTTTGGAAAACAAATAATTACTTATCTAGTAGTAAATGCTACGTGAGATACTTATCTATAAACTAAATCATTTTTAAATTGTACGACTAGAAATTGCAGTGAACAACACTTCAATTAATTGAAGTATTCACTTTAGATTCATTTTCCTTAGTATCTTAACTTCATGTTTTCTTTCCCATCAGTTTCCCCAAGCCAAAATCTTGTAGACGTGAGAAAGGTCCATCGACGAGCAGATGTAAAATGTAGCTCAAAACATAGGTTGTTGAAATGTCTCCAGTGCTTTTCCATAGCTTAAAATTATATTAAAAAGAAGTGATTTAATAAAAGGAAATATTATAAGATTAGAAAAAAATTATACATTAAATAAATGTCTTGGCTGCTTCTTGAAAGAACAAAGAGCCACATCTTAAAGAAGAAATACACACTTCTTTAAGAACATGAAGGCAGATAAAAAATAAATATAATTTTGATTAACAATTTATATTTAAGAATGTGAATAACTACATTATAGGGGAGTTTATTGTTACTTTGAAAGATCTTACCAAGGATCATTAATTACCATTAATTTAAAAAAGAATTCCATTCCATTCGATAAGAGTTCACAATAGGTCAGGAGAAACTAATAAGTCCATAAAATCAAGATTTTTCTCTAAAGGAGTGATTGTGTCTGCCATCATGGCTGCAGAATATGATATCCCAACTCTATTATATCTTTAATTAAAAAATCCAGCATCTGACCTAATTAATTTTCTTTTAGAGAGCAAAACTTGAGAAATAGAAGACTGGACTGCAGGAACAGAAGAAGACTTCTTAGCAGGAAAATAATTGTGCTATCCCGATTTTAAATGTAGTGGAATTGTATTAGCTTTCATCCTATAAGCAATAATTATTAATTTTGTCCCACTTTATTTAATTATCCAACATTTATGAAAAGATTGATTTTTTTGTTTATATCAAATCAACAGTTCAATATATCGAACAGTGATTTCTTATAACTTATTACTTAGATAATATAACACTTGTGTATCCGTGTCATTATATGTTGGTTTTGCATACTTTTTCTGACATTTATTCCATATGAAATCACTGATGAAAGTCATTAGGCTATGAATTAAGTTGTTTTTTTGTTTTTTTTTTACTGAATATTAGAATTGGATCATGGGTCAATCAATTAGAAATCACCCAAATTGCATAAAATTTGTTGCCCGATATTTTTGATTTTCCTAATTTTTTTACCAGTTATTCCCCTATACTAGGTGAGTTCAAACCTGCAGTCAAAAATTTTTTCTGGGTCATAGTTTTTTTTTTTTTTTTTTTTTGCCGGCCATTTTAAGTTGGCATTTTAACTACTTTTTGTCCAAAATCAAGTTTTACGTAAATGTATCTAACTCTCTTAATTTCATAGATTTCAAAACAGAATAAAGATTAAAATGATCAGAGTGATATGCTCTTGATTTTTGTTCCTCCGTTGTGTTTTCTAAATAGCATGGAAATTGAAGAAAAAAATCACAAAAATTGATTGAAATTTTACTTAAAATGGGAGTTTTAGTGCTGTAAAATTATTAGAAGGAAGAAAGACTCATCTTCAATTTTTTTTCTTGCATAGATTTATTATAGAACTACTTCCTGCAAAAGTTTCAAGCTTGAGAAATTTTTCCTTTTTTTTATATAATTTTTTAAAGTTTGCCATAATCGTATTTTTTGCAACATTTGAAGTTCAATATCTCAAAAGGGTCTGAGTCGAAAATTATGAAATTTATACAGATGACACTTTTTTATGACATAAACAAATGATATCAATTTGGTTTTTTCTAATTTTCGACTCAGGCCATTAGATATTGAACTTAAAATATGATTATGGCAAACTTTGATGCACTATAACTCTGGAACCAATTGAGTCTCAGTCACCAAATTGATATAATTTGTTTATGTCATAAAAAAGTGTCATCTGTATAAATTTCACAATTTTCGACTCATGCCCTTTTGAGATATTGAACTTCAAATATTGTGAAAAATATGATTATGGCAAACTTTGAAAAATTATATAAAAAAAAAAAAGGAAAAATTTCTCAAGCTTGAAACTTCTGCAGGAAGTAGTTCTATAATAAATCTATGCAAGAAAAAAAATTGAAGATGAGTCTTTCTTTCTTCTAATAATTTTGCAGCACTAAAACTCCCATTTTAAGTTAAATTTCTATCAATTTTGTGATTTTTTTTATTCAATTTCTATACTATTTAGAAAACACAACGCAGGAACAAAAATCTAGAGCATATTGCACTGATCATTTTAGTCTTTATTCTGTTTTGAAATCTATGAAATTCAGAGAGTTAGATACATTTACGTAAAACTTGTTTTCAGACAAAAAGTAGTTAAAATGCCAACTTAAAATGGCCGGCAAAAAAAAAAAACTATGACTCAGGAAATTTTTTGACTGCAGGTTTGAACTCATCTAGTATAGGGGAATAACTGGTAAAAAAATTAGGAAAATCAAAAATATCGAGCAACATGATCTGGGTGATTTCTAATGGGTTGACCCTCATACTTTAATTTTATTCTATAGCTTTAAATCAACACAAACTCACTCCATCACCAAACTCTTTTGGTTGAAGGAATCTGATCAGTTTTGACCTGCAGTGGTTACTTTTCAATGATCATGAATGGGTAGAGGAAAGCAAGTGTAGGAAGAACACTATGTTCTTTGTGCACTTGCCTATCATATTATGAACGCGTTCTTATAATATTATATCAATATCAAAAGTGAATTATCTTGTATCAACATTTTATGTTTATTAGCAATTCTATATGTGCCAAATGAACAAATAAAGTTACAATTAACAAACAAAAAATTTAATTGTTATATAGTTAATATTGTAAACATTTAATTCAAAATTGTACAAATAATCTTTACATTCTTTAATGTATTTCAAAATGTAGTTACTTATAGTTTTTGATATCACAGTTACTGGTCAGAGAATTTGGAAAAAGGAAGACCAGCTCAAATTTATGACTCAGAATTAAAATTATTATTCTAGTAAAACATTAGAATTTTCTTCTTCTTTTGTAAACAGACATTACATAGTATTACTTCATAGTCAATACTCACCACAATGAAAAGGTTGAGGTATTCTGGATTTCGTTGATTAAATATTGATTCAGCCTGAACTAAAGTGTGTATTAAAAGTGCATTCAACATCAATTTGTTTAATGGAGCAAATGCATTGCGCCTTAAAACAGCAATTATTTTACCTGTGAATAATAATATGAATTTTTTTAAGCATATTAATTAATAGAAATCTTAGAAAATATTGAGAAAATATATATGCCAAAAATAGCATACATCAAAGTTTAACCTCATATCTTAAGTGGAATATTGTGCTAAGTAAATCAAAGTGTTATAGGTACGGATTAGAATTATTAGGCAAACAGTATTTTAAATATATAATTTAGACATTTTTAATCACTGGAATAAATTTTTGAAATAAAAACTTTTTGGCGCAATGGGAGAGTCAAACCAACAATTCGGCTTCTTGAGTTTAAAATTCCTTGCTTAAATGGTATGTCTATGTCTAGTTTACTTTTCATGGAAATTTTTATTTAAGAGATTTTAAAAGTTTTTTAATAATTACAATTTTATAAACAACTAAGAGAGGTCTCCCATGGTCTAGTGGCTAGCGCCTTAGGTTCATAATCGGGCTATTCACATTTTTTGTGAATATTTACACTTTTTATATGAATTTATTTGTATTTAGAGGTAAATTTGGGAATACAATTGTATTTGTATTTATACATTGTACATAAGTGAAGTATGAATTTTGTATATTTATAAATATAATTACACCCAACTCTGCTTTTCTAAGTGTTTGTATACATGCATAGACCTTCAAAAATTAAAACCTTATCTCTGAGATACAAAATTTAATTTGGAAAAGACATTTATATATATATATATATATATATATATATTTTTTTTTTTTTTTTTTGTATAAATTAAAAGGGTAATGAATGCCAGAAACTAGTGTGAAAAAAGTGTTGAAGCAATTTTTTGACCTATTAGGCCTTATTAAAAGAAGAGTATATATATATATATATATATATATATATTGTTATGATATTTTATATTACATATTTAAAAGTTTTAAATTTAACACAGAACATTCTGAAATTCCAAAAAGCTCATTGATATGTTAAATTCATTGAGATAAACAAATATTATTTGTTATATTTGTCTAGCAGTCTATAAAGGTAGCATTGGATACCGGTAGGACGCTCCCGCCATGAAAGTTAGTTCAGTCTGTTACAAGCGGTCTGTGAAAAGGTGGCTCCAGTCTCATAGGGCAGTCTGTTGATTTGTAATGGAAGATACAGACACATACAGTTGAAGTCTGTTAAAGGAAGCATCAGTCTCATGTTTCATCTCTACAGTTCAGTTTACAAGAAGATACAGTCTCATAAGTGCAGTTCAGTGAAAAGAAGATACTGTCTCATAAGTGCAGTTCAGTGAAAAGAAGATACAGTTCTAAGGAAGATCCTGTCCTATGCAGTTAATACCAAGCTGGCTTTATATCAGGTAATGCTTGTTTACCCTTTGCCTGGATGTAACTTATCTATTAGTTTTTTTTCTTTTGTTTTGGTTTTTTATTATTTAAAATTATCTTTGTTTTACTTTACTGGACTCGAACCCGACCCCTGAGATAAAGAGTTTTTAAAATTAAATATTATAAAATTTTTATTATATTGGCTCCTAACGTAGAGGCGTAACGTAAATAAACTTATTAAAAATAAAACTTTTTTATTTATATTATAACTATATATATATATATATCAATGCATATACATATACATAAATTTACTTACTCCGACTGTGAAGAGTACCAGCAATAACTATCCAAGCCATGGCTGCAGACCATGCAAGTCTATGTATGGCAACATACAGACTGTTTTCCAGCACGGACGGTGTCCTATATGGGTCAAAAAATGACCATGCATAAAATAAAACTCCAAAAGTCAGTAAACAGGATAAGAACATTCCAATCAGTCTTTGATACTGTAAAAAAAAAATAAATAAATAAAAACACAATTGAAATCAGTTTTAAACATTAGGTATTAAAGCTTAAGCCATTGCTTAAGTATATTGTTTTAATATATATCTTCCTGATAATTGGAGTACGGCTGAGAAGGATTAATATTTCAAAAAAAAAAAAAAAAAAAAAAAAAAAAAAAAAAAAATCAGTCCCGTAACAGGCCACGAGGGCCCTGAGGGGCAGATACTATAGAGGTATCTGATTCATGACCATACGGCACACTAGGGAGATAGTATGGTCAGTACTATGCTCCGGCCGCCTGATTTTCCCCTTGGCCGCTTCGACTGCTAGAGTCATTAGCACCCAAGGTACCCATTATTAAATTAATTAAAGGCTGGGTCGGCCTAGGGACGGTCAGGGAGGCCGAATTCAACCCATGAACGAAGACACTAGAAGAAAAAATCTTTAGTGCTTGCTCGGGATTTGAACTCAGGCCTCCAGCTTATTAGTCCAGTGCTCTACCACTGAGCTAACCTCGCCCCCTTAATATTTCAAAAGGGCAAACAAACTACTTTTCAGGCAGGCAGGCATAGAAATTAGGAACTAACAAGAGTGGTACGATCCAAGTATAGTATTTTACTTGGGACCAATAAGTTTGTTGTACTTATACAACATGTTACTAGTAATACCACAACAGTTGTTAATATTATAATCCTTAGTAAGATATTATTACAATTGGCCAAATAAAATTAGCGGTAAATGAATCATTACCTTCGGAAAATAGTGATCTTTTTTTTGTAGTTTGTACAGAATAACTGATGTCAAAACACCTATAAAGTATGGCGCTGCTCTCATATGTGTTGGTATATAAGAGTAGGCATAGTCTTCTTCTTCAATGTAGTTATCTAAAAAGCTGAAATGTTTCATTAATTAAATCTCCAATATATTTGAATGAACTGAACTAACTCTGGTGGTGTAAGAAATAGAAATAATAGTGAGATCTATTCCAGGGAATAGTGAATTACATTGTAGTGTATGCTTTGGTGATTATTAGATGATAAATAATCTTAAACCCATAACAAAGATATTAAATTAAGTGGTTTCAACTGTCCATCTTGTGAATCAAATTAAGTTAAATAAACTACGTTGACATGTCATCATGTTAAAGTTCTAAATTCAGTTAATATACAGCAGGTTTCCTTTCAAACTAGACAAATATTTTAAATTCATTATAACTATTGAATATAGTGCATATCAACTAAGAATATATATTATATATATGTGTGTGTGTGTGTGCAAAATATGAAATATGAAACACACATGTGTACAATGCAATGAAAATTCTCACCTTTTGCTAGAGCTGTATGAATCTGTATAAATACGATTCTTACAGCAAAAGGGTTAAAGATTTATTATTGTTGATGAGAATTTAATTGGAACGGCTGATTAAATACCTGTTTCCTGAGCAGTGAATATGTTGATCTTATGCAGAATGTAGGCAAGAACAACCATATAACATTTTTGAATAGCTGACAAGCCAAATTTCCATAAATATGGACTTATAGGGATACTGTGAAACTGCAGGTGGACGGGGTTACTGTTTCCCCTCCTAGGAAAGGCTCACATAAAACAAAATCCAAGGTTCCTTGTAATAACACAGGTTGATGCCAGTTCTCTATGACAGCACTTAATAGATGCAGTATTTCAGCAAATTTGGTGTTATATACCATACCAGTGCATAATATATTTACACATATTTTATAATATTTATACATTATACATAAGAAATGGATATAAATTATTAAATTTAGTTTATGTGTGTTATTAAAAAAATAAAGTTTAGATTCCTATGTGTAGCTCCTTTTGAGACAACAGAATACTAAATATACATATTATAAGATTTAATTGCATGACAACATCACTTAAAATTTAATCGTTTGGAGGAATATTTTTCTTCCCTTCCAAAGGAACCTCTAGTTCAATGTTTGTCTCTCATCATAATTATCTTCATTGAGTTGAGTTTTTTAAAAATAAATTATAATACAAAAATATTAAAATTTTAAATATAGTAAATTTAAATATGTTTAATTGTATAAAGTACACAAATATTTACAATGCATGTTTAGAATGGTCATTAAAAATATCAAATTGCTTTCAAGAATATGAGTATTAAATTTAATGTATTTGATTATTCATTATGTTTTAATTTCCATATTTAATTTTGTATACTATATATAAATTAAATATAAGATTTAATTGTGGAACTTGACATTGGGCAATATGGAGGATAGTAAACTTTTCCTTCCCTCAGACACCACAGGATAAATGGTGGCATAGTATCTAATTATCCATGAGGATATAGAAAATATTTTTACGAGTTCACCTGTAAAGAGTCATCCCACCTCAAGTTGAAGTTATATATATATATATATATATATATATATATATATATATATATATTTATACATATTACAAAATATACTCGTATAATTAGCTCTAAAATATGTAAAAAGTGCTGCTTACTTTATGTATAATCTTAGAATTGGTTGATACCCCTTCAAGTAGGTTACTATAGCAGGTATTACATGCGAGATTCCAACAAGAAAGCCAATAATAATGTAGCCAACAGTTTTAGATTTGGACATTATGTATCCAGTAATGACACATACGCAATAAAGTTGCATGTCTACAGCAAGATACCAAGCTGGTAGAAGACACTGAAACAAAACTAAAAATTAATATTTTTATCTCATGAAATGTTCCAAATAAACGTAGATCAAAAAGGATGAACTACCACTTTAACCATTTGTACCCACTGTGATTTTCCTGTGATAGAATTGTCTCTTTGACAGTTAGTTAAACCTTTCCGGACTGTACTAAGTACGGACATGTCATTCCCTCAGAGGGCCTAGCCTTCACCCTATCTCTCTCCTCAGAGGGGCGGTATTAGCCCCTAAACGCTCCGATTCTCGCTGTCCATTCTGTGCTATTATGCTATTCCTAACTCATTTATTTAGTTTTTTCTATTGTTTACAAATTTCCCAGTTACCTTTTTTTAATTAGAAATTATAATAATTATTATAAAAGATTAATTCCAAATAATTTAAACTAAAATTATTAATTATGTAAAATTAGTTTTTTTTTTTTTTTTTTTTTTTTTTTTTTAGATTTTTGTGTTTGTGTGTGTAAAAAGAAAACTTATTTCCCTTGAAACTGCAATGCTTGTGCAGCAAATTACATTTTTAACGCTTAGGAAAAGGCCAACTGTCTTCCTCAAAATCCTAGAATGCTTTTCAATAACACTTTCTGGAGCTGAGGAGGGACCAGGCTGCATTGTATCATCTTCCGGAAGTCCCGTGAAGCCACTTACTAATATGCTGGGCCTGAAATGCTTACACCAATGTATTGGAGCTTCTTCGTCTGGGTCAAAGTCGCTTACCACCAATATATCGGTGTGTTGTTGTCTGGGCCAAAGCCGCTCACCACCAATATATTGGTGCTTTGTCATGTAAGGGTTAATATACATGATTAGAGTTTAATTTGCAACTTAAATTAAAATAATGTACACAGCTATTGCATATCTGCAAATAAAAAATCCTAATTTTTAGCTCACAAATTAGGATAAGTTAACCCCACAAATCACACTGGCCACTGTCATTCCAGAAATATTGTAATGGTTAAATAAATAATAATTTTCTAGAATAATGCCAATGGATGGTTTAATAGATTAATTTTGGGTTATAGATATAAATCGGATTTCCATACCTCGGTAAGAGAATCGTAGTAATTATTTATAAATAACAAATGTGTCCACCAATTTTTAGTACATGCCTCTACTCTCCAGAGACCATCACGCTTATACAGTGGCTCGTATGTTGCCAATGGTTTTATGAATATAACTATGCAAATTATGAACAAATAAACAGGAACAATCCTGAAATGAAACAACGCAAAATCAAATACTTAGGAAATATAAGGCGGTATAATAAATATGGTATTGATACTAATATTACCTTGCCCATCGGTATAAAATATACAAAGGTACATTGATGGTTCTCCCCTTCTTTAGGTCAGAAATAATCTTATTAAACACAAGGAAGCCAGTTGTAAAAAGAAAGGTGTTAACAATTACAGGTCCATTTAAATTAATCATCTCAAAGAATTTATCAAAGAGCTGAAAAAAATTAGATGCAAAAATGAATGTAGTGAAATTTAAATAATGACTTTCTGTAAACACTCATTTAAAATAAGTATCCTAAGTCCATTAATAATATAATATTTCAAAATAAAATTTCACGAGAAGCACTGATGACCAATGGAATAAACAATATTATGTAAATATCATAAAAAAATGTCATTAGAAATTAAATGCATCAAAAGATATTTGTTAAATGATTATTAGGAATAAATATAAGTTTTGACAAATATTTGTTGAACTATTACTTACTGATAAATACTTTGATGAAATATAACATAAAAAATGAAAGTTTACAATAGGAGTGTAAAGATGTTTAGAAGAGTGTTTTTTTGCACCTTAATTAAAATGAAAAAAAAAAGTGTAGTTTTATTGAATGTACAAAGAATTACTCAGTAGAGATCACTGAGGTTACCAAGATAAAGATGGACATGGTTTAGTAATAATAGTTAAATAAAACTCCACAAAAAATTAGTTTCAATTTGTTCTAACGTTTTAGCTTGAATATAAAGTCTTCATCAGTTATATTTGTTTAGCTATCATACTCCAATGGGGACTCCAGTGTTGTAGGTACTTCCTACCTATGTAGGAACAGTTATTTCTCTCCAAATAGTTACACATTCTTCTTATTTCTTGTTGCCTTTGTTCATGATATGTGTGTGCTAAAATTTTGTTTTCATCTATCTTCTTATTATTGTTCTCAATCTTTATTTTTCTGATGATATTCATTTAACTCTTGTTAATTTAATTAGCCTGTTTATGTTGCCTATAGTATAGTAATAGGTTACTTTTCCAAGTTAATAATACCGTCTAATTGCTAAGGAAGTAACTGTCAATGTAATCAGTGGTAAAAATTCTAATAAGTTTGATAAGGCTTTTGTTACGAAGTGAATGAAGCAGCGTGGAAGGACTATTACTCCTATCATTCCATATAGAATTACCTCCAGACAGAAAGTTACCAGCAACAATATTCCAAATTATGCCAGTGATGACAATTCCAGAGGTAGAATACCTTCTTATGAAAGAAACAAAAAAAAGTAAACAATAATTTTCAAATAACTAGTCGTACATGACAAGTTCTTTCTTTCACATATGAGTTAGTTTTTTCGTTTATTCACAATTTATAATAATATTTCTTAATTTTATCAAAACCATAAATCATTTTAATTATAGTCATTAAAAAAAATGAACTATTTCATTGATATCTGAAAGTTATTATTTCAATATTTAATACTGATCTGCTGCTTTTTGTTTCCAGAGCTTCGAATTCTATGGCCATTAGTCCTGGGTTCTCTATTGTTTCTTAACATTTACGGTGAAGTAGGGATCTATTTCAGTGAGCCCTACACTGAAAATATATAACCAATCTCTATCGAAACTGCATCTCTTCTGGTTTGCTAATACCTCTCTAATACCTTTGTCAACAAAAATTAATAATTTTCTTTGAAATTCATAACTGCCCATGCTCAAAGCATGACTTCCATGAAAAAATGCATGTACTGTTCCTTTTGCTAAAAAATATTTCGGCAGGCAAATTTTCTTCCTTCTGCGAGAGAATTTATATTTTTATTCACTCTAGATTAAGTTAGCTCTTGTGAATAATTTGCACATGTTTTTCTTAAAATTCAAGAATTTAATTAATGTTTAAACTATAAAATAAATAAACATTGAATACCTTTTCTTGATCTTCTACATTAAATATTGGAAAATACATGCTCATAAGCAATCTGTGACCATAAATGATCAAAAACATGGATAGAACCTTAACACCAGATATAATTTTGTACTCAGGCCTTGTATCTGATTTGAAAAGCCGTTTTGTATTGCTGATTGCCGAAAAAAACATAATGATACTGGAACCTGAAATGTAGAAAAGAAAATATAATAAAAATAATGAAACTATGCATAATAATTTTCAGTCTGTATTGACACATAAATGTACCTCAGCACAAATCTTAATCAAAGTTTACTTGTTAGCTAGATTATTAATATCAATATTTAAGCAGCCAGAGGATGACCTGTGAAGGTCACAGAAGATTACCGTTGTGCTTTTGTGTTTTTCAAACATTTTTCCTCTCTGCCCTTTTACGTTTTGTTCATTTCCACAATCATTTCGATTTCACACACCCAAAACTGCGGATTGAGTTTCATTAATTAATTAAAAATCTTTTTTCAGACATTTAATAGGTTGTTGGTTTTGCTTAGATTGTGGGATATATATATATATATATATATATATATATATATATATATATATATATATATATATATATATATATATAATGCGAAACCAACAAACTATTAAAAGTCTGATGAAACACGATTGAAATAACAGAAAAATGTAAACAAAAAAAATTATATAATTATAAAAATATATAATATTATATTTACTTTATGAATTTATTTTTATTTATTTATTAACTATTTAATGTTAAATCATTAATGTACTATATCTAAAAACAAATGATGACAAAATTGTATAAAATAGATGTTATATACATTGTGTATTGGAACATGTAGCACAAAATAAACGGCCTTTTTGCAGGGCTACTGCAGAGAGGAATCTGATAAAATAATAAATAAATAAAATAATATATATATATATATATATATATACATATATTCTTTTAAAAAATTCTTATTAACAGACATGAGTTTTTGTATATTTCCTTAAATATCTTGGAAACAGTTATGAAATCATGGTAATTGGAAGGTAACCATTCGAAAGATTAATAACGTTTCTATAAAACTGATTCTCATACAATTTTGGATAGAACAATCTCATTTGGAGAAACAAGTGCTTAAAATTTCGTAAGTGCAGGTTTTGTTCCTTCAGTTAGTCTTTTCAGAACTTTCCGAATCTATTGAAGTTACACTGATGAATAATGTTTGAAACATTTCTTCATCAGCCCCAACGCCATCCATGGGCGTATATAAAGGGGGAGGGGGTGCTGAGGTGGGTTCAGCCCCCTGAAATTTTGATTTGATGTAATGTGTTTTAATTTATGTTTTGGTAAAAATTTGGCATTAAACCTCAAAAATAAGTTAAATAAAATCACTTAGTTCAGGAAAAATATTTTTCTTTTGGGCGTAATAGTGTTTTAGTTGGCTAACTATTCAAAGTTCTAGGTCGTTAAAATTCCATACCCTCCAAATCCCCGGTGCTTCCAGCCCCCCTCCCCGAAATTATTTCCTATATACGCCCCTACCATCATAATTTATATCTATCAAACTGTGTATATATATATATATATATATATATATGTGTGTGTGTGTGTGTGTGTGTTTGTGTGTTTGTGTGTGTGTGTGTGTGTGTGTGTGTGTGTGTGTGTGTGTGTGTGTGTGTGTGTGTGTGTGTGTGTGTGTGTGTGTGTGTGTGTGTGTGTGTGTGTGTGTGTGTGAGGGTGTGTGTGTATGTGTTAACACTATACCCGCTAGAATATTTGTTTTGTTTTTTTCGCCTGGAAAACTTGGTCGTTGATATCTCGTTCTCATAGCAAACAATGACCCGAGATCGTTAACCAGCAAAATTGGCCCAAGAGGAGGAGGGTTACTCCAGTAATTATGCAGCACCTGCGTGACGGAAGTTTTTCCTTCGGTTTTTCATTTTGCTATGCGTTTCGACAGCCTTCTTCGGCAAGAAGAAGATTGTGTACACAACATTTATTGTCAGCACTTAAGGACCCGATGAAGCACAGTGGTGCCGAGAGGGAAAAAACCTCCAAAACCGAAGGTGTTCAATCCCGTTTTTTATACCTAATTAGTTGTAGAATACTGCTGTAATATTAATTTTTTATTTTATTAATAGGTATGATCACAAAAAATCATTTTGTTGACTGTTTTCTCACTGAGTAAAAATCTCACAGTTTTTACTTATTTGTTTCTACTTATTTGTGCTGGTATGTGAACGCAATAACCTTCTTGATGCTATTAGAAGTCTGCTGTTATAATTCAAAGACATTAGCGAACCTTAAAGGACGCCAGATTCTTAAGACAACAGTGGAAAGATCTACATCACTGATGAACAAAAACTTGTTTTTGACGATTCTCGTCTGACTCATTATCTTTATCTGTCATTATCTAAAGTGCAAATAAAAATATCTCGTCGCATTTTTGAGGCCTTTGCGCGTTGAAATCAAAGGAGGGAACCGTTTGTAGGGGTGAGCCTAATCTTTAGTGACGAAGTACTCCGATTTTGCTGAAATTTGGCAAAAATACTTTGTGTAAATGTAAAGGCCAAGTTCGTTAGCCAACAAAATCCCACTACCGGAACGCTTTTCTTTTCTTTTTTTTTTTTTTTGTTAAGAAAGTCGCTCCAAAACTCTTCGCGCTTTCGGTTAGCGTTAATAAGATCCCTGACAATTTTTTTATATGTACATATTTTGACGTGAGGCTCCGAACGAAATAAGATTCACTGTGATATTATTAACTGTTAATTGAGTGTGATAGAAAAATTGGTTAAGTGAACTGATTTTTTTTTTTTTTAACGTTTGTCTTTATACAAACTAAGATATATAAATTTTGGAGCAGGGGGAGTATTAAGACAAATATGTTATTAACAGAAAAGAGCAGTCTGATATTTTTGGTATAGATTCTTAAGTATCACCAAAATGGTGGCTAAATCGACTAAAAAATTTTCTTTGAAATAGATTAAGGTGTAAATTTCGATAGGACCACCTCGGACAGAGAATTTTCAAAATTATTGGTTTCCATCCATTAAGCACAATATGGAAACACGCTAAGACGACGCAGTTCCTGCAAGTAGGTAGTCTGTATTTTACAAATAGAATATTCATCAAAAGTCTTCATTTTCACATTATGATCCAAATGTTTGGCAGGATGGACTTTAGAGGTGTAGCAAATAATATTGGCCGCTAAACAGTTGCGGATGATGAAAAAATTGGGAAGGCATATATTTAATAAACAGTACTGTGGCAAACTAACATCTTGAAAATATTAGCGGCTTCATTTTGTTTACGAAATTCTAATAAAACGTCCGATATTAATTAGCCCAGATTGAGTAATATCTTAATATGGTATTGCAGCATAGGTACTATAAATGTTAAAGATTACAATAACATTGCTGAAATCGCTCAAGAAATTATATCGACTCCACTGGAGTAAAACTACCAGCAAGACAAATTAGGAAATAAGATAATATAAAAGCTACAATTAAGAAATGTAGGAGCGTGAAGGCCAACGACGAATTATGAAGAACCGGAAGCAATCTTTGTGACAACAACATTTTTATAAAGGCATCATGAAAATGGTATAAATGGCGGCTATTACTTGTATTCAGGACCAGAGGAGTAACTAAACCAGGAAATTTAGACGAATGAATTTTTGTTAAATAATTCAGAGCAATTTAGAGCCTGGGCTTCCTTCTTCCTAGAACGAAATTTTCGACTGCTCTGTTTGTGTGTTCGTAAAAGGGGTAAATCGTAATACTTCAGCCAAATCTATGGGCTCTACGTGACTTAGCACAAAATGAATCTTAGTGGGTTGTCTAAAGGTTGCCTCGCATGCTGGACAGGAAACCAGTTAGGTTGCTCAAAATAGACTTCGTTCTCTAGGGGAGGGTCATTCTTCTGTTATCATTTATATTTCCTGATGAGAAGGCAATCAGCACACTTATAAGTGGTAATAAATGGGACACCAGTGATTGCCCTTGCCAATATATGTTTTAGGCTAGGAGCAGCGGGTAATTTGGGGGGTATGGAATACAAACAACGTAGAACTCAGTTAGTCAACTAAAACGCTTTGAGGAAATTATTTTTTCTGAACTATGTGATCTTATATAATTAATTTTCAAACGTTTTATTACACATATTTACTGATGAAATAACAATTTCGGGAGGGGTGGGGGCTGAATTCCCCACAGCCCCCTCCTTGTATAAACCCATTTATCAAGGAAGCCTTTGCTTTGTCAAAAAAATATTTGTAAAATGTGGTCCAAAAGTAATGTTTCGACAATATACGGCTTCCACACTAAGTCTCCGGAAAAAGCAAAATCCATTCTGTCATGACACTATACTCCTAAAATTTGAGGTCTCCCTAAAGCGATGCTTAGACGATAGACGGGTTTGTATCTAAAATCGTGGAAATATCGCAATGGTTTCAGTCATGAGCCTATTTCCTTAAACGCTAAGTCCACCCTGATGATAAGATTAGGAAAAATACAGTTATTTATCCGTTTTCCCAACGGGGGGATGTTTTACTACTTCGATAGTTTGAAGCCAAGACTCTTTACAGGGAAGATTGATATAGTTTAAGCAAATTATGGAGATACTTCAACCCTCGGAATAGAGAGAATCTGATTGCCTGCGGGAAGGCCGACGGCGCAAGCAGAATTGACCAATCAGAATCCAGAAAATGTGCCAATCTATATCTACCAGGCATAAAAAACTCAGACGGATCCGGAAGATTATAACCGGAAAAATTACGGACGAAACACGGGACGGATGGTTTTGGATACGCTGCATACGTGTGTATATATATATATATATATATATAAATATATATATATATATATATATATATATATATATATATATATCAGCAAAAATATTAAAAGAGCTGGCAGAAAGGAAACCCCAGTACCTCCTAGCAATTTACAACGGCCTAGCAAAAAAGGGCCATTTTCCGATGGAATGGAAGTTAGCCAAACTCGTTCTCCTAAGGAAAAAGAACAAACCGATTGAGAATGCTTCATCCTATAGACCTATTTGCCTCTTGGACAGCGGAGCCAAACTCTTTGAACAGATACTGCTCATACGTCTCAAATGAGAGCTGGTTAAGTGTGGCGGTTGTAGCTGAAATGCAGTTTGGGTTCAGGGAAGGGAAGCAGACAGATGATGCCATGAATGAGGCAATCATGCGAGCAAGAGAAGCAGAAGATTTCTCCTCCATGCACAGAAGGCTCTGCGCGGTGATAACACTTGATGCTAGAAATGCTTTCAACAGCACCTCGTGGCAGATGACCCTCGAAAGCCTAAGAAGGAAAGGAGTGAATGAGAGCCTGATAGCTTCATACCTCTCAAACAGGAAGCTAGTCATTGAGGCAGAAGGACAAATTAAAAATAAAAGACATAAGCAGTGGGGTACCCCAGGGCTCTGGACCGACGCTATGGAATGTCCTATACGATGATCTTCCAAAAACAGAGATGCCTGAAGGAGTCACTCTTATTGGTTTTGCGGACTACCTAGCGTTAGTGGCCATAGACAAGCACGAGACAATCCTAATAAATAAAGCAAACACCGGATTACAGCTAGTATCTAATTGGTTGGATGGCCGATCTCTCATACTGGCGCCAGAAAAAAACTGAGGCTGCGATCATCACAAAAAAGGTAAACCAAATAAGCTTCCTTATCGACGATTTGGAAATAGTTCCTGTCAAGGCTATTAAATACCTTGGAATGTGGCTTGACTCCAAACTAACATTCGCCGAACACGTAAAACACCTCACGCAGAAAGTGGGAAATACAATATCCGCACTGTCTTGTATTATGCCAAATATTGGAGGGCCTAGGGCTTCTAAAAGGAAGATTATATCAAGTGTGATTCATTCACAGATACTTTATGCTGCACCTGTATGGCAAAAAGTAACCGAAAGCAGAGGCTTCAGCAGGAAACTGGCTAGTTTGCAGAGACTGGCCTGCTTGAGAATAGCAAGCGCGTACAGGACAGTATCGACGGAAGCAGTAGAAGTCATAACGGGCGTCCCGCCTATAGTTCTTCTGGAGAAGGCCAAAATATATAGTGGCACTCAAAGACAAAGTGCCAGAGACGATCTCATAGCTAGCTGGCAAGAAAGATGGACAAGTGGGACTGAAGGAAGGTGGACATACAGGTTAATACCAGATATAAAAACCTAGATTGAAAGGCCATCCGGAGAGATTGAGTATTTCCTCACGCAAGCTTTATCGGGGCACGGATGCTTTAGAAAGTATTTACATGATCGGAAAAGAGCAAGTAGTGAAGTATGTACCTACTATGGAGTATGTACTAGTGTGGATTTTATATGCCCGAGGTGGAAAAGCATCAGGCATGGCTACAGTATGGCCATGCCATATATATATATATATATATATATATATATATATATATATATTATATATGTATGTATATGTGTGTATATATATATATGTGTATGTATATGTGTGTATGTATATATATATATATATATATATATATATATATATAAGGGGGCGTGGTTAGCTCAGTGGTAGAGCAATGGACTAATATGCTGGAGGACTTGAGTACAAATCTGTGTGTCTGCATTCATGGGTTGGATTCGGCCTCCCTAACCATTCCAAGGCCAACCCAGGCTCTAAATAATTTATTAATGTGTACCTTGGTGCTAATGCCCCTAGTAGTCGAAGCAGAAAGGGGAAAATCGGGCGGTCGGTGCATAGTATTGACCGCACTATCTCCCTAGTGTGCCGTATGGTCATGAATCAGATAACTCTATAGTATCTGCCCCTCGGGGCCCTCGTGGCCTGTTACGGGACTAATTATGTATACAGGGTGTCCCAAATAAGACGGCTCAAACTAATTTTGCGGCCAAACGGTTGGCCTGAAAAACAAATTCCAGGGGTAAAATTTGTAGGACTTGACTTAAGCTTTCTAACTATGTGAACCATTTAACACATTTACTGCGCATGTGCGCTCGGCGCTAGATGAAATGTTGGGGTTTGCAGATGACCCCTATTATTATGCACATCATTTTGAAGGGCATTAAAAAACAAAACCTTTGTCGCAAATCGCACTTCGATATCTTTAAAATCAAATGAATTGCGTGCGATTCAAATTTTATTGTTTTAAATAAAAACGATTTTTTGTAGGTACTCACAGTGGTCGGTTATGAATGTGTGATACATGACTTTGAGGTATTGTTTCCTCAACTTTCTGAAAAAAATATGGCCGTTCCTCTAAAAGAATTATTTTTCCTAATAATTTTAATAAAATTTAAAATAAGGCATCTTTTTTAAGTATTTGGTCTGATTTTTTCGTTTGAGACCTACAATTTAAACCTATTTCATTGATAGATTAAATAATAAATTGTAAAGAAAGCTCTTATCTTGCAGTTTCATAGCTTCCATTTTACTGTATTTTTATTCCTTCAAAAATGAATAGTGTCTTCAAAGAAGACACCATTGAAGTCTGAAACATATGCTGTCAACTGCTCTCAATACTTGTTCCTCCAATATAGCTCTGCAGGCTTCAGCAATCCTTCCTTGCAGTTGGTCTTGTGTGCTAGGCGGATTAGAGTAGACCATATTTTTAAGTGTACCCCACAGGAAGAAGTCCAGCGGAGTGAGTTCAGGTGATCTAGGTTGCCAAGAAATAGGGCCATCTCTACCAACCCAATGGTTTCCGAATATGGAGGTTACAGCATTCCTAGCTTTTGGGAATAATGGGCTGGACAGCCGTCATGCTGGAACCACATTGTACGTCTTGTCTCTAGCGGTAAGTTTTCCATGGGCTCTGGAAATCGATCCAAGATGAATGTCCTGTAAGCATTCTCTGATTCCAAAAAAATATGGGCCAATAATTTTACTGCCCAGGATCCCGCACCTGATTTTACCGGCCACCGATGCTGGTGGTGCAGCTACCTTATCCAGTGAGGGTTATTCATGGACCAATAATGTGAGCTATGTCTGTTCACGGACCCATCACTTACAAATGTGGCTACATCACTGAAGAGAACATTCCTCATGAATATCCCGTTTTGACGTAAGGAGTTGATTCCCCGCCTGCAGTATTCCTCCCTCACTTCCATATCTCAATTTGAAAGGTCTTGATGGAAAGATATGTGATACGGGTGACACTTACTGCGGTGAAGAGTTACTCTTGAAATCCGTGTTTCTCTGGCAATCTCCTGAACACTGATGTGAGGATTTCTTCTAACAAGGTCCAAGATGATGTCCTGGTCTCTTCTTTGATGTCTTCTGGTGAAAGAGAAATGTCCTTGTCGGGCGTTTGACACCAGGCGCAAAATCGTTTTGTAAGACGGATGAGCTCGGTTTGGGTAATACTGCGCATAAAGTCCAGCAGCCATCGGAGCTTTTTGTCTACACTCCCCGAAAAAAATAATCATATCCACAATCTCACTACTTGTGAACTTCATGGTTGAACGCGAATATTACACTAATTATGAACAAAAGCAATATAATGAACCATAATCCAATAAGGAATATAGGATCCAAAGGATTAGATAGATAACATGAATGATCAGACTAGATAGCTTTAGCTTAGTTTATCCCTGAAGAAGAATTAGACTAAATACTTAAAAAAAGATGCCTTATTTTAAATTTTATTAAAGTTATTAGGAAAAATAATTCTTTTAGAGGATCGGCCATATTTTTTTTCAGAACTTTGAGAAAAAAATACCTCAAAGTCATGTATCACACATTCATAACCGACCTCTGTGAGTGTCTACAAAAAATCGTTTTAATTTGAAACAATAAAATTTGAGTCGCACGAAACTCGTTTTATTTTAAAGATATCGTAGTGCGGTTTGCGACGAAGGTTTTGTTTTTTATTGCCCTTCAAAATGATATGCATAATAATAGGGGTCATCTGCAAAACCCAACATTTCATCTAGCGCCGAGCGCACATGCGCAGTAAATATGTTAAATGGTCGACATACTTAGAAAGCCCTACAACTTTTACCCCTTTTTTTTTTTTACAACTTTTATTATATATATATATATATATATATATATATATATATATATATATATATATATATATATAAAATAATAATATTTGTCTTACAGCACTGATGAAGGCTTGAATTTTAAGCCGAAATGACGGCAAAAATCAAATGTATTTTTTTTATATAAAATTTAGTTTTATTAAACTTTTATGTAAGATCATAAACGTTTGTTGTTATAATTGCGCCTGACAGACAGCTGTAACATACCCTACAATGACAAAACAAATATGGAAGTAATTTGAAATTGTATCCGGAAGTACTAGTTCCCAAATAAGTATAATTTATCACTCCAACAGGATAAGTGCTGCGTAATAAATTACCTTAATAAACGAAAATGATAACATGTCAGCAGGACCTAAATTTGATTTAGATAATAGACTCCTCTCTGATTTCCTTACATTTCAACTCTATAATGATCACCTAATTAACCTTCGCCTGAGCTAGTTTAGAAATTATGGGCCCAGCATGAAAAATTACTAAAAGCTCTCCTTAATCAATGGTCAAAAATAAGAATCTATCTTAAGGGCGTTTCCCCTCCAGCGGGCAAATGTAAAGGTCGTTTTATACACGTTCTCCAGGGGAATTAAACTATCTATATTGTGGTGCCGTGTATTCTGTAGCGTTTTTTTTACTATAAGTATCAAACATCTACTACCGTTCGAATATGTTTGTACTGGAACACACACATAAACAAACTGGTTTTACAAACTACATTGGGTAGGCGTCTGGACTATTGTGTGTTTGTAACATATGAATTGCCAGGAAATCTTTTAATTTAAAGTATAAGATTTTTTTTTTAAATGCCGTTATTGATAAAAATATGCTCCTTCACTGACCATACATATTTCCTAACGTGAAACAAGCATTTTTATAATCATTATTCAGCTGGCCGTTAACGTAATCTTCCAATTTTCGTACTAGGCGAAAGGTTAAATAATAAAACTTCACTTCATATTTGCACTAACTTTATTTCTTCCCTATATGTTTCACACCTTTTTGGTACCTCTTCAGGGGAACAAGCTACAAATATAAATCATACTGCATCAACTTGAGGAGGAAAACCTACGATTACTATGGTCACGTCTAGACTGATCATGGTCTGAAAAAATCCAATATGGTGGAATATATTCAGTCGATCTATAATCGATATGTCATATGTTTAAAATTTAATATCCAGAAGAGTACAGTCTTTAAATTAAAACCCTCGTCCCCCTCTCATTGGAACATATTTTTTTATTGTTTGTCAAATAAGTTAATACAAAAACTGAAATACAAAAACTGAATACTATTTTTGTTAACTTATTTGGCAAACAATAAAAATATAAATTCTAATGAGAGGGAGTACGAGGGTTTTTATTTAAAGACTTTATTCTTCTGGATATTAAATTTTAAACATACGACATATTGATTATAGATCGGGTGAATATATTCCACCATATTGGAATCTTTGAAACCATTATCAGTCTAGACGTGGCCATAGTAGTGGAAGGTTCTCCACCTCAAGTTGAGGCTGTAAGACTTGTATTTGTAGCTTCTTCCTCTTGAAGAGGCACCAAAAAGGTCTGAAACATGTAGGGCCGAAATAAAGTTAGTGTAAATATCTAGTGAAATTTTATTATTTGACCTTCCGCCTAGGACGAAAATTCGAAGCACTTTTATCGCCAATCTGTAAAACTTAGTCGTCAAAAAAGATGCGAATCCCAGAAATGCGGATTTCAGCATGTTTTGGTTTTGAATTTTCAAAAATATTAAAAGTAATTAAATTAAAACTAATCCGAACAGCGGAACATATAAAAATTAGTTGAAGTGAGATCCGGTAAATTAACTTTAGCTTCTCAGCGTTCTATGAGATATTCCATCAAGAAGTAGGAACCTTTCACTTGACCGGAGTAGGTTGTTTGTTTCACAGTTATTCATGAAAAATTGTTAATTTTTGGCAGTAACTGATATTAGTAATTGTTTCATCAGCTAATAAAATAGATTTGTGGATTAACCCTATCATACTCGACCAAACTCTAATCATTACATTTTAGCACCCATGTTCAAGCTCCCAAACGTTTGGCTTCATTTATTTTCTGCTGATGTTTATCCAGACGTTTGATTCTTCCCAGCTCCAAGGGAAAAAGCAAATATGGGACGCTGGAAGGAATAGCCTCTCATATTTTGGGCTAGAATGTAAGGTGCAAAAAAGGAAAATATGAGTAGGCGTACTTCACGAGATAGCGACTCGCCTTGTACCACCTCTGCATGATACCAATTCCAGTCTATTTTTATTTTTATTTATTTTTTTTTTTTTACGCCGCATCGACATATAGGCAATTAATGCCGGGCTATCTATAGGTTGCCACCCCTCCAAAACAGCCATGGCGGGGCTTGAAATAAAAAAACAGCCTGCTGCAGGTGGGGCTCGAAACCACATTTGCCACATGGGAATCCAAGGCGTCATCCACTGGGCCATGGGGAGAGCCCACCTGCGTTATTTTGCCTAGTTTACACGGGGTTAGTACTTGCCATTAGTGACTGTTATAAAAGCACTTGTACCAAGGTGCTCAGTGACATGTCAACAGGAAGGGCTTCTATTTAACGGCTTCTATTTAACCACGATTCTACATCTACTTCGCAGTTGTCCCTTGCCACCTTGTGTAAACATCCCAACAACCTAGTTTGTACTATTTTTTTTATGAAGTGGAATTTCAAACCACAGTTAAATTCATTGAAGAATTCTCTTCATGGGAACCTCTATCTCTCGACAAGTTCGACAACCTCTTAATTCTCTTCAATTCTACTTCAAGTTGTTCTATAAATATCGATACAAAAACTGAGGATAGGAAATAAAGCTCAAGTTGCAGTTTCAAAATCAGGAATTGATAAAGCTTTAGCGATGCAACTACGTTTCGACTAACATGGATGTTTTTAAGCTAAATTGATTAAGCTTTTTTATATGTTGCAAATCATCATGGTTGCGTGTCACTGAAATTGCTAGGCCATAAAAAAGCTTCAAGAACTTAGCTTGAAAATGATCATGTTGATCGAAATTTAGCTACATCGCTATAGCTTAATAAATTCCTGATTTTGAGACAGCAATTTAGGCTTTATTTCCTAACCTCAACGTTTGTAGCGGTTTTCAACCCGAATCTACCGATAAGAAAAAAATAAATAAAATGTTAAGAACCTTTTTCAGCGCAGTATCGCGATGATGCTCTATTCCTGGAGTTTCTTGCTAGTGTGAGCTTAGGTGCACACCACCTTATGACTTATGGCTGAGGGGGCTCCAGCCCCCCCCCCCCGAAAGTTTGAGTTGATCGGTGAAAATGTGTCATAAACCGTTAAAAATAAATTAAATAAGATCACTTAGTTGATAAAAAATATTTTATTTTGTATGTAATAACGTTTTAGTTGGTTAAAACTATTCCAAGTTCTAAATTATTAGTATTCCATTACCCGGAAATGGTCTCAGCCCCCCCGAAATTTTCCCAGCCCCTCCCGAAATTATTTTCTATATACGCCCATGTTAGCTCTAATCATGTTCGTATATAAACGGGGGCTGCAGCCTCCTCCCTCCCCCATTTTTTTAAATTTATTTAATAGGTAAAAATGGGGTCTCCTGTGGTCTAGTGGCTAGCGCGCTGGATTCATAAGTGGGAGATGGTGGGTTCGATCCCCACCGGGGCGGCAGGAATTTTCTCATCTCAGGGCTCGCTGAGAAAATTCATGGCTGCACCCTGGAGGCCGGCGCTAATGGCCAAGATTTGTCGATGCGCCGTAAAATGTGTCATAAGTACCTTAAAAATAAATTAAATGAGATCACTTAGCTCTTAGAAAAAAATAATGTTTTTTTTTTGGGTGCAATAGTATTCCATACCCCCGAATACTCCCAGCCACCCCCTCCCCCAAAGTTATCCCTATATACGCCCGCGGCTCTAATGCCGAACTAATGCAGGTAATGAGGTTGAAATAATATAAAAAATGCCTTCAAAACTACATTTTCCATCTATTCTGTATCGACTAACTCCAAAATGTACAACCAATTAAATAAATTTGATAACGCCATTGGTTTAAAAGTGTTTTCAGATTTTATTATTATTATCACAGTCACTGTCAGAGTTGTAAGCTTTCAAGATACAACGAAATGTATATCTTCATTGAATTTCCTAAGTCAGGCAAACATTTGTTCGATATTTCACTTTATTTTCTGATTTATATTTACATGAATGCACTTATAGAAGTGCAATTTAACCCGATATGTTTGACAATGTGTCTTCCCGCAACGAATCAAGGACGTATATATTCTTAGAATAAGAAGAGAAAGGACACGTTATTTACTCAGCAAAATGACTCCCCTAAGAGCCAGTTCCAGCCACTCCAAAATTTAATTCGGCTCATACATTATATTGATTTTTGGATCTCCATAAAGCACTTCATTCATGAAATCCCAACGTGCAGCACGTTGAAGTCCCACACGTGGACAAGCTCGTTGGTACATTTACGAGTTTTTTAATAATCAACATTCATTCATTGTTAAATATAATTTTAACCTTATCAGTCGTAATTGTAATTCATTTGCAACAAAATTCATCATAAAACACTGTATAATATAGAGCCAGATTTATTCTGATAGAAGCGAATTTAGACTTTTCGCATGTATAAATTATTCAAATTAAATTTCAGAAATCCTAGTGAATCCACATTTTTTTAAAGAAATGTGTATGCTAGTGATACACGTCAACAGCTAGAGTAGTCGTTGGCGTGCTGAGGAACTTACTTCCAATTAGTCGACATAGCTAGTGAAAAATGTACCTTTTTTTTTTTTTAATTCTAATTTAGGAGAAAATAAATAGTTGTCTTACCTTCCTTTGCCTCGTCAATCGTTGCATAATAAAGACCATGGTATGTAGTAGCGACTATAACCAGTCCTAAAAGCCCCAAAGTTAAGATCCTGAATGAAAAAATAAACAATATAAACAACAAAAAATTATAATAATGTGACTTATTTAAATATTATCTTTTTATTACAAATTCGTCTTATCGTAATGAATGGAACGCGCCGTCAGTGAAATTACTTTACGTACTTAATTTTGGAAAAATGACCTCCCCAGTTTGGGATATGAGCTCAGCTATTTCTATGAGCGGATGTGAATTTTGTGAAACACACTCATGTACAACTAATTGTAAGTAAAATTATTTACTTACTATTACACATTGAGGGGGGGGGGGTTAATGTTATTTCATCAGTTCAACAGCGCAGGGACGTCAACACTTGCGAACATTTACACGATTTTCTGCCCTAAATGTATATAGATTTTCAAATGGATCTGCATTCGAAAACACCAATTCGCCCATTTATAGACAAATTATGGATCCAATTTTCAGACTACTAAAAAAAAAATATTTTTTTCAATTTTCGTGACGAAATCGGTGTGTCCAAGTTGACAAAAGTCCAATTGCGATTCGGCAAATTTCTAATTTTTAGCGCGGTTCCTCCCTCCCCCATAGGGAGGAACCCCGCTTATAAGGTTGATACAATGAAACAATCCGAAAGTGCCGACTCAAAAATTTCGCGTTTCAGAACCCCTAGAGACCGAAAATAACGGCGGTTCAAATTTGTATATAAATATATATATATATATATATATATATATATATATATATATATATATATATATATATATATTTATTTATTTATTTATATATATATATATATGTATATATTTATTTATTTTTATATATATATATATATATATATATATATATATATATATATATTTGTCTGTTCGCTCTGTAGCTCCCAGACGAATGGTCCGATTTTGATGAAATTTGGTACAAAAATCTTTCGTCTAATTTGAAAGGTCAAGGTCGTTAACCAGCAAAATCCGCCTACTGGAAGATGGCGTTTGGGGCGAAATTCGCGCAAAAAAAAATCGTAACGCTTACGTTTTTGAGTTCATGAGCTTGTAAGTACTCGTTTTATATACTTCCTGGGCTAGGAAAACGAATGAAACCATTTTCAAGGCGATAGCTTTAACCGTTTTCGAGAAAATGGGAAAAATACTTTTTGAATACCGTTTTTGGTTTGGGTACTTAGAATCATGGGATTCAGTTGAAACATTTTCTGCATGTTCTACTTTCATCAAAACTAATATGTTGAAATTTTGGTTACGTTTGGCGTTAAGGAAGGGTTAGAATAAAATATTTTATTAACAGACATAAAAAGTTTTAGTAACTTTGTTTACTTTCCTTAATATCTCGAAAAAGGTTGAGAATCTTGGTAAACGGAAGAATACCATTAGAAAGCTTATTAAATGCTCTAAAAAAAGGTTCTAATGAAAGTTTTGATTAGGCGATGTCAATCGGAGAAATAAGATCTTAAAACTTTAAAGTAATTGATTTCGCTTATTCGAACTGTTCTTTTTGTCTGTTATTTATTACTTGTTATTTTTTAATTGCTTATAGTTAGATAATGTATTTGAAAATAAAACAGGTAAAGAAAAATAAGAAAAACAATTTAATGTTAGAGATATGGATTTCCAAGATATAGCTTTTCAACTGCCTAGCGTCCTTCCTAGGGAGGGTTGTTTGTCTTTGATTTTGGTACTTAGAATTATGGGATACAGTTGAAACATTTTCTGCATGTTCGAATTTCATCAACACTAATATGTTGAAATTTTTGTTACGTTTAGAGTAAATGAAGGGTTAGAATAAAATACTTTATTAACAGACAAAAACAGTTTTGGTAACTTAGTATACTTTCGTTAGTATCTCGAAAACCTTTGACAATCTTGTGAAGCGGAAGATTACCATTCGAAAGCTTACATATGCTCTACAAAAAAGGTTCTGAAGAAAGTTTTAATTAGGCGATGTCAATCGGAGAAATAAGTGCTTAAAACTTTAAATTAATTGATTTCGTTTATTCGAACGGTTCTTTTTGTCTGTTTTATTCCTTGTTATTTTTTAATTGCTTATAGTTGGATAATGTATTTGACAATAAAACTGGTTAAGTAAAATAACAAAAACAATTTATTGTTAGAAATATAGATTTCCAAGATTCCAAGACCTTGTAACTAGCGGGACCTAGTGTTGGCCGACCCTTCCAGGTAAGATCGTATATCATGACCTTTCAAGACCTTTCAAGACTTTACTACACACAGGAATGGCGTTAGTGACCTTAAGGGTTGACAAGCCATTATAATAATTAATTAAAAAAAAAAAGACTTCTATTTTAATCTTTCCAAATTAGACTAGGGATATGAACGGAACCGCGCTAAGCTGATGCAGTTCCTGCGAGACGGACTTTTGATTATATTAGCAGATTATAAAGTGATCCCAAAAGAGTGCCAACTACATCATGGAAAACACAAACTGTTACCTATCTCTCAAATGAAAAAATGTAATGGAAAAATATAACTACTTTCTGGAGTAAACCACTCCCACCTCAAGATGAACCAATTTTGATGCTTATTGAACTCCTTCAATCATTTGCTAGGGGAATACTATATACCAAGTTTCGTGACGAAAATGCAAAAAAACTCTGGTGTGTTTCGTGTTAACAGTAGCTCATGAAATGTTGGACGTGATTCTTTACATCGACATAACTTTTTTATTTATGGACCGATTGACATGAAAAAAACCCTAAATGTTAAGTGAAGCTTACCAGAATATATTAGTGAAAACCGCAACTAAATCGGATAAGCCGTTTCTGAGATTAGCGCGCACAGAAAAATAGACAAAATTCTAAAAATCATTGTTTAGGGTACTATTGCGTTGATAAATACCCCCAATAGTATTTTTTCCCTCATATCTTCTATGTAGAGACAGCGATCCGTTAGAATTTTTTTATATTATTTGCTTTATAGTTTTTTTTTTTAAATGAAAATGTGATGTGGATGGAGGTATCCTAATTTTGCGCTTCGGGCGACTCAAAAGTGTAAGGGAAGTGACGTCATTGGTAATGGGGTAAAATTAAATTCGTAATTTGACGGGAATTTATTTTAATCGTGAGGTAAATACATGGATATCTATATATATATAAAAAAAATCACGTGTCTGTCTGTTTGCTTCTTTGTTTCTTTGTTTGTTCCTTATACAAATCCACACCGATTGACCGATTTTGACCAAACTTGGCACACGGGTAGGTCTTGATACAAGAAATCTCCTAGGCTAGGTCAAAATAGTCAAATTTCAAAATTTGGTCAAAAGGTCAAAAGTTTTGTTCAAGAAAAATTGGCTACACTGAACCATTCAGATTGTGACGGCCATTTTGAATCGACTACTACTGGCCTCTGTCGGCTGTTAGATGAAGTGCTGTTGTCCTGGCCTCTGCCGGGTATCATTATGAAGTACAAAAAGACCGACTCGCAGGAACTGCGTCATCTTAGCGCGGTTACGTACATCTCGAATAAATAGAATAGATTAGCATCACAAATCACAGGAAACTGACAGTAGCCAACTTACACTGAATAATACGGATAATTCTTAATCCTCATTCTTGAGGAAGGCTGAATAAGTCAATACAATTATGTACTGAAAACGTACTTACTCTTCGACTACTGCTCAGAAGGCTCTATTCTAAACAACCAAAAATTAATTGTCACTTTAAGTATCTTGTTTTACTAGCAAATTCGTTTTATTGTTATAATCAACTGTAAATTTCTGATTTATGGCGAATAAAATTCAATTCTGTCGTGGGTTAAATCTTTCTATAAAATAAGAAATAAAAATAACTTCAGTTGGAGGCTATGAGGAAGGTTATATAGACAGAATTAAAAATAAACCACGTCATCATGATTAGCCACAGCCATCTTGATTACCACAGCCACTCCAAACTTATTATTACCAAAACCTTTCACCGCTTCTTAGCTTATTATACTACTATACTAATTTTACTGATAAATGCAATTTAAAACAAGAAACACCAACTACAAAGTGAGATAAACAAAGAGAAAAACCGTTTCTTTTTAAGCTTTAAGCGCTTATATCTCTGATTGACGTTGCCCCATCGAATATTGCTTCAGAACATTTTTTGTAGAGAATGTAGTAAGCATTCGAATGGTCACCTTCCACTTACCACGATTTCCCAACCGTTATCGAGATATTTACGAAAAACGTATAAAGATCCGAAAACTTTTCATGTCTATTAATAAAAAAAATGTTTTCGCATACTTCCTTATCTCCAAATATAACCAACATTTAAATATATCGGGTGGAATTAATTTTCAAGATGTCAACTTCAACTGAATCCCGCGATTCTAAGTACCCACAAAAAAATAATGACTTACAAAAACATTGATTCCATTTTTCTCAGGAACGGTTAGAGATATCGCCTTGAAAATGGTTTCATTCGTTTTCCTATGTTAAGAAACATATAAAACAAGTACCTGCAAGCATATAAACTCAAAAACGTAAGTGTAACGAATTTTTTTGTGCGAATTTCGCCATAAACACTATCTTCCAGTAGGCAGATTCTGCTGGCTAACGAACTTGACCTTTCAAATCAGACGACAGATTTTTGTACCAAATTTCATCAAAATCGGACCATTTTTGAGCTTGATAGAGCGCGAACAGACAAGCATATATATAAATATATACATACATATATATATATATATATATATATATATATATATATATATATATATATATACAAATTTTAGCCACCTAAATTTTCGTGATCTATAGGGTCTGAAACGAGAAAGTTTCTAGTCGGCATGTCCGGATCGCCTCATGAGGTCAACCTCATAAGCGGGTTCTCCCTATGGAGATAGGGAGTGACCGTGCTAACAAATTCACATCGTTTGACCGATTTTCGTAACTGGGTATAGACAACCAGGTATCAATCAGATCTTGATACGGGGAGAGTCATAGACAGAAATTAGGTGTAGCATGGCACACTGGGTAACAGCTAATTTGCAATAAATTTATAAATTATGGACTGAAAGGAATAAACGGTTTTTATGTACTTCATAAATGATATTTTCATATCAGAGGGAAATCAATCATTTCATGTATTCTTAGACATTTCCATCCACCAAAGTATCTTGAGAGGTAATTATTATTTAATACTCATCTATGAAATCAACACTGGATAGTTTTTAATGACTTTTGAATTTGCTATGACTTTTCCCACGTTTTGGATATTCCGAATTTTTGTGCGGCGATAGTATGAACCGCTCTCCATTGATGTTGACATTTATATTTTATAATGGGAACTGCGAACTTGATATTTACTTCAAAGTGACTATTATGTTGTCTTTATTTGAAGTTTTTCAAGGAAATGAAACATGTTATCATCTAATTTCTATGTTCGTGCTATTCTACTTACAAGAACACGTAAGCGCCGCTGGAGAAATTCCATCCCAGCTCTTCGACAGTGCAAGCTTTCTCGTCTACAATAATTCGAGCATTTATTCCACTCTTTTTAAAAGCTGGAACAAGAAGGTCAGACAGAGAGTTCTCAAGGTCGAAACGATCGCAGCCAGAAGGAATGCAGAGACCCCAGTAGAACCTGTCTCTGTGTTTTATTCTTTGGTCTTTTACTTTCTGAAAAAATATATAAGTATAGGTATATATTATATTTAAGACACAAACATTCTCTCTCCCTCACTCTGTCTCTTTCCACTCACTCTTACTAACAAATATCGATTTTATTTACAGGATGTCCCACATATGCGGGACATAAGTGAAATTTCTTGAAAACCTTAAGACAAATTGGAAAATTGTGCAGGAGAAACTTTTTACCTAATAAGAAGCCGAAGAGGTACTAGAATGCAATAAAAAAAAAAAAAAAAAATTATTTTTCTTTTTCTATACTGCCTCCATCCGTGTGTGATGTAGTCATATCTTTTGGTAGAGGCCGATAGCTATGATATATTTTAATACTTTTTCTACAGACCTTTCGTCGTCCTGTAAGATTTCAGCTAGGCTGCCTTTAGAGACGGGCGATCTGAATCGATCTTTTTAAAGATTCGATCTCCAAGTGCCGATCTTTTAAAGAATGGATCAATCTAGAATACCGTAAAATAATGTGTCTTTTATTTTAAATAATCAAATAGTAAATCTCACCTCTTCTTACTCATTCTCATTTCTATTATTTAACTGAAGAAAAACTTCACAGAACAGTGTCCTATATCCAGTAACAGACTTTTAATATTAGAATAACATTATACAACGACTCAACACCTTCCGTTTCTCCATGGGCGTATATAAGGGGGGCTGCAGCCCCCCCCCCCGAAATTTTGATTTGATGGTAAAAACTTGTCGTAAAACCCTTAAAAATAAATTAAAAAAAGTCCGACTCGCAGGAACGGCATCATCTTAGCGCGGTTCCGTTCTTAACCCTAATGCCATTTGAAAATCTTAGAATAGAAATAAACTTCTTTTTTTTTATATATATATCTCGTGAAAATTGTCAACATCCTCTCGAACTTGTCGAATAAAAGCGATATTAAGGCGTCAGGGAAACCGGTGTAGTAACCTACACAGAAGCGGAAATTACACAATCTAGCTCTCATTCTAAAGTAAAGCTCTATACATCAATAAAATAAAACAAAAACGTGCATGCATGGGCGTATATAAGAAGGGGCTGCACCCCCGCAATCGGTAAAAATGTGTCGTAAAAACCTTAAAAATAATGATAAGATCACTTAGTTCAGAAAAAAATAATTTCTTTTGGTCGTAATAGCGTTTTAATTGTCTAACTATTCCATGTTCTAGATTTTTATTATCCCATACCCCCCAAAATCTTTTCAGGCCCCCCCCCCCCCAAAATTCTCCCAGTCCCCTCCAAAATTATTTTCTATATAAGCGTAAACATCCTTCTCATTTACTAGCTTTGTTTTATTGAAAAAAAAAATGCAATCAAAATAACAGAACCCAAATAAAAAATAAGGCGTACAACATAAATAAAAATGAATAACTAAAGTAAACAGAGACACAAAAAGTCCGTCACGCAGGAGCTGCATAACTAAGCACTTTTCTCAGAATTTGGGTAGTGTAGACTAGTTTCCAGAATAATTTGCTTAAAATATCCTACATAAATAAAATAAAAACATGAATAGTTCTCTTTTAATTTTGTAATGAGTAACTGTTCAATTATTAATTTTGTAATTAATTTGCTTCCAGAGTTATGTTTACACATAGTACCTACTACACTACTCAATAAATACAAAAGAACTTCATATTTTAGTATCTGACGCAGGAACAGAATACAGTCCCTCTAGTGGTAGAAAGCGCTCCTTGCGGCGGCCTTGCGAACCTACGTCTGGCAAGCCAATTCTATTGAAATATATTACAAAGTAAACCCCCCTTTCCGATTGACCGATTTAGCTCATTTTTACAACACTTCTTTCCCATGAGTTACCCACGGCGTTTCGTTACAATACAGTAGAAATTACGACCGGTATGAGTATATTAGTAATTTGGGTCCGGAATAGACATGCGCGCCGCGCCGGCGCCGCTACGCCACGCCGGGTTTTGAGTGGCGCGCCGCCGCCGAGCCTAGTCAGTCGGCGCGCCGATTTCGTTGGCAATACTGGACGAAAGGGTGTAGCGGGTGGGTTAGGGTAGGAAAACAGCGAGTGTACTGCGTGGTAACCTGCCGCCATTTTTGGCTTACCTTCTCTTCGAGCAAACGCTTGTGTGTTGTGCTATTTGATTGGGAAAAAGCGGAAAATAAAATAATTTTAGGTATAAAAAAATGGTATTTAACTCAAAAAATAAAGCCTGCTTTTGTGGGAGATATTTTGAGAACCTCGCAATTGAAGAGAAAAACAAAAGGCTGACTCGCAGGAACTGTGTCATCTTAGCGCGGTTCCGTTCATATCCCTAGTGTCATTAGCTAAGTAGTAGAAGCAGTTGTTGGTAGGTTTTGATCTTTCGTGAAAAATTTAAAATGAATCTCAAAGAGAAAGAAGATTTAAGGCTCCAAAACAGGAAACTGATAGTATTCTAAGCGGAAATGACTCCCCCTACCTTCTCAAGGTTTGCCAAGGAAAACACTATTACCAATACGTTTCTCATTTTCATACCTTATTTTATTAAAATATTAATTTTACTATTAAATGCGATTGAAAAAACAATAACCAATTAAAACGTTTGGTAAGTGACAAAACTCTGTTGAAAAAAACAAAACTAACAATTTTGAAGTTAGAAGCATCTATTTCTCGGATTTACATCGCCCCATCAAAAATTACATCTGAACTTTTTTTGTAAGGAATTTAGTGAGCTTTCGAATTTCCACTTTCCACTTACCACGATTCCCCCCCCCCCCGTTTTCGAGATATGTAAGATATACGAAAATCCCAAAACCTTTCAAGTCTGTTAATGAAATATTTTATTTATTGTACTTCCTTAACTCCAAACGGAACCAAAATGTATCTACCTTAGTTTAGATGAATATCAAACTTCTGAACCAAGTTCTAACTAAATTAATCGTTTATGAGTACCCAAACTGAAAATTACTTTGGAAAACGAGGTGTTTTAATGTTTCTCAAAACGGGTACAGATATCGCTTTAAAATGGTTTTATTCGTTGTTCTACGTTAAGAAATCTATAAAACGAGTACCTGCAAGCATATGAACTCGAAAACGTTAACGTTACGATTTTTTTCGCGCGAATTTCGCCCCAAAAACCATCTTCCGGTTAACAGATTCTGCTGGTTCACGAATTCGACCTTTCAAATTAAGAAAAATATTTTTGTACCAAATTTCATCAAAATCGGACCTTTTTTGAGACATGAGGAGCCCGAACTGCGTCATCTTAGCGCAGTTCCGCTCGTATCTCTAGTGCCATAAGTTAAGGATACGTACAGTTATTGGTAGGTTTTGATGTACCGTTAAGAATATAAAATAAAATCTCAAACAGAAGGATGTTTACGGCGCAACAACGATCACCCTGCGAAAACACTAAGATTCTCATTTTCTTACTTCCTTTTACGAAAAGGCTAATTTTACTGATAATTTCAATTTAAAACAATCAATTGAAAAGTGAGATAAACAAACCGACCCCCCCCCCCTACAAAAGAACAATACAAACGCTTTCAAAGTTTTAAGCCCTTATTTCTCCGATTGACATCACTCCATCGAAAATGTCTTTAGAACCATTATTGTAGAGATATTTTGTAGCGAACAGACATATATATATATGCTTGCCATACGTCCCGGTATTTGTCTCTTGTCTCTGGTCCACCCGGGTTTATCAATGTCCCGGAAACGGCTGTAAGATGTATAAAGTAATGGATTTAGTTTTTAAGAGTCATTTATGAATTGTTTACTTTTCTACAATGAATGCAGTGCCAAAGAAATGAGAACGATTGTAACTGTAATCAGAGAGCAAACGCAAGAACTAGCAAAAATAAGTAGCAAAATTTCCTTTTTTATTTTAACAAAGTGGGGAGACCAACAATTTAGTGTTTCAGATCCCCCACTCCTGTTACTCGCTGCGCTTAATAAAAAGGCTTAAAACTCACCATTTTGCTTCTAATTTTTACCATTTTTATCCCCCCCCCCGGTATGCCCTTCTCATATTAATGTGTCCCGGTTTCACTCACCAAAAATATGGCAAGCCTATATATATATATATATATATATATATATATATATATATATATATATATTAAAATTGTAACGTCTCCCTTGGGGGTTAAAAAAAATAGCCCACGCCGCGCGCGCCGCCGCCGCCGACCATTTTAGTCCATATTCCGCCGCCGGAATAATATTCAGCCTCGGCGCGCATGTCTAGTCCGGAATAAACCCCCGCTCCTAATAAACCGATTTAGTTTATTTTTACAACACATTTTTACCTGTAGATTACCACTACGAATACCGAGTTTCGTCGAAATATAACAAAAATCAGGGCTGGTAGTGGCGAATTGGTATTGTGGGTCCGAAGTAAACCCCCCGCCCTTCTAATGAACCGATTTAGTTTATTTTTACATCTCACTTTTCTCTCTAGATTACTACTACGAATACCAAGTTTCGTCGAAATATAACAAAAATCACGGCTGGTAGTGGCGAATTGGTATTGTGGGTCCAAATTAAACCCCCCCTCCTAATGAACCGATTTAATTTATTTTTACATCTCACTTTTCTCTCTAGATAAACATTACGAATACCAAGTTTAATTGAAATATAACAAATATTACGGCTGGCATGGTGAAATTAGTGTTTTGGGTTCGGGGTAACCCCCCCCCCCTTCCGGTGGTCCGATTTCGGTGGTTAACGAACACGTTCAATCGTTTGTTAATTGAATGCTATATACCAAGTTTGGTGACGAAAAAACAAAAACTCTGGCCGCTATCGTGTTAACAGACACATATATATGTATATATATATAAATTTTAATGGGGGTCATTATCGGTGTCTACTAGGTAGGATCGATAAAGATTTGAAGAAATTTTGAAGAAAGATTTGGACAAATTCCTATATATCACTGAAACCAAGCCTTTTATGTAAAAACACCTCTATACAAACGTTAAATATTTAACGGGACATTATGAATGAAAAATATACCTTAAAAGTTTTAAAAAGTAACAATTCAGAAAATCGATATGAATGGGAAAAAAAGTCCGTCTCGCAGGAACTGCATCATCTTAGCGCGGTTCCGTTCATATCCCTAGTCTAATTTGGAAAGATTAAAATAGAAGCAGTTATTATTTTTTTTTAATTAATTATTATAATGGCGTGTCAACCCTTAAGGTCACTAACGCCATTCCTGTGTGTAGTAAAGTCTTGAAAGGTCATGATTTACAATCTTACCTGGAAGGGTCGGCTAACACTAGAAACTGTCCCGCTAGTTACAAGGTCTTGGAATCCTGGAAATCTATATTTCTAACAATAAATTGTTTTTGTTATTTTACTTAACCAGTTTTATTGTCAAATACATTATCCAACTATAAGCAATTAAAAAATAACAAGTAATAAAAAACAGACAAAAAGAACAGTTCGAATAAGCGAAATCAATTACTTTAAAGTTTTAAGCTCTTATTTCTCCGATTGACATCGCCTAATCAAAACTTTCATTAGAACCTCTTTTTTTTAGAGCATTTAATAAGCTTTCTAACAACAGAAAATTAATTCTCATTTTAACTATCCTGTTTTATACACAAGTACATTTACCTAATATAAGAATTACAAAAATAATAAGCAATAAAAAACTAAGGGAAAGAGACAAAAATTACAAAAAGAACAACAAAAACCCGTTCATAAGAACAAAACAGACGTATTTGAAGTTTAAAGCGCTTATTTCTCCGATTGACATAACCTAATCAAAAATAGTTTTAGAATCATTTTTGTAGAGAATTTAGTAAGCTTTTAAATAGTTTCTATCCACTTAAAATAAATAAGGTTTCCTTTATTGTATTGATTTTTTTTTTTCAAGTGCTGCTTCATTGAAATCCGAGTTAACATTTTATTAAAAAAGTTTTTTTGTTTTTTTTGTAAAAAATATACAATTTTACTCTAATTTGAAGAAACAAAATTTACTTAATTATTGTATTACATAATATTATATTAATGTGTTATATTAACGTATTTTCTCCTTCCCAATAATGATAAAACACCCTTATGACGTCAATCTGACGATATAATCCAGGAGTCCTGTCTTGAAATGTCGACGTTTCATTACCCATTGGCAACGAAAAAAAATCAGTGAATACACACACACACACACATATATTCAGGGTGTCCCATATGTGTCCACCCCCTTTTCCTCCTAGAGTTGTTGGAATTTCGAAATGAAACTTGGTAGGTCTTAGTTATGTTGCATGAGGTTTCTTTTAAAGGTTTATTTGACTTTGTAACATTCTTCAGCGCATCTAACTCTTGATTTTCTAATGGCGGCAGGTATTTTTTATGACGAATTCTGATAGAAAATTTAATTTTAAGACTAATTTATTCCGAGACATCTTTTGATCCGACGCACCGTTTGCGCGTAAAACGCAAAAACCTGAAAAATATTTCCCTTTTGTAGACAAATTCCTATATATCACTGAAACCAAGCCTTTTATGTAAAAACACCTCTATACAAACGTTAAATATTTAACGGGACATTATGAATGAAAAATATACCTTAAAAGTTTTAAAAAGTAACAATTCAGAAAATCGATATGAATGGGGAAAAAAGTCCGTCTCGCAGGAACTGCATCATCTTAGCGCGGTTCCGTTCATATCCCTAGTCTAATTTGGAAAGATTAAAATAGAAGCAGTTATTATTTTTTTTTAATTAATTATTATAATGGCGTGTCAACCCTTAAGGTCACTAACGCCATTCCTGTGTGTCTTGAAAGGTCAAGATTTACAATCTTACCTGGAAGGGTCGGCTAACACTAGAAACTGTCCCGCTAGTTACAAGGTCTTGGAATCCTGGAAATCTATATTTCTAACAATAAATTGTTTTTGTTATTTTACTTAACCAGTTTTATTGTCAAATACATTATCCAACTATAAGCAATTAAAAAATAACAAGGAATAAAAAACAGACAAAAAGAACAGTTCGAATAAGCGAAATCAATTACTTTAAAGTTTTAAGCTCTTATTTCTCCGATTGACATCGCCTAATCAAAACTTTCATTAGAACCTTTTTTTTAGAGCATTTAATAAGCTTTCTAATGGTATTCTTCCGTTTACCAAGATTCTCAACCTTTTTCGAGATATTAAGGAAAGTAAACAAAGTTACTAAAACTTTTTATGTCTGTTAATAAAATATTTTATTCTAACCCTTTCTAAATTTATTTTTCCATATGAAATTATTATAACATAAAACTAAAAAGAAAATTTGCCTTTGTTTTCATTCATAATACCCTGTTAAGTATTTAATCTACAACTTTGATCTTGGTATCATCTGAAAGGAAAATTAATAGGCTACAACGTTTACATAGAGGTGTTTTTACGTACAAGGCTTGGTTTCAGTGATAAATAGGAATTTGTCTATAAAAGGGCGATATTTTCCAGTTTATTGCGTTTTACGTGCAAACGGTGCGTCGGATCAAAAGATGTCTCGGAATAAATTAGTCTTAAAATTAAATTTTCTATCAGAATTCGCCGCCATTGGAAAATCAAGAGTTAGATGCGTTGGAGAAAAACTGGAAAATGTTACAAAGTCAACTAAACCTTCAAAAGTAACCTCATGCAACGTAACTAAGACCTACCAAGTTTCATTTCGAAATTCCAACAACTCTAGGAGGAAAAGGGGGTGGACACATATACTGGGACACCCTGTATATGTGTATATATATATATATATATATATATATATATATATATATATATAACCGAAAAAAAGAACATAACATTTATAACATTTTTTTCTATCTAAGATAGTTTAAAAGATAACATATTTGAGGTGTAATTTTAAAGGGTGATTTCACCCCTTAATCGTGCGATTGGGCCGATATAAAAAAATATATATCTATTATTTTCACGTGTTTAATAAATATACAAAGTTTCATAAAAATCGGCTCCAGTCAAATTAGTGAGATTTAATAAGGTTAAACTAAAATAAACGAATTAAAATTCAATACACACCTTGATTTTAGCCCAAACGGAGCCAAATTGGGAAATATTTTTGTACTCCAGTAACTCTTGTGGTTCCTCAATATTGTAGTATGTTGGAGATATCTGCATGAAGGCGTGACAGTACTGCCCTTGAATTTGGTATTCTGGTACATTCAATTTTACACACTGGTCGAAGTGTCCGTTACTAAATTCATTTCCATTTAATAAACCATATTCATGGAATATTGAAGCATCGTACACTGAAATAAACAATAAAATTATCATTGAAAATAAGAATCATTCGTGTATACTGGTCTGCCTATAAATTATAATGTAACATGGTACATAAACCCAATTGGACTCCCTACAGGAAAACAACTGGATTCCACAAAAGAGATACTCTTTTTCTGCACCAACTACAAATATTTACTGTGCCAAGGCACAAACCCTAAATTCCCTACAAGAAATAACGCATAATTGCACCAAGTACTAGATTTAGGCCCGCCGCATATTGAACCCAGCTCATGGTGTGGATGGTCTATGAAGCATAGAATTGAACGAGTTGCCGCATGTTGGACACAGTACACGGCTGTCACAGTTACTTGTAATATACGCAAGGAGACATTCGTCCTTTCAGTGCAGATTTTGTTGACGATAGTACCGATGCATTAACCATTCTCAGGCGTACTGCTAACGTTTCTTCACTCCCTATTGGTTTCTGCTCATTCCCTTACGTTCCCTTCCAGTTATGTCAATTTGTTATTTCGGAGCTATTAGTCCCAAAACTCGGATTTTGCGTGAAACCTCACATACTGCGTCATTTCAATCTAAATATGAATGTTGTAAAATGTATTTTGTTTAAGCATGAAAAATAGAATTTATGTACCTTTCAATTGGTCTTAATTGGCCGAAAATAGTATTCCATTGTTTTTGAATGCCTTATTTTCATATTAGAACGTTGCCTCCGCTACAAAGCATCCTGACTATATGGAACAAATCCATAACGCATTTGAAGCGATTGCAAAGTTGTACCCTGGATAAAAACGGAAATATTTGCAAGGCAGAAAATAATGAAGAAGCCTAGTAGCATTTTTTTTCCCGAGTTTTGGTACTTATTGCTCAAAATTACCGCCAATTTATGTATTCCTTCCAGTTCTGTCAATTTTAATCAGTTTATGTAATTCATTAAACTGCTTCCGGGTGGCCCGAAAACTATTTTTAGAACACTATCAGCAACTTCCCGAAACAGGTTGAGCTCTCTGTAAGTATTCCTCCTAGCTAAATTAATATTTGTCTTACTTCTCCTCTTAACTAATGAATATTGTAAAACCACTTCTTCATTTTCTGACTCGGATTCTAAATCCAGGTGTTCTAAGGCTGACATAGCAAAACCTCGCTTGTAGTTCTCGATCCATTCCCTGATCTGTGTTTTGCATGTATACGGCAGGTAATCTATGTGGGCTGGCTTCAATATGCGGTGAACCTAAACCGCTTAATGACCGCATTTATGTTAAACATTATGCCATCAATTACTTTTTTAATAAAATGTTATTACTTACTGATATAGCTCAATAGACGTCGATTTCTTTGGGCCAAAAAACAATAATTTTTTCGAGAAAAAAATCAATATATGTATTATTTTTCATAACATTGGCCGAGTTAACTCGGATTTCAATGTACCAGCAAAAAAAAAACAAAAAAAAAAACAATCTAGCCAAAAGTAATACAATACTTTAGTCTAATTAACAATTAATAATAAGAGCTCAAGTAACGGCAAATAAAACGGAGGGTAATAAAACACATACTGCTTGATTTTGAAAACAAATATCGTAAAACGTATTCTATTTTATATGCAATTCTATGTACAGAAATTATATAATTTATATTTATATAAATATTAGTGGACTCCCTTGGGATAATTAATCAACACATTTACGGTTAATAACAAACAAAATGAAAAAAACATAATGTAGCACCATTCCCCATGCAGATATCATGACAACTTCCGAATCCTCGACGTAACCTACACTTTGCATTAAACCAGGGGATCTCATCTAAATACTTATCTCGGGACTGATTGAAGAGCTGTGTCGCTTAGCAATCCCATTAATTTGGGCAGCCTCACTTTAATTAATTATTTTAATAAAGTGTTTTTCCCTTTTTAAACCTACTAAAAAATCACGCTTTGGTGTTTGTTTAATAGGTCTTGCTCATTACACTAAATGAAGCTCTCGGGTACTGTATACATTTATTCATACTCCACGAGTTTATTTTGTAAAGAATCCAATTAATCATTTCATTTAGCAACGGATTAGATTAATTTACTTTTAAAATTTCCATTTAATGTCCTTTTATATTTTTCATAATTTTATTTATAACTTAATTTATATTTATTATTGTAGTTATTTGATTCATTTTTGTTTTATAGCCCTGAAGGCTTGAAAATCAACGTGGAAAAAAATGACACCTCATTTTTTTTAAACAGAAATGTAGTTTTAACTATTTTGACTCAAACTCGTCTTTCTTGGAAGACCATTCAAGTCTGTACCACTCCACTCCAGATGTTGTGTAGTTAGGGCACCAATTACATCAACATATAAAAAGAGCTATTATAAATTGGTGGAAATTATTAGACAAATAGTACAATGAGTTACTAGTGTAAGTGAAAGCTTTGTCCAACATTTTTTCTTGGCTTTTTTGTTGTAAAACAATTCCCAGATAATACTCAGCACGCCCGCAATCACTTCGTAATACGTTCGAAGCCATCAAAGGGTATAAACAAACTTCGAGTAAATATAGGAATAATTCCCGAGTTTTAATTTTAATTATCAGCATTTATTTAAATTTTGATTGCATTATTAGAGGTTCAATGTCTGTAAAACCCTACAAGTGAGCTGTTATCAGGCTACTCTCCTCTGATCTGAGTGCTGGTATTTGACATGATAACCAAATCAAAGAAAATAGCTCCTTGAATTGGAGTTACATGTATGCTTATGGTCATAATAATTGAATAAATTGTATACGAAGATATGGTTGAACCTCACGTTATATAAATTCACTATCTTCTTTGTACAAAACCTGTAACTATTTAATATACAACTATGTTTTTTGTGTGAATGTTCTAGGGGCTAATGTGTTTATGTAAATAGCCAAACTAGGCAGTTCCAATATTTTTAAAAAAAGGAACTAACAGTTTAGATATTTTGATTTAGCTTAGGTACTTCTCCTATATATATAAGTATATAGGAGTATCTTATAAAGGAATGTTGCTAATTGCCAAAGCAGTCGATGTAACTAAAACAAAAGCTTGCATCTTGCATAAATAATCACGCTTTAATATAACTGTAAATTCTGAAACTGGGTGACCTCAGCACAAAACAGAGGCGCTTGGCGGAAGCTGTTTGAGGAGGTGTAGTAAGTAAGTAATTAAATCCTGAACACTTTATATCTACACATTTCTTCATTCTTCGTGTGTTGGCTTGGTGAAGCATGACGCCATTCATTTATGGACAACTGCGTATTGAAGCGGTGGTGAAGTTAGGGCAACTATATATAATATGGAATTAAACGCTGTGTTACTTCCCAACAAAAATCAGCACATAATATTTGGAAAAAAAAGAATGGTTCTAATATCACCAACAACGGAGGGAGATTTCCAGGTAAACCCCACAACTGATGAACAGGTAAACCTCCATCTCTAGTAATAAATAAAAATATTTTGTACTGTATACATACTTTTATCACATTAAATGACATTAATAACTTAAGAGAGGGAAGTATTTGAGAGTCCGGATAATTGTCACATTACAAGAGGAAGCGTACTTGAGGCTAAAATGTTAAATGCATTCCTAGTGGCGTATACTAACTTTTCACGGTCCACATGATTCAATATTTGTTTTATTAATTAGGTTAATGAACTTGCCATTCTGTGATAATCAGATAAATTGACTTGCTAGGGAGTGATAATTAGATTAATTAACTTGAAATTCTGTGATAATCATATAAATTGTGTTGCTAGGGAGAGATAATTACATTAATTAACTTACCATTCTGTGATAAAAAGATAAATTGTGTTGCTAGGGAGTGATAATCAGATAAATTGACTTGCTAGGGAGTGATAATTAGATTAATTAACTTGCCATTCTGTGATAATCAAATAAATTGTGTTGCTAGGGAGAGATAATTAGATTAATTAACTTACCATTCTGTGATAAAAAGATAAATTGTGTTGCTAGGGAGTGATAATTAGATTAATTAACTTGCCAATCTGTGATAAATAGGTGAAGAAACTTCCCATGTGATAATGGTATGAACTAATGTAAAACGGTAGATTCTGGGGCAAAACCCTGGCCTGGCAAGTAAATTGTTTAAAAGAGAAAAGATTCGAGATTTGTACCGTCCTATCTATATAGTGGTTTAATACGCTATTTAAAAAAATAGAAAATAATCCAGTTATAACAAAAGTGTCTGAAATGTCGAGGTAGTCTTGTGAGAGAACACCAAATACACTTCAAAACGTCCGAATCGCAGGAGCTGCATCATCTTAGCGCGGTTCCGTTCTTATCCCTAGTCTCATTTGGAAAGATTAAAATAGAAAAATTTATTATTTTGGTTCCACCTTTCTCGAAAGGTCTTGATTTATGATCTTACCTGGATGGGTCGGCCAACCCTAGAAAGGCCCCGCAGTTGAAAATTGTCACCATTTCTTCGATTCTCTATCTTTGAAAGCTATATTTCTAACAATAAATTGTTTTTCTTATTTTACTTAACCAATTTTATTGTCAAATACATTATCCAACAATAAGCAATTAAAAAATAACAAGGAATAAAAACAAACAAAAACCCCGTTCGAATAAACTAAATCAATTACTTTAAAGTACTTATTTCTCCGATTGACATCGCCTAATCAAAACTTTCTTCAGAATATTTTTTGTAGAGCATTTAGTAAGCTTTCGAATGGTAACCTTCCGTTTACCAGGATTCTCAACCTTTTTCGAGATATTAAGGAAAGTATACAAAGTTACCAAGACTTTTCATGTCTGTTAATAAAGTATTTTATTCTAACCCTTCATTTACTCTAAACGTAACAAAAATTTGAACATATTAGTGTTGATGAAATTCGAACATGCAGAAAATGTTTCAACTGAATCCCATGATTCGAAGTACCCAAACCAAAACCGTTATTCAACAACTATTATTCCAATTTTTTGAAAAAGGTTAAAGCTATCGCCTTAGAAATGGTTTCATTCGTTTTCATAGGCCCAGAAGCCAATAAAACGAGTACTTGCAAGCATATCAAGCAAGCGGAACGATTTTTTTCGCGCGACATTCGCTCCAAAAACCATGTTCCTGTGGGCGGATTCTGCTGGTTAACGAACTTGACCTTTCAAATTAGACGAACGATTTTTGCACCAAATTTCATCAAAATCGGACCATTCGTCTGGGACCGAGAGCGAACAGACTATATATATATATATTTATTTTTATTTATTAGGAGATACAATACATACACACAATTGTTATATATATATATATATATATATATATATATATATATATATATATATATATATATATATATATATACATATATACAAATTTGAACCACCGTCATTTTCGGTCTGTAGGGCTTCTGAAACGCAACATTTTCTAGTCGGCACTTCCGGATCGTTTCATGAGATCAACCTTATAAGCGGGGTTCCTCCCTAAGAAGGGAGGGAGGAATCGCGCTAAAACCTACACCGTTCATCAACTCTTCGTATTTAAATCAAACACGTGTAGGTTGCCTTTTGTGTTCTTTGTTATTCCTGTGGATTCTTCTACCACTGCAACGCTATTTAAGTCGAAAGGTTAAATCGCGCGTGATTAATTCATTCTACCTTTTAGGCTTCTCATAAATTTTACGACCAGTCGCGACCTGTTCCTTAGTTAAATCCAGACCAGTATCATCAAATTTTTCCAATGATATTGAACATTGAGCAAGTCCATGGAAAGGAATTTTCTTTTACTTTTCATTCTATTCTATAATTTAAACTTATTGAAGCAAACAGGTGCACCAACCCCCAGGACGCCCACTCGGACGTTCATCACATCTCATTATACAAAACAAACTCGCTTACGCAAAACTATAAACAAACCTAATTTGGACATGCGAGCATGAATTATTGGATTGAACGAAATACTTAAACATACAACCAACACAGGAATACGTCGTTGAAAGTCGTTTTCAGAGTAGTCCATGCACCGTTCTATGGTTCCAACTCAAGCCAACATTACGACCTGCATATTCACTCAAGAATTCTCGCAAAATCCGGATTCCCAACCTTTGCCCTTGAACTCATCCTAAAGACCTTCCCAGGACGCTAAGAGACTTTAGTCCCACGACCAGTTGTCGCAATAGTAGTTAAACATAAAGAGAACAAATTATCTCAACCTAAAAGTGTCAATATTAATTCTGTGCATATATCCGTACTTATGGAGAATTAATTAATGTACTATATCTTATAACAGATTTTAAATAAACATTAGTTTAAAAAAAGTACCCCCAACATCAGTTCTCCTAACATTGTTTTGTTTGCCAGTATTTTGCCTTTATATGATATGAACTTTGCATGCCTACATTTTACTTCAAATATTTTATTTAATCTTCATATTGTTTCTTCCATCTTCTTGTTTTGGTACAATTTAATAACGAATGTCAAAAATAAATTGTTGCAACGTATTTCTTCCGGGTATAAAATAACCGAAACTAGCAAGGATGGTCAGATGATATTTGTCGAAACGTGTTCACAAAGAAATTCAACAAAGAATTGTGAGTATTGTATAAATACACTAATGAACTCCATATCTTATTACCAAGGTATTATTTAGAAATTTCCTACTGGAATGTAGTGCCCCTATAAAAATTCAAAACGATTTCTTAAATTCTTCTTCGATCCTACCTACTCGGTGCAAGAAAGTAGCTTCATGACAATTTATAAATGTCTCCAAACAAGACCACACACACAATTAATAAGAAAAAGTAGTACAAACCATTATCATATTGAATAAATCTTATTAAATGTAAATTGGATTAATAAAACAAAATTCCTACAAATATATATGTAACGTTTCATAATTATTATAAATTAATTCCTAAAAATTTGAGTTATTTACAAATAAATATAATAAATAATACTAGTGAAAAAATTTTAAATAAATTTTGCCTTATACTGTTCTATAAGGTAAAAAAAGGTATTACAAAAAAAACGTTCTACAATGTTTTCTCTATTTATTATTTCATGAAGAAATTATTGAACCGTCCAAATATTTGCCAATTAATGAGAAAATTAAATAAAACTTTCTTTTTAAATATATTTTTGTGTAAAAAATGGTTTTATTAAATTCAAATTGAATAAATTAAATACCATTTACCTTAATTTTTTAAGCCGCAGGCTTTACAATTTTGTTTAACGGTATAGATGGCAGAAATCCTTCGGAAATGTTTGAAATCAGTGAATTAGGACTGGTATGCGGGGTTTATCTGATCCCCACTCAATTTTAGTAAAATTTAAATACGATCCGGGGAGATGTAATGTTTGTTTATTTTTACAACGAGACACGCACCATCAGCAGATCAATTTTAAATAGTTTAGTCAATTCGTTGTAATAAATTTGGAAGAACCAAAGGTCTTATATCAACTATAATACCTTTTTCTCTTTTAAATTTATTTCTGAAACATGGTTCTTGGAGCGAAAGTCGCGCGAAAAGTATCGTAACGCATACGTTTTCGAGTTTATATGCTTTCAGGTACTCACTTTATAGGTTCTTTAACGTAGGGGAACGAGTCCTGGTATATTTTCCAAAATATTTCGAAAGCGGTTGGGGAGTCGTGGCAAGTGGAAGTTAACGATTCGAAAGCTTACTAAATTCTCTACAAAAAGGATTCAGAATCAATTTTTGATTAGTTTATTTCTATTCTAAGCTTTCCAAATGTCAGTAGGAATAAGTACGAAAACGAGCTAAGATCCTGCGATTCGGACTTTTGTAATTGTTTTGTATATTGTGTTCTTTTTGCTGTAACCCCTTTGTTATTTTATTCGGTTACTTTTTAGTTTGATTTTTTTGTAAAACTTGACACAACTAATATAAGCTATTACTGCATGTACTGGGACATTACCCCGTGGGTAGATAAGATTAAATAACCTTAAATAAAAGTGTGTGTGTGTGTATATATATACATACAGGGTTGCCCAGATAAGCGGGCCACATGAGAAATAACTAATAACCGGTTTGAGATATCAACATTTTTCGTAAGGGCTAAGTTGTTCTCGTCGAGATCTATAAAATGGTGTCCTCGGAAATGAAAAAATACCACTTCTAAGGGCTCAAATAGGCCTTTCAAGGGAAGGGTTTCCTCTTTACCCATATTTTGCATTATAGTTTTAAAATGTACTAACAAAACAAGGAAGAACCTACTGCGTCCAGGGCAATTCAGCATAGGAGAATGTGTTCAGCACTCAACAAAATGATTCCCCTTAGTGTTAACTGAAAAAGAAAATACATAAAAATTGGAGCTTTAGGCATAAGAGTTGCCAAAATTACAGATCACAAATAATGAATGCTTTTTTTTTTTTTTTTTTTTTTTTTTTTTTTTTTTTTTTTTTTTTTTTTTTTTTTTTTTTTTTGCAATAAATACAATTTTTCATGCTGAGCAAATTCTCCTAAGCTGAATTAGCCCTTCCTTAGCAAAAATAGTATTGGAATAAATTCAAGTGCCTTTTTTTGGAATTTCAGATGAGGAATACATGCAAATGAAAACGTATCTTTACAGAGAACTACTTGACGCTTCGAAACTCCGTTTGCTCGGTTCTTCCTTCTTTTGTTAGTACATTTTAAAAATATAATGCAAAATATGGGTAAAGAGGAAACCCTTCCCTTCAAAGGCCTATTAGAGCCCTTAGAAGTGTTATTTTCTAATTTCCAATGGCACCATTTTATATATCTCGACGAGAACTACAACTTTGCCCCTTTGAAAAAATTTGATATCTCAAACCGTTTAGTAGTTATTTCTCTTGTGGCTTGCTTATATGGGCACCCCTGGATATATATATATATATATATATATATATATATATATATATATAGTCTGAATAATTCTACATACTTTTTACTGCCCAGAGTGTGAGGTTCTTCAAGTGGTTTCTGTACAAAGTCGTCTGACGAATGCATTCTGGATTTGTTTTTGAGGAAGGTATGAATTTCGGAAGTTCTTCAGCCATTATTTGTGAAACCCATTTTCGATTTGTATCGTTTCCGGTGGTCTCCTCAAGTATTAGCCTCGTTTCCGATTGATTGCCTGAAATAAAAAAATCAAGAGTTGATATAGAATCATCTGCATAGCATATAATATGCCTAAGAATTTATAATAAGTATTATTATTTTTTAAAATGAGTCCCATTACTATACTTATGTTTATTATACACAAAAAAACACACACACTCACACTGTGTGCTTGTGTGTGGGTCGGATATTTTTTTAAAATTCTGATGTTGTCTTAATAGGTAAAGGGTTCTAAAGACTTCCCAAAAATAGACTTCCGTTTGATACCGGTTTTTAGACGGTGATATAACCTTATGATTTATAATTAGAATTTTTTGTTTATAGAAAAAAAACTCTCTTTTTTGCAAACTTACAATAACAAAATGATATTCCGCTCTGCTTCAATAGAACGAATAAAACCATGTAATTCACATTTCACCTCCGAAAGTAAAAAAGTCCGATTCGCAGGAATTGCATCATCTTAGCGCGGTTCCGTTCTTATCTCTAGACTCATTTAAAATGATTAAAATAGAAGCTGTTATTATATTGGGTCCACATTTCTAGAAAGCATGAAGATTAGATAGTTAGCCGTCGAGGTGATAAGTAAAGATGGAATGGTTGGGATTCGGCTAAAGAAACCTCAATACGATTTTTGTTAAAAAATCTATATTTAGGACGTTTTGGCTACTCATTGGTGGCCTTCGTCAGCAATGAAAGTGCCGGAGGCAGAGGAGGACCAAAGTTGACAGTTCCATCTTTACTTTCAAGAAAGGTCTTATTTACGATCTGACCTGGATGGGTACCCGCCCTAGGAAGGACCCCGCTAGGCATTTGAAAAGCTATATCTTGGAAATCCATATCTCTAAGATTAAATTGTTTTTCTTATTTTTCTTAACCTGATTTATTATCAAATACATTATCCAACTATAAGCAGTTAAAAAATAACAAGGAATAAAAACAGACAAAAAGTCCGACTCGCAGGAACTGCATCATCTTAGCGCGGTTCCGTTCTTATCCGAAGTGCGATTAGTAAAGGAATAGTAGCAGCTATCGGTAGGTTTTGATATTTCGTTAAAAATATAAAATAAAATCTCAATGAGAAGGAAGCTTAAAGAGCCACATATGGAAACTGGCAGTTTTCTAAGCGGATGGGACTCTCCCGTCATCGCGACGCTCACTCTAGGAAAATTCTATTACCAATATGATTCTTATTTTCTCAGCTTTAATGAAATACTCATTCCACCGTTAAATAAACATAAAAAACAAAAGTGAGGTAAACAGTGACAAAACCCGTTTAAAATAACAGAACTAACACTTTCGTAGTTTTAAGCACTTACTTCTCCGACTGACATTGCCCCATCGAAATTTGCTTCAGAATCTTTTTTGTAGAGAATTTAGTAAGCTTTTGAATGGTTATATCGTACTTCCCACGATTTCTTAACTGTTTTGAAAATGGTGCTAATACCTACCGATAACTGTTATATTCCTTCACTAATCGCACTTGAGATAAGAACGGAACCGCGCTAAGATGATGCAGTTCCTGCGGGTCGGACTTTTTTTTTGTCAGACAAATTAATGTATTACGTTTATATTATAATATAAATATTATGTTTATAAGAAGAGCAAGTCACTTTAATTGCGGCGTAAAAGATTGTTGCTAGCTAAATCTAAGTATTATATAAGCTCATAAGGAAAAAATGGTGCAAATGGCTCAGATTTCGATGCACCATAAAATAAAAAAAAATGGCAATATACGAAGATTCCGAAGCATTTCATGTCTGTTGATAAAATATTTTATTCTAATCCCAATAACGCAACACTTATACACAAATAAACTTTTTTTAGGTACCTATTTAATACGTACAAAACAAGGTTATAATGAGCGATCCGCTGCGGCATACACCAAGTACTACCACCGTGTGGAGTGCAACTAGTATAGACCGGTACGTCGGTACCACTGTGGTAGTTAAAGAGCGGCTGTTCAGATACTTCGAATTCATATGATTTTGTTCAATGAATTAAAAAAAAAAAAAAAAAAATTAATAAATAGGTAAAAACTGCTGAAAATAGGGAATACCAAAAACAATTCTAAAGAACGAAATCAACACCAGTACAGTAACCTAGATATTCATAGGGCATCTTTGAATTCCAAGATGCCGTTGAAACAAAATATTGTTTCTATTTATACGTATCCTGCTTTATTGACTAATACATTTGACTACCATGAGCAATCACAAAAATAACGAACAGTGCAAAAAAACTGAAGGAAACACACAAAAAGATTCGTTCAATTTTTTTTATTTTTTATTATTATTATTTTTTTTTTTTACGGCGCATCTACATCTAGGTCATTAGCGCCGACATCCAGGGTGCAGCGAGGAATTTTACCAGCGAGCCGTGGGATGATAAAATTCCTGCCGGAGGTTGGGAATCGAACCCACCATCTCCCACTTATGAATCCAAGGCGCTAGCCATTAGACCACGGGAGACCCCGATTCGTTCAAATAAACGAAATTACCTATGTTTAAAGCACTTATTTCTCCAAATATGACCATTCCATCGCAAATGTCTTCAAAACATTTTTTTTGTAGACAATTTAGTAACCTTTCGAATGGTAATCTTTTGCTTGCCAGGATTTCGAACCGTTTTCGTGATATTTATGAAAATATTCGAAGTTCCTAAAACCTTTCATGTCTAAAAATGAAATATTTTATTTTAATCCTTCCTTTACTCCAAACGTAACCAAAATTTCAATATATTAGTGTAGATGAAATTCGAACATGCTGAAAATTTTTCAACTGAATCCCATAATTCTCAGTACCAAAATCAAAGACAAAAAGAACAGTTCGAATAAGCGAAATCAATTACTTTAAAGTTTTAAGCACTTATTTCTCCGATTGACATCGTCTAATCAAAACTTTCATTAGAACCTTTTTTGTAGAACATTTAGTAAGCTTTCTAATGGTATTCTTCCGTTTACCAAGATTCTCAACCTTTTTCGAGATATTAAGGAAAGTATACAAAGTTACCAAAACTTTTTATGTCTGTTAATAAAATATTTTATTCTAACCCTTCCTTAATTCCAAACGTAACATAAATTTCAACATATTAGTTTTAATGAAAGTAGACCATGCAAAAAATGTTTCAACAGAATCCCATGATTCTAAGTACCCAAACCAAAAACGGTATTCAAAAACTATTTTTCCAATTTTCTCAAAAACGGTTAAAGCTATCGCCTTGAAAATGGTTTCATTCGTTTTCCTTTGCCAAGAAGCCTATAAAACGAGTACTTACAAGCATATGAACTCAAAAACGTAAGCGTTACGATTTTTTTTGCGCGAATTTCGCCCCAAACGCCATCTTCCAGTGGGCGGATTCTGCTGGTTAACGAACTTGACCTTTTAAATTGGACGACGGATTTTTGTACCAAATTTCATCACAATCGGACTATTAGGGAAGCCAGAAATGAGCGAACAGACAAATATATATATACATATATATATATATATATATATATATATATATATATATATATATATATATATACATATATATATATATATATATATATATATATATATATATATATACAAATTTGAACCACCGTTATTTTCGGTCTCTAGGGGTTCTGAAACGCGAAATTTTCTAGTCGGCACTTCCGGATTGTTTCATTGTATCAACCTTATAAGCGGGGTTCCTCCCTATGGGGGAGGGAGGAACCGCGCTAAAAGGTTTCTTCGTGTTTTTATGTAGTTCGGAGTTGTTAATAAAACCTTTTGTATTATATATACGCACGTACACGTGTGTGGGTTGTGTTAATTAAGAAACCAATATCGATTAAGAAGAATCAATCAAAATTGATAAATCCAAATGTGATTCATTAATGGAGCTCTCCAAACACGAAGTCCTTGAGGAGGAACGTGAGGATTCGAGTCAAGTTCGTGTCTACTAGTGTTGCCTTGAGTCGTCGAGTTTGAACTTGATCCGCTTCCTTTTCGAAATCGTTGTCCCCTTTTCGTCGGTTGGAGAGAACAAATCGTCCAAGATAACAATTAATACAATTTTCCCTTTGAACAACGGACGTCTTAATTATACATTGTCATCGCCGTGACATAATCATTTTGACGATTAGGCGCTGTCAAATATCCGTCAGTGATTCCTCGGGCCTTGAGCTAATAGTATATAATATGAAAATGTCTCTATGTTACAAAAGTAGTGAAGAGAACTCAATTAGGTATCAAAGGTCTCTATGATGAGTTAATTAATTATCAAATGTCCCTATGATGATGATGGAGGGAATGGATTTCGTGCAAATCGAACACAAAATCACTTAAGGTTCTCTATGTAGAAAATATACCTATACGTAATTAGATATTGAATCTCTCAATATTGTTGAACAGGGTAACACAGTTCTACATAATTAGATATGAACTCTCTCAATAATGCCAAAGGAGGTAATACACCTCTACTTAATTAGATATTAAATCTCTCAATTATGTCAACGGAGGCAATACACCTCTACTTAATCAGATATGAAATATCTTAATGATGTCAAAGAGGGTAATACACAAATACTTCATTAGATATGAAATCTATCAATGATGTCAAAGGTTGTAATACACTTCTACTTAATTAGGTCTGAAATCTATTAATAATGCCAAATAGGGTAATACACCTCTAATTACATAGATATATATTTTAAATTTATTTATTTTTAAGAAACCCGTAACGAAGACGATTTCGCCTAAATACAATTATTGCGTATACTTCCAATTATAAAATTGAAATTTGACACGGTTATACGATTTTTCATTTCTATCTAATTATACAATGAATCGAGTTTGTGAAAACAAACTGATACAAACAAAAATGACTTGGTGAAAACAATAAATTTGTAAAAACAAACAGATAAAAATTAAAATAAAATTTTAAAACGAAGATACTTAACATAGGAAGATCCCAAACATAAATCATAGTGTATAATTTTGAATATTCAATGTTAAATAATATAATTCTCCTATACTGAATTAGGTATGAAATTACTTTATAGTGTCAAAGAACGGTATACACCACTTAAGTATGAAATTTCACTATAAAGCTAAAGGAGAGAATACACCACAATTTAAGTAAGTAAGAAATCTCACCATGAGGGTACTGTATGGAATATATCTCATGCTAACTAAATATGAAAAACCTCATTGATCGTAAAGAGGGGATTAAACTTTTCGTTAATTAAATATGAGATATTTCAATGATGCTAAAGGAGAGAATATAACTCTAGATAATTTATTCTGAAATATCTTTGTGATGTTAATGGAAGAAGAACACGTAGTTAATTAAGTATGCTATACCTCATTGGTGTTAAAGATTGGCTTAGACTTGATGATAATTAAATATGAAATCTCTCAATATTAAAGGAGGGATTACACCTCTCCTGAATTAAATAGGAGATGTTTAAATGGTGCTAAAGGAGAGAATATAACAGTAGTTAATAAAGTATCAAACAAAATGTTAATGGATGGAAAACACCTGCATTTAATTAAATATAAAATATCTCTATGACAATACTGGAGGAAATGCATTTCTTACTAATTATATATGATATTCCTCTATGATCTTAAGTTAATTAAACATGAAATCTGATTTTAAAGGAGGGTTGTAGTTAATGAAGTATAAAATATCTGTTTATGTTAAAATACTGAATAAGAACTACAAGTCAATTCAATTTTTAGTCACAGCCAATATCCTAATCCAAGGGTTCAAGGTCTCCTAGTTGCAAGATCTACGATCTACAGCCACACAGCCACCACAAGACCCATCTCCTAGTTACAAGATCTACGATCTACAGCCACACAGCCACCACAAGGCCCATCTCATTTTTTTTCCTGTGTATCGACGTAAGTATCTATTTGCGTCGGGACCTTTTCAAGCGAATCCTCCCACCATATTAATTCAGTGTAAGTACATACATGGAGATAATAATAAGAAGGCATGCCATATTTTATAATTTAAAAAAAAGTTAAAAGTTAATTTTATAACGTGAAAATTATTAAATGATGATATTTCAATATTATATTTTAGTATACATATTTTTATATTTTAGATGTTTGATAGTAGAGTCTATATGTGGACTACGTTCCATCAGTATTTCTGGCATGTTGTCTTAAATGTCTAAGTAGCCTCGTTCGTTGCACGTAGTATTAAAAGAAAAGAAGATTTTTCATTTTAGAACATTTATTTTATTTTTATTATTAATTTTTTATAATATTAGAGTATATTTTTAACACAATTTTCAACTTATGGATTTATAATTTCTATATTTTATCACTATATATTTTCTCTTATTTTGTAAAAACTTAACAAAAAGACTTGAGGTATTCTTGAATATAAACAGCTCTATAAAAGGCTTTCTATGGCGGAGAAAAAATTAAAAATGTAAAGATGCTTTTTAAACTTAAGAAATACTAATCTTCTTTTACATAATTAAATACAAGAAGTATGTGTAAATTGACTTGATAAAAACACACTATGCTGCTTAAAAATAAATAAAAAACAGTACTCCTCGGCACTTACAAGTTGTACTATGAGGATTAAGTAATAAATAATTCTCATTTATGTAAGTTTTTTTTTTTTTTAATTCCAAAGCCATCAACACTGGATAATCTGATGTTTAGCTCGCATTCAATCATGGAGAAATCTTTCTCGAGGAATTCATTGCTGAATGCTATCAGGAATCGAATTTACGCCTCTATGGTTACTCAGTGTCTATGAGTACATTGCTTTAAGAAAATCAACGCTATGGACCAATCGCCTAATCATTAAGTTATTAAATTAATCAGAACATGACAATAATTATTAATTATAAATATCCGTTACAACGGTTAAGAAAACACATTAGTGAATGAGGTATGTTTCTAATCACTAAATATGTATACAATTAATTCCCCTAGTCAGCAATTTGTTTTATTTTTTATGAGCATCCGCTACCAAGGTGATGTGCTCAAAACAATTATTACATATACGTACACGTATTAAAATAATTATACAGCTATGCGGTTATGTATCGTATAACGTCAGAGATTTATATAATGGAAAAACCTTAACATAGACTGTTCACAAATTGATCTCTTCTGCTTTGCCATCTGAAGTCTGTACGACTTCTTCTTTCCTTGTAGGTCTCTCGTAGATAGCCATTCCGCATGTTTCAGCCCAAGAGTTCTGACCGTGAGTGAGTATTAGTCACGTCGTCTTCAGCAAGGTCTGGGCAAGTTCAGCAAAGCTGTTCTTGCAAGTTCGTTTCCGTAGGACGTGGTTCAATGCCCCTGTGTCCTGGTAGCCATATTATCGTAATGTGTAATTTAAAATTTGGATCCGAATGAGTTGTTCAAAAATTTTACTTATCACAGAACGTGTGTTGTATAGGTTTCTTAAGAAGTTTATTGAGCTTAAACAGAGTGAGTACAACATATTTTATCTTGGGGTGGCTAACAGTCTCCGTTAGCGCCAAAAAGATGGCTCGTAATTAAACTCTATAAGAGTCAGCAAATAGTAGCAATATTTATGTGTCTAATTGCAAATAGTAAGTAAAATAACACACCTAATAACTAATTACTTCTCAGAGCTTTGCTATCATTTGCTTAGACACACTGTTTATTTGTAAGATAATAAATATATATTTGATTAGAAAAGAAGAAGCGATCTTTCAAATTTAATCTTTAAATTTATGTTTAGAATTTTGACACATCCTACAAAATTTTTATATTAATTAATAGTGATTTATTAAGAGAAGCAAAATGATTTGTGCGTTAGTATTAAGTGAGACACGCAAATCATTAAGTTTGTAAACAATGATGGTGTAATATTATTTATAGTTATTAAGTTTTAATAACCCACTACGAAAATAGCTTCTTACTGATACAAGTTACTTCTCTTCTTATTTATAGCCGTTTATTTAATAATAAAACAGTATACACATCATCAATATATATTCGAAAGGAGTGGGGGGGGGGATACTTCATATAAAATTGATTGCCCATAAGTACATAATTATTAAATGAAGTTAATTCTGCCTAATTTATAGTCATTTATTGTAATAAAAAAAATGATAACCCTAATCAATACACCGGTCTTCAAAGATACGTGAATATTCATATAAAATGAATAGCCCTCAAGAACCTCTTTACTGATTTAAGTTACTCATGCCTTATTTATAGCCATTTACCTAGTAATAAATAAATTGTTAGTCCTATTGAACACACCGCTCTTTAATATCGCGAAGAAATAAATCGTATTACATTCATATCTCACGCGTAATAAATTTACTCATTTAAGGTTCTCCGGTTGAAAATTACTTGAAGACCATTTTTGCAGAAAATTTAGTATATCAAATGATTTTTTCAACAGACAATTTCTCACCCGTTTTCATGATATTTAAGAAAATATACGAAAATCCCATAACTGATCATGTCTGTTGCTAAAATATTTTGTTTTCTACTAATTCATTAACTCCAGTCTAAATCTAGAAAACCTAAAATATTTTTTTTTTTTTTTTTTTTTTTTTTTTTTTTTTATAAAACGTATAAGCCCAAAAAAGTAAGCACGATTTAGCGATTTTATTGAGCTAATTTCGCCAAAAAAAAAACAATGCTGGTTAACGAACTTCACATTACAAATCAGACAAAATATTTTTCTACCACATTTCATCAATTGTTCCATGTTGAGGATAGCTTGTGAGCGAAGAGACAAAATTATAACTGTTTCTATTTCAACCTTTCCATACGACATTAGGGATAAGAACGAAACCGCGCTAAGATGATGCAGTTCCTGCGAGTCGGACGTTTTTTATAATATGAACATCTGTCATACAATTTAAGAAGTATACTGCAGAAAACATTAATATAACACATTCATAAATTAAGGACCTTCACCTACAAACAGTTTCACAATAATATAGTTATTCTTGTGTCTCTAAACTACTAATATATCCGTATCTTGGAATCAAATTTAATACCCAAACGCTCAAAAGGCTATTTTTAATCTGACCTCTGACTCGTAAAAAAAAAAAAAAAAATTGTTATTATTATTATTTTTTTTAATTTATTTATTTTTTCTTTTATTAATTTATATATATATATATATATATATATATATATATATATATATATATAAAAATTAATAAAAGAAAAAATAAATAAATTAAAAAAAAATAATAATAATAACAATTTTATATATATATGTATATATACTTCATATATATTTACTAATTATATGTTAATATTTTAAATAAATATCTGAAAATGATTGACCTATTCAAGGCAAGATAAACATGATATGCAATCAATTATTTGCTACGTGAGTGAAAGGAACATAAGTTTACGTTTAAATTTATTGCACTTGTAATATTTCAAACTATTCCTACGCAATTATACGCTATATTTGTCATGAAAACGCTAATGTACTGTACAACTTGAAGAAGAATATAAAAACATTATACATCCTTAATCAATCTTACGTAATTGAATCTTAATCTTTCTCCAGATGTAAAATACAACATAATATGTATGGAGATCAGTTGTACAATTAAAACCATTTTCCTTATTTACAATACATTTGTTGCATTATAATACTTGTTAAATAATTAAATAGTCAATAACATAATGTTCATGTAATAAAGAGACTGCCTACATAAAGAGAAACTGGTTTTCAGTAACATAAAAAGGGTCGTAAAGTATTTTATTATACCGGTTTTATTTCCTAAAATGCAAAACTCATCAATGTTATGCAATGATAAAAAACTAAGGATAAATTGCTATTGTGGTAATTGGTGTGCTCCTAATTTCGTCGGTTTATATTTCTTCTATATTTCTTCTCGATGCCCACGGATACTACGATACATTCCGGAAAATGGTAAGTAAAAGTACTATAATATAACGGTTTAAAAGTACTATAACATTTTTTAAAAAAATCATCCATTGTTCGTAATTTAATAGTCTCATCTGACCGTATATGGAGTTAAGAATAGTAGTTGATTGGAGAATAAAACTTGAAAAAAATTTCTAGGGATAAAAATAGTAAACTTTTTTATAGTTTACTAGCTGTTACCCAGTGTGCCATGCTACACCTCCTTTCTGTCTATGTCTCTTCCCGTATCAAAATCTACTTGATACCTAGTTGTCTATACCCAGTCACGAAAATCGGTCAAAAGATGTGAATTTGTTTTAGTTCATAATAATACTGGCAGAGGCCAGCACAACTGCCCTTCATCTAACAGCCGACAGAGGCCAGTAGCAGAGCCTGCTGTCGATTCAAAATGGCCGTCACAATCTGAATGGTTCAGTGTAGCCAATTTTTCTTGAACAAAACTCTTGACCTTTTGACCAAATTTTGAAATTTGACCAAGCCTAGGAAATTTATCGTATCAAGAACTACCTGTGTGCCAAGTTTGGTTTTGGGACTAAAAGATTATTGTCCGCGATATAGGCTTGGATTTGAATTTCGTTTTGTATTATTTCGACTCGCTGAAAAAAAATATACTTCCGATGTTATAGTTTTTTTTTTTAAATCCTATCTGGGCTAAAAATATTTATTATTTAGAGTGCTTACAGTATTTATGTAATCGAACGTAGTTCATGATATAATTTTTCCACTTCCATGAAGAGTAAGGTTCTTACTAAGTTCTGGCAGTAATTGTATTATAAGAAACAAATGTTGGAAAAAAAGAAATTCTTTGAAAAAGTGCTCAATACTTTATAATTCCCCAATTATAAAGTATGGGCAGGGCATATAATGAGGAAAACACCCAACACATGGGCCCAAAAAGTGTTTGAATGGTACCCAAGGGATAAGAAAAGACGACCAGGAAGGCCAGAAACCCCATGGGATGCAGAGATGAGGAAGACCTGTGGTGGGGTAACCTGGAGAAGAGTTGCAGAGGAAAGGAAGGAATGGAAGAGACTTGGCAACGTCCACTATCTAGTCTGGCTACAAGACCTATAACAACACAAACCGGACTCAAACCTCAGCACTAGCTGATTTTATGCTTAAATTGAGTGACAATTAATTTTAAGAAAAAGAAGTCCAATTATGATTTAATGTTAAGAAAAAAAAATAAAAAAATAAAAAAAAAAAAAATAAATAAATAAAATAAATAAATGTATATATCTATATTGTAAATTGTTTAACTAATGTAAGTTGTTTAGCATAAATAAAAGGTTTTCATTTCATTTCATTTCATATATATATATATATATATATATATATATATATATATATATATATATATATGGTGTGTCCCGCAATGAGATGTCATAACTTTAGGGGTTTATTCTACATCTCGTTTGTAGTTCGTGGTACCATTTTAAAGCTTATAAAATTAGGCAACTTTTGAGGTGGAGGCCTCAAATCTACAAATTTAGAGGTGGTAAACCTCTAAATCTACAAATAGCTGATTAAGTAAATATTGAATACGTTACGAAACCACTAATAACAATAGTTCACATCTCATATGGCTCTTAGTTGAGCTCTTAATTTACATGACAAAATTTCAATAAAGGGTGCTTCTCATTGAAAATTTAATGTTAATTCTACAAATGTGGTCATAATTTACGATAAATTAACTAGAAATCCGTAAAACACAGTTTTTCATTAAAAAAACAAAAACAAAAAAAAAACAAGAGTTATAATAGCTCTGCTATCTGTTGAGATAGGACGCTCATTTCGGCGTTCCTGAACTACAAATGAGGTACAGAATAGACCCCTAAAGTTATGACATCTCAATACGAGACATCCTGTATATATATATATATATATATATATATATATATATATATATATATATATATATATATATATATAGCATTTCCAAGTCTATTTGAACCTTTTCAAAGTCAACTGTAACCTTTTACAAATCAAATGCCACCCTTTCCAAGTCATCAGCAACCCTTTCCAATTCAAATGTAACCCTTTCCAAATCAATTGAAACCCTTTCCAAAACAAATGTAACGCTTTACAACTCAATTGTCACCCTTTTTATTTCAATTATAACCGTTTCCATTTCAAATGTGACCCTTGAAATTTATATCTATATTATTTTTATTTTTTAATATTTTTAATTTCAAAACTATTATTGGGACAAAACATTAAACAAGTGAAAATGAAATTCGCTGACGGGTCTTAAAGGTCTCTTTCATTCTTGATTTTCTAGAGGATGATTCTCAGACATTTTAATATATATATATATATATATATATATATATATATATATATATATATATATATATATATATATATATATATATATATATATATAGTATAATTTTTTTTTATATATTTTAGTTTGTTTTTATTAATCTCATTCCATAGGACAGCTTTGCTTAACCATATTCTTGAGAGGAAACATTTCGTTATAAACTGATAAAAAGCCACCATACAACCAGGCGTTTTATATCCCTTCCTAGTTTATAGGAGATCATTCGACTTGATCATAATTAATATTACCGTGGGGTCGCCTTTCATCGTTAGTTCAGAAACCCAAGATGTGTGGTACGATCTAATTAATCTGTCCACAGCCACAGCCGGGAAGTGATATTGGCATCCAATCCACATCAACGCACCAACCATCTACACGCAATCCCACATTGGCTGATAATTTCAAGGACATTCAGGGATATCCTACATCACTTCTGGGTTTTCTTGAGTCTTGGGTTTCAATTTCAAAGTATTTATTGCTTAGTAAGTGTTCCGTCGAAAATGAGACCGTCTTTGTAGGCAGTTTATTATTATTAAACTTTGAAATAGTTCCAATCCAACAGTCGATAACTATAATGTCTTTTTTGTGTGTTGGTGCCAATATAGCCACAAAAATCTTACATTTCATTGCAAAAGTGCCAATTTAGTACAAATGTGGCGTTTATGTATATTGGTTGTTTTGTTTTAGCACTTTCCTCAGAAGGAAAGTAGTTATTGAGGTTACACTCATGGCGGAATTTTTGAAAAAAAATCCTAGTAGACATGACCCTCGTTAAAATTTATATATATATATATATATATATATATATATATATATATATATATAAGGATTTTCACCCAAAATCGGGCGTTTGGCCCCACTGTGCGGCGTATCAACATCTAGGCCATCAGCGCCGGGCTGTCTATGGGTTACCCTAACATCCATGGTGGGGCAGAGAATTTTTTTAACGGGCCCTGAAATGAAAAATCTAAACCTGCTGCAGGGGGGACCAGGTCCCGCATATCCTGCACGAGAAACCAAGGCGTTAGCCACTGGACTACGGGGAGACCCGTTTCTGTTTATTTTTTTATTGGCGCTATTCAGTGACTAAAATCTCGTTTTTTTTTTTTTTGTTACTTCACTGGACCAGGGCCATTTAACTGCAAAGATGAGCCACATTCACAACCAAATCGCCAACAAATCGTTTCATAAAATAATTAATAATATTGTTCATACCGCAGTCCCCAATGATTAGAATATCCGGAAATCATATGCTGAGAACAGCGAAAATACCAGGACTTGGCCGTAGAGCTAAAATTCTTGTATGAATTGGATTCCGCAAGGATAACAGTCCTCATAACTACGAGCAACGGGTTCATTCCAAAACTAGTGCCGCAACTGCATGCCAGAGACTCTCGGAGGGACGCCCAAAAAGCGGCCTGCTTGATACCACCAGAATAGTCAGGACATTTTAAAATGAACAATCGTTCATAAAATTAAAAAAAAAATACTTAAAAACAAATTTTTTAGGCTGTAAATAGTAGATATAAAATAGGGTTTCTGGGCCACTTTCAAAATTCCATCATTTCCCCAAAAAATCTGATCGTCGATATTTTACTAATTTTCAAATAATCGCTAAAAATACATAAAAACTTAGATTTTTCTTATAATTTTTTAAAAAATATATACATGAAAAATCTATGAAGAATAACTAAAACTTTTTGATCTATTTATCTAAAACCTATATACCTGAGTGATTAGCTCACCCTCTTAAATATACAACCACACTCAAATCCCCCAAAAAATATTTATTCATTATATAATCATTTTTTTATATATAAATGAGTAAAAAATATAAAATTAAGATTTATCATAAAGATTTATCAAAAAATGAGAATATGTTCCCATATCCTTTAAGATGTATAATCGTCGGTTCGAGTGGTTCTGGGAAGACGACATTACTAGAAAATTTCATTTATAATAAAAATTGGATAAAATATGATTATTTGTATGTATGTAGTAAATCTTTAGAACAAGAAGTATATCAAACAATGCAAGAATTATTCTCTAACGTTTCAGATGAACTCGATGAAGAAATTGCATTCTTTTATAACGAAATCGATGAAATACCTAATGTTGATGAATGTAAAGAAAATAGTTGAGTTATTTTCGATGATTGTATTTTAGAAAATCAAGATACAATTAAAGAATATTTTGTTAGAGGAAGACATAAAAACATTTCATGTTTCTATCTAAATCAATGTTATTCTAGATTAGATAGACAATTTATAAGGAATAATGTAAATTTCTTATGCATTTTTAAACAATCAGATCATTACACGGATTTATTATTTAAAGATTTTACTGGAACTGATTTTGAGACAAAACAAAAATTTAAAGAATTTTGTAATGATTGTTGGAATCATGATTTCGGATTTATTTCTATAAACTTAAATAAAAAGAAGAGTAACGGTAAGTATATGTTTAAATTTGAGATTTTAGGACATTAATCATTTAGACCACTTTAACTTACTTTAACTCACTTTAACGTTTTTGAACTTTAACTCACTTTAACGTTTTTGAACTTTAACTCACTTTAACTTTTTTGAGCTTTAACTTACTTTAGCTCACTTTAACTTACTTTAACTCACTTTAACTTTTTTGAACTTTAACTCACTTTAACTTTTTTGATCTTTATAAATGGAGAGTAATATATCATTTGAAAAAGCGAAAGAAATTTAAAAAATAGAAAACGCTTTAATTAAAAAATTTAAAAATGCACGACTGCAAAGAATAATCGAAGAAAATTCTAAAACTAAAGAATATGCTCCAATAACTGGAGCTATTGAAAAACTTAGTGAAACCATGACTCATGTAGATCAAGGAATACAACATGTATTAGAACAAAATAAAACTTTAATTACAGATGTTATTCCATTTACTAAAAGTATTGCAGAAACAGAAATTCCTCCTTCAGAAGAAGAAACATCATTTGAACGAGAATTATTCCATGTTTCGAAAGATACTCCAGCAGCTAAAAGCACTCCTTTTCCCCACAAAAAAGTAAAATTTGTTCCAATGGAAAAAGTTACAGAAGATTCATCAGAGCCGGATTTAAGTGAAGATAGTTTAAATGAATCAAAAAGTTCTAGAAAATCAGATTCTCCATTGGATATTTCATCATCTAATATTAGTCAAATTATAGGTCCTATTGGAGCAACATATTTACCAAAACTAACTGATAGACATTATGGAATTACTTACGATGAAAAACAATCATTTTTTTAAATCGGAAGGAATAAAGTTGATATAGATGGAAATGATTTAATTATTGCTGGGAAAAAATATATTGGAACAAAAGGATTGTGGGTTTTATTAACACAAAATTATGAACACTTATTCAATAAAGAAGGTAAAGAATTATATTCACCAGAAGAATTTAATACGTATAAAGAAATTCTAATTAATAGTAGGGCTTTATATGAAAAAAATAACTCATCAACAAAGAGACCAAAAGTTCCGCAATCAAAAAAATATAAATATTTATTAAAACCAGTATATGAAGAAATGAAATCTTCTGTTACAGGAAAAGGGATTGTTAATTATAATCAACATTCTGTTACATATATAAATAATTTAAATGAATTAATTTCAAGATTGAATTTAATATTATCATCTGAATTAGCAGGAGACAATAATTTCCATAACGAAAAAGTTGGAATAATTAGGTTCTAACAAATCTTTTAGAAAAAAATATCGACGATAAAAAAGGAACTGAATATCTCATAAGAATCGTTAATGCTCTTCCACATAAGATAATTAAAGATGAAACTATCGGATCTGGATTATTTAACAAAATTTTAAATAATATACCAATGCCTGAAATGCCATCTTCCAGGTGGCTATAATTATTGTGGACCTTTTACAAAATTAGATGAATGATTGGCCAGAGGTGATCAACCGATTAATAAATTAGATGCATCTTGTCAAGATCACGATATACATTATAGAGATCATGAAGGAGTTCCAGAAAGACATATCGCAGATAAAATTTTAGAAAACAAAGCATGGGAAAAAGTAATTTCAAAAGATGCAGGTCTAAAAGAAAGAGCAGATGCTTTATTTGTTACAAATGCAATGAAAATTAAAAGAAAACTAGGAATGGGTTTAGGTGAAAATAATGAATATGACATATTTCAGTAATATATCATTTTTTATCTTAATAAATACAGAAAAAATCATGACTTCTTATAAACCATATAAAATTTCTCTTACAGATAATCAAAAATCTAAAATCGCTAATGCTATAAAAAAGAAAACGAGTGTAATAATTCAAACAACAAAAGGTACATATAAAATTTTACTAACTCAAAGACAAATTAGTAATATTGAGAAAAACTCAAAAGATGGAAAGAATGTAAGAATCACTTTGACTTACAAAAAGTTGAAAGAAAATCATAAAGATGGTGGAATACTCCCATTAATATTTGCGGGAATTAGTGCTCTAAGCGCATTACTAGGAGGAGGAGCAGCTGTTGCAAATTCAGTTATTGATGCAAAACATAAAAAGGCTGAAGAAGCAGAAAAAATCGTCATAATATTGAAATGGAAAAAATAGCAGAAAAGGCAAAAAGTTTAACAATAGGAGCTGGGATAAGAGATCTAAATTAAAAAAAAAATAATTCCATTATCTAATTTTGACATTGAAGGATTGGTTAAGAAGCTTAAAATAAAATATTTTAGAGGAGTTTTTATGAGAGATGAACTTCCAAAAAATCCTAGAAATATTGAATGTGGAATAGTTAATATAGATAATTCATTTGGTAATGGGACACACTGGGTTTCATATTATAAAAATGGAAATAGAAAGTATTATTTTAATTCTTATGGAGTTCTGTCCCAGGTGTAGCCAACGACACAGCGATCTAAACAGCTCTCTGAAATTAGTGTTTTCAAAGTGGACCGAGGTGTTTCCCGTGAATGAAAAGTTGCACAGTGGTAGCTGAGCCACTAGTGAACATTAGTGTGTAGTTTGAAGAAATTTCACTCACTGGATCACCACAAAATAAGTGAGTAAAAACACTCATTTTCTATCGTTGTGTGGGCCATTACCCTAGCTGAGGCTAGTGGTGGGGGCGCTCCTGCACTCGCCTGATAGAGAGGCTGTCAATGCCCCTTCAGTATTTTAGATACTAGGCCCTGCGCTACTAATTGATTTACGTCAGCCTCCTTGGCTCAGTGGCAGCGTACGATTCTGCTAACTTAAGTGTCTCGGGTTCGCAGCTCGCCGGAGACAACTATTTTTTTATTTTATTTTTTTTATTTTTTTAATTGTACTATTAACAGCTGTTGACTATGTCTTCTATTGAGGCTAGCGAACAAAATATGACTGTGATTGAATCAACCTCAGCCCAAGATGTCGAAAACGTCGCCACCGGAAGACGTAAAAGATTACGTAAGAGAGCCAGTGACGTACTAACACCACCCAAGATAAAACAAAAAAAGTCCACTCTACCTCAAAATAGCCCCTCAACTCACTCCAGAAATTCAGAAAACAATCAAGTGTGCCGGAATCTGTCGCAAAATCCTATGAAACCTCCTAACATTTACATCAGGAAGGTATCGGATTTCAAAAAATTTAGCAGCACCCTGAAAGATCTCGTTGGAGAAAATAATTTTGAATGCCGGGCAAGGTTCAATGACATCGTCATAAAGCCTACTACAGAAGCATCATACGACACCTGGAAAGCAAGGAAGCAGATTTTCACTGCTACCAGTTACCCGAGGACAAATCCTACAGGGTGGTAATCCGACACCTCCACCACTCAACGCCCCCCGAAGACATCATTAGTGAGCTCTCCAATAAAGGCTACTCCGTCAAACGAGCCCATAACGTACGGCACCCAGTCACAAAGGCCCAATTGCCGCTCTTCTTCGTCGACCTGGAAAAAAACGAAAAGAGCAAGGAAATTTTCCGCGAGCAATACCTACTGTACACAAAAATAAAAGTAGAAGAACCGCGACGCAGGGGCGATGTCATACAATGCCAAAACTGCCAAGAGTTCAATCACACCCGCACATATTGTCATCACAAATCAAAATGTGTCAAATGCGGATCTGAACACCCCTCTAAGGACTGCCACAAGCCAATCTGTGGCGAAAATCACACTGCCAGCTACAAAGGGTGTGAAGTATATAAAGCACTCAAAACAATCAGAATGCAACGGCAGAGAACCCAGCTCAGTCATCAAAAAGACGCCAAGAAATCATTACCACCCAGCGGACCATCCCACTTCCCCAGCCTACAGCCCGTTCCAGCAGCACAAGTATCGTCCCATCGCCGGCCGAACGTCACCTACTCCTCCCTGCTAAGTACGCTCGAGAAAAAGAAGCCGCCTGTCCCTAAACCAGCTCAGAAACCACAAGAACCATCTTCCCTTCCTACCTCTTCTACTACTCCTCCGCAACCCCAAACCTTGCCTACCTTCCCATCTACTCCCGCCACGTCTAAGCAAACCGCACAGCACCAGGCTCAAGATCCAATGACCCTTTTCTCCTCTTTCCTAAATAAACTCGAAACCCTTCTTACACCTCTAATTAATCTGATGACCACCCTTATAGCACACTTCCTTCCTATGCCAACGGACTTACTACAAGACGACAAGAACTGACACTTTTACTAACTGACAAAAACATTGACATTGCACTAATAACTGAGACACACCTGAAAAAATCAATGTCATTCGGTGTTAAGGGTTACTCCTGTTATCGAACCGACCATCCATCTCTGGCGCAGCACGGGACTCTAATTCTAATCAAGAACCAGATCAAGCACCACCAAGAGTCCAGCATCGCTTCAGCAAGCCTGCAGGTAACTTCCATATCCCTTTCCCTTTCTCCATTCGACATCATACTGTCCGCAGTGTATTGTTCTCCCAACCACACCATTTACCATCCTGAATTCCTCTCAATATTCCAATCCTTTGGTCCCCGCTTCCTCACCGGGGGTGATTTTAATGCGAAACACCCTATGTGGGGGAGCCGTTCAGCTAACTCCCGTGGCAGAATCCTGTATGATATCCTCAATTCCCAGAATTATCTCCCTATATCGCCAAACACACCAACATACTGGCCAACTGATCCATCCCGCAATCCTGACCTAGTCGATTTTTTCATCTCATCTGGCTTGGGAGGCATAGCGACTTCTGTTGATTCGCTCCTCGACCTATCGTCGGACCATTCTGCGATCCTTCTAACCCTCTTCTCATCCGCTGTACCCCGACCTCTACAACCAACCCTTACTCCTGGTCCTATCAACTGGCAGACATTTCAGCTCAACGTAGAGCGCTCCATAGACCTAAACGTTTCCCTAAAAACCCCTACAGACCTAGACAAAGCCACTGAGACTTTCACTAAAGTTATTCAGGACTGTGCCCGCAACTCATGCCGACCAAGGACAAGGTTACCTCCTCCACCCAAACTGCAACTCCCAACCCACATCCAAGAACTTCTCGCAGCCAAGCGTCGGGCTAGAGCTCTATGGCAAAGATCACGTTATCCCTCCGACAGAAACGCATACAACAGACTGACGCGACAACGGAAATCTTCCCTATCTCAATTCCGTTCAGAATCCTTTAATGAATACCTTTCATCCCTCTCTACACAAGACTGTTCTTTGTGGACAGTCACTCGTAAAATCCTTAGGTTTCACCCAATTCCTTCCCCACTCAAACGCAGTGATGGGTCCTGGGCCAGAAGTGACGAAGAAAAGGCGCTACTCCTCTCCACACACCTGACTTCAGTATTTTCCCCTAATCCTCAAACGAACCCCTCCCATGATGAAGATATCGTAGACTACCTGAATGCTCCTTTACCTTTGTCTTTCCCTCCCAAAGCTTTCCATCCGTCCGAAGTTAAATACATCATCAAACACCTCCCTAGGAAATCTCCCGGTTATGACCTCATCACCTCCACAATTCTCAAAAACCTCCCCCAGAAGGCCATTATATTCCTTACATACCTGTACAACTCAATCCTAAGAACAACCCATTTCCCGAACCCCTGGAAACACTCAGTTATTATTGTTATTCCCAAACCTTTCAAACCTCCCGATTGCCCTTCTTCCTATCGACCAATCAGCCTTCTGCCACTAATGTCCAAAATATTTGAAAAACTCCTTTACAAAAGAATCCTTCCTATCATAGAGTCCTCGAAGAAAATCCCCAACCACCAATTTGGTTTCCGCTTCCAGCATTCCACCATACAACAGTGTTTACGAGTTGTAGACTCAATATCATCCTCGCTTGAACGTAAGAGTTTTTGCACGAGTGCCTTTCTCGACGTTGCTCAAGCATTCGATCGGGTTTGGCACCCGGGATTACTTTACAAAGTAAAGCTTATACTTCCACACACCTATTTCCTTATCCTCAAATCCTACCTTTCAAACAGATCCTTTCAAGTCAAACAAGGTACAACTTTTTCCCCGACCTGCTCCATACATGCTGGAGTTCCCCAAGGAAGTATTATTGGTCCTCTCCTTTTCCTCCTTTACACTGCGGATATTCCCACACACCCTGAAACCTTACTGACCACCTACGCAGATGATACTGCCATCCTATCAACTTCCCCTGATCCTTCAGTAGCATCCCAACACCTGCAGGAACATCTTACCTCTATTCAGCATTGGAGTGAAAGGTGGAGAATTAAAATCAACCCTGAAAAATGTAAACAGGTAACATTCACTCTAAACCGGAGATCATGTCCTACAGTCTACCTCAAAAACACTCCACTACCAACATCCAGCGAGGTTCGATATCTAGGATTATACCTTGACAGCCGACTGACATGGAACCCTCACACGAGACTGAAAAGACAAGAACTAAACAAACGATACGGACTACTTAAACGACTCCTTGGACCTTCATCTAAACTATCGACACAGAACAAAATTACGATATATAAAACAATCATCCGACCAATATGGACATACGGACTTGAACTCTGGGGATCTGCAAAAACATCCAACATCAACAGAATACAGGCATTCCAGTCAAAAGTCCTCCGTAAAATTGTAAATGCCCCTTTCTATGTATCCAACAAAACCCTACACAATGACCTCAACATCCCATTTGTCCTTGACCTCGCTAAAACCCGTTTCCAAACGTTCCACTCCAAATTGTCTTACCATCCTAATCCCGTAGGTCAATCCTTATCTTCCCAATACCATCCAGACAATCCTCCCAGGCGGCTTAAGAGACAGTGGCCCCGAGACAATTTACTTGCCTGATCTTTTCATGATCAATAAAATATTTATTAAGACACCTCTGGAAGTGCCAACAATGGTTGGCTTCTTCCAAATTTTGTATTTTTTTTTCATTTTTTTTTATTTTACTTTTGCCAGTTTTGTCAACTTGTACATAATATCTGGATCAACATACTTGATCATTGTACTGTTAACCTGTACAGATTTCAAATAAATTAATACTAAAAAAAAAAAAAAAAAAAAAAAAAAATTCTTATGGAAATCTTCAACCATCCAAAGAACTAGTTGAATATTTGGGAAAAGATAATTTAATATATAATGAAGACCAAATACAAAATATCGATGATCCTCCAATTTGTGGTCATTTATGTTTATTAGTTCTTAAATTCTTTTCTAAAGGTATGGATTTTAATGAAATTTTAAACTTAATAAATAGACAGAAATGGAATCTTATTCAAGAGCTATTTTAAAATTTGATGTTTTAGGAAATCAAATTATTTTCCCAGAATCTAATACTATTGATAAAACAGAAATAAAAAGTGATATTGATGAAACAAAATTAAAAAATGATATTATTGAAGAACTTTCAAATTCTTTCGGAAGAGAAATCTTAACATTCCGAACGAAAATAAAAGATGATGAAGATAAATTAAAGAATGAATTAAATAATAAACTAAAGAATGAATTAAAAGCTAAAGTTAATGAAATGATTGGTTTGTATTTTACAATTACTAAAAGCTATATTGGATTTAATAAAAGAAGACTTGTTAGTGTTTCAGAAGGAAAAGTTAATAATGATGTAGTTGTTATGAAGCAAGTAAAATCAATGTTAGAAGATTTTAAAAATTAAAATATAAGAGATAAAAGAATGATTGATACAAAAGAATTTGAAGAACATAAAGCATTATTAAGAGAAAAATATCAAAAAGAATTTGAAGAATATAAAGCATTATTAAGAGAAGAATATCAAAAAGAAGTAGAACAATTTATGAATAAAGTGAACGTTTTAATAGTAGACGAAATTCATAGAATTATAATGGAAGAAATAGAAAAACATGGATTCCACATGGAAGGTTAAATTAAAGTAATATTTTTATACTTAATAAATGGTACTTGTATATTGTGTAAAGTGTAAGAGAAAAACAGAAACGAAGGATATGATTGAAGAAATTTCTAAAAATGGAAAACTTATGGGTAAAGGAATTTGTAAAGATTGTGGAAGTAAGAAGAATACTTTTTTTAGGACAAAAAATGAAAAAATAAATGTAAAAGAAGGAATAATCGAAGAAATTCATAAGCCGGTTAGAAGAAATTTTGAAAGAACAAAAATCATTACTCTCGGAATAAACGATCTTTGGCAAGTTGATTTAGTTGAAATGGATACCGGAAGTTTAAAAGGAATATCTAAAATTAATAAAGGATTTAAATATGTTTTAACTGTAGTAGATACATTTTCTAAAATATCTTGGGCAATTCCTGTTAAAGATAAAACTGGTAAATTAGTCACCGAAGCATTTAAAAGTATTTTGAATGAAAAAAATAAACCAAAACATTTACAAACTGATAATGGTAAAGAATTTTATAATAAAGAATTTCAAAATTTAATGAAAGAATATAATATTAATCATTATTCCAGTTATAGCGAAATAAAAGCAGGTATTGTTGAAAGATTTAATAGAACATTAAAAGAAAAAATGTGGAAAGAATTTTCAAAGAAAGGAAATTATAAATGGATTGATATTTTAGAGAAATAAATTAAAGAATATAATAATTCTTATCACAGAACTATAAAGATGAAACCAATAGAAGTTAATAAGAAGAACGAAGAAAAAATATTAATGAATATTTATAATGATAACAATGTAAAAAATGAAAAACCGAAATTTAAATTAAACGATTATGTAAGGATAAGTAAATATAAAGGAATATTTGAAAAAGGATATACACCTAACTGGTCTACTGAAGTTTTCAAAATAAATAAAATAATAAATTCCATTCCTATTACTGGATTTAAAGAAGAAGAAATTGAAGGAAGATTTTATAAAGAAGAATTAATGAAAACAAAATATCCATATGATTATTTAGTTGAAAACGTTTTAAAGAAAAAAGGAGATAAAGTATATGATTTGATAGTTCACATAATAGTTGGATAAATAAAAAAAATGTTGCAAATTAAGAATATAAACCAGATGAACTTTTTAAAACCTGCATATTCGAAGGTGGGGGGATTTTTTCCCTACCTTTAAAGTTTCCATAATTTAAACGATGTTTTTTCTATATATGACATTTTTTTAGTGATAATTAGAAATTTAAAAAAAAATGAGAATATTTGAATTTGAAAAGATATTTAAAAAATTATTTCTATAAATAAAGTTGATAAAAATTACAAAAGGTTTTAAAAAATATGATAAATATAATTTAGCTTTTTAGATCTGAAACATGTTCAAGTAAATCATCTTCTGTAAATTCTTTATTTGTTATTCTAAAATAATTTCCATGAAATTTTAATAATTCTGTAAATTGTGTGTTAAATCTTTCTTTCATTCTATTATAAAAGTTAATACTGTTAGGATCGATAAATATTCTCAGTTCATAAAAATTTGGATGTTTTAATTTTATTTTATTTCGAACTTTATCTATACTTCGTACTTGACATCTAGAAACATAATAAGTATATTCACATTTGCCATCATGTAACTTGAATAATATAAAACAATTTTGATAATCTTTATTTTCAGTTTCATATACAATATAGGGCTTTAATTGTTCTCGTGAATTTTTGTAAATTAAAATTTCTTTATCTTTCTCAGTTATAATTTCATCTTTCGCATTTATAATTTTATCTTTACCATATAATTCATCTTTCAATTTATATTCTCCTGTTTTTCTAATTGTTTTAATAACATTATAAACCCAATCTTGAAATGTTTCAGCTAAAGGCATTTTTGATTTCATAATTAAAGAATATAAACCTAATTCGTTAATAAAAACCGTTTGAGGATGTATATTCAAAGGGGACGGATTTCGTCCTCTTAAATTTCCATAATTGATATGATGATTTTCTCTAACATAATCACGAATTGCTCTTCGAGGATTAGTATATTCTAATAATTCAGCAATATCTTTAGCTTTAAACCAAGGATCATTATTTTCATCTAGAATAATACATATTTCATTATTATTATAGTTAAGTTTGTTGTTGAGAATATTTAGCATGCTCTCCATTTATTAGTACTGAAATCTTTAAAATCCTGCAAATGTTTCCCCTATAAAAGGAGGAACATTTCGTTCCTCCGAAAATCCTGCAAATGTTTCCTCCATAACCGAATCGGTATCCCGAACTTTTTAAACTTAATTTCTGATATATTTTGAAGAATTGGATATGAATAAAGATTTTTTAAATTATAAATGAAGAAGTTAAGATTTAATGATCTTGTAACTATTTATGAAATACCTTATGAATGTAGAATTAATTTTAATTTAATTGATAATCAGAGGTTTAAAATGAGAATAATTGAGTTTGAAAAGATATTTAAAAAATATGTTAATAAAAATAATTCTAATAAATGATGGAAGAACTGAAAAGTAAGAACATTTCTGATTTGCAAAAAATCTGTAAAGAAAAAAACTATCAAGGTTATTCTAAACTGAGAAAGCAGGAATTAATCGATTTAATATTACAAAACAATAATGATAATTATAATGAAGAAAAATTAAGTAATAAAAATATTGGTGAATTAAGACGTTTAGGAAGTAAGTATAAAGTAAAAAATTATTACAATATGAAGAAATCTGTTCTAATTAACTTAATAGAAGAAAAAATGAAAGAATCTCAAGAAAATAAAAAAGAAGAAAATTTAATTCAATAAGATATGAATTTTGAAGAAGATATGGATTTTGAAGAAGACGTGGATTTTCATGATGAATTAAGTAATAAAAATATTAATGAATGAAGACGTTTAGGAAGTAAGTATAACGTAAAAAAATATTACAACATGAAGAAATCTGTTCTAATTAACTTAATAAGAGAAAAAATGAAAGAATCTCAGAAAAATAAAATAGAAGAAAATTTAATTCAAGAAGATATAAATTTTGAAGAAGATATAGATTCATGTTACAAATGTGGAAATAAAAGTGTATTAAATGATAGATGTTATTTCTGTGAGCAGAAAATCAAAAGCAAATATAATAAAAGATCATACAGACTTAATAGATTTCGTAAAAAACTATTGAATTTAATAGAAGATGGTAATGATAGAGGTAAAATTGAGCAAATATTTGATATTTTTATTAATAGTTATACATGTAAATATATACCATATAAATATTTGATCAAAAAGATTGCAGATTATTTAAAAATAATGAATAATATCGAAATTAAGGAAACTAAGAGAGATGTAAAAATATGGAATGAGTTTATTGATAAAATTTAAATGGAAAAACTATTTCGAGGGAATATTTTAAAACAGATGATCGTGTAAAATTTGCAAGATTTTGTAGGATTTTAAAAACTTCATTCCTAATAAATGGAGGAATTAAACCCTTTTACATTTTGTCAAATCTGTTGTATGGAAAGTGTTTTTAATAACCGCTGTTATAATTGTTATCCACCAAAAAGAAATCCTCATAATAATTATAAATATAGAGAGAGATATTTTCATAAGTATATATTACAGTTAATAGATGATTATGAAGATTTAATTAAAATTGAAGATTTATTTGATGTTTTTAATGAAAATTATAAAGGAAAAGCTTTACCATATAAATTTTTTATTGCAAAGATAGCAGATTTATTAGAAATTGAACATAATATTCGTATACGTAACTCAGAAAGAAATAAGATGTTGTGGAAAGAATTTTTAGAGATGAAACCATTTGAGATAATTGAAAAGAAAACACAATTTAAAAAATATATTTTAAGTCAATTTTAATATATTTTTTATGATGGAAACATTTGCAGGATTTTCAGGATTTTAAAGACTTCATTTGTAATAAATGGAGACTCAACTGAGAAACCAAAATCTTAAACAACTTCGAGATTATTGTAAATCTCATAATATTGTAGGATATTATAAATGTAATAAGAAAAATGATCTTATAAATCATATTCTTGAAGAGTTGGAAAAAAGGAAATTTATAAATGAATTCAACTTTGATTCTAGTTTGTTTTCTAAACCAAAACCTGTTAAGGATTTTAATTCACAGACTATGAAGCAGTTGCAAGAATATTGTAGATTACATAATATTAAAGGATATGCTAAAATGAATAAAGCGGATATTATAAATCTCATCACTAATGAGGAAGAAAGAAAGAAAAACAAAAAAAGATTAATAAATCTGGCTAGAAAAAAATCAATAAATCAATCCAAAAATGTATCAAAAACTGAATTCAATTTCCATCCAAGTTTATTTTCAAAACCTAAATCTCCTAGAGAGAAACAAATAAAATGTGAAGATTGTAATAAATATTATAAAAAATCATATAAAGAGAAGCATATTGAATCTTTAGCACATAAGAAATTATTAATTAATGATGAACAAGAAATTCAGGAAATTGAAACAGCTTACGATTCAAGATTAAAAGCATATCTGATTAAGAATACAAGAGATGATGTACTTCCAGAAGTGTTTTTAGAAGATAAAAGAAATATAGTAATCAATAAAATATCAGAAGTTTCAAGAAAAATGGGCTTGAAAGTTAATCTTAAATTATTCCTTGCCTTTCAAAGAGAAAAAGAATTTCAAGAATTTGCATTCAAAACACAAAATGTAATCATATTACAATCTTCAGATTTAAATACATTTTATGATAATGCTATTCGGAAATTGATTAAAGAAATGGATGAGTTTATGGCTAAAGGATCAGGATGGGCACTTGCAGGTATTGATTATTTAGAACTAAGAATTAATAAATATAATCCCCTAAGAGGTGCTTCATATATTGATTTACCAGAAAAAATAAAATTGAAAAAAGCAATTATTAATGTGAAAAATAATGATAATAAGTGTTTCATGTGGTCTATTTTATCAGCAATTTATCCAGTAGATGAACATCCTCAAAGAGTTACAAAATATAAAATGTATGAAGATGAATTAAATTTCGATGGAATAAACTTTCCAGTTTCCTTTACAGATATAAATAAATTTGAAAAACTAAACAATATATCTATAAATGTATATGGGTATGAAGAATCTGTTCATCCTCTAAGAATTACAAAAAACAAATTAGATAAACATGTAAATTTATTTTATATTAAGACTGAACAAAATGATCATTATTGTTGGATTAAAGATCTTTCTCGATTAGTCAAAGCACAAGTAATAAATATGAAAGTAAAAATTTATCCATGTGAAAGATGTTTAACATATTTTTACTCATCTGAAAAATTAGAGAAACATGAACTTGATTGTAAAAATAAAAAAGCTGTAAAAATTGAAATGCCAAAGAAAGGTGAATATTTAAGTTTCAAAAACTATAACAGATCGTTAAGAGTTCCTTTCGTAATATATGCGGATTTTGAATGTTTAACTAAGAAAATTGATACTTGTCAACCAGATTCATCAGGTTCTTATACTATGAAGTAGCAAAAACATGAACCAAATAGTTTTTGTTATTATGTAAAATATGAAAATTATGATTACAAACAACCTGTAGTATATAGAGGATCTGATTGTACTGATAAATTTGTAGAAATGATTCATGAGGAAGTTAAAAATATTCAGAAGATTTATGAAGAAATTAAACCGTTGAAAATGACTTTTGAAGAAGAAAAGCATTTTCAAAAATCTGATATTTGTCATATATGTGAGAAACCTATAGAAGGAAAGAAAGTAAGAGATCATGATCATTTAACTGGAAAATATCGAGGTCCGGCTCATGAAACTTGTAATTTGAATAATAAAAATCCTTCGTTTGTTCCAGTATTCATCCATAATTTATCCGGATATGATGCCCATCTATTTGTTAAAGCGATGGGAAAATTTAAAGAAAATATTGAGGTAATTCCAAATACCGAAGAAAAATATATTTCATTCACTCAGAAAGTTGATAAAATACAAATTAGGTTTGTAGACACATTCAGATTTATGGCTACAAGTATAGCCATTCATCATCCACGAACTTAAGAAAAATTCCTGAAGAATTGAAAGATAAAAAGTTAGAAGAATATAAATTCTTGAAATCTATGTTTAGAGAAACCTCTAAATATTATAAAGATGAAAAATTAGATTTAATTACGAGAAAAGGTGTGTATCCTTATGATTACATGGATTCGGAAGAAAAATTTGAAGAGATGAAATTACCTTCAATCGAAGAATTTTATAGTAAATTGAATGATTGTAATATTTCCGAACGCGATTATAAACATGCAAAAACAGTATGGGAAACATTTGAAATTAAAAATTTAGGAGAGTATTCAGATTTATATGTTAAATCAGATGTTTTAATATTAGCTGATATTTTTGAAAATTTTAGAGATGTTTGTCTAAAAACGTATAAACTGGATCCAGCTTGGTATTTCACAGCCCCTGGATTATCTTGGGATGCAATGTTAAAAACGACAGAAATCGAGTTGGAATTATTAAATGATTATGATATGATTTTGATGTTGGAAAAAGGAACCCGTGGGGGAATTTCACAATGTTGTAATAGATATGCAAAAGCAAATAATAAATATATGAAAAAATATGATAAAAACCTATTATCTAGTTATTTAATGTATTTGGATGCAAATAATTTATATGGTTGGGCGATGAGTCAATATTTACCGTATGGTGGATTTAAATGGTTAGATACAGAGATAGATGTAATGAATATACCAGATGATTCAGAGAAAGGATATATTCTAGAGGTTGATCTCGAATATCCGAAAGAATTACATGATATTCATTCTGATTTACCTTTAGCTCCGGAAAATGGAATTCCAGGTAATTCAAAATATGCAAAGCTATTAACAACATTATATGATAAAGAAAGGTATGTTATTCATTATAGAAATTTAAAGCAATGCTTGAATATGGGATTGAAATTAAAAAAGATTCATAGAGTATTGGAATTTAAACAATCGGCGTGGTTACAAAAATATATTGATCTCAACACTAAAATGAGAACTCGAGCTGTAAATGATTTTGAAAAAGATTTCTATAAATTAATGAATAACTCAGTGTTTAGAAAAACTATGGAAAATAAAAGAAAACGAATTGATGTAAAATTATGTAATTATTATAAAAAAGTTGAGAAATTAATAGCTAAACCGAATTTTAAAGGAAGAACTATTTTTGATGAAAATTTAACTGCTATTCATATGAATAAAACAAAAGTTAAATTTAATAAACCAATCTACGTTGGAATGAGTATATTAGATTTATCAAAACATTTAATGTATGATTTCCATTATAATATTATGAAACCGAAATATGAAAATAATCTTAAATTAATGTATATGGACACAGACAGTCTTATATATCATATTAAAACAGAGGATTTTTATGATGATATGAAAAATATGATTGATCTGTTCGATACTTCAGATTATCCTGTTGATAATAAATTTAATATCCCTAGAATAAATAAGAAAGTTTTAGGAAAAATGAAAGATGAAAATAATGGAATAATTATGGAAGAATTTATTGGATTAAGATCTAAAATATATGCTCATAAAAATGAGATATCAATTTGTAAGAAATCAAAAGGTACAAAGAAATCTGTTGTGAAAAATAAAATTTCATTCGATGATTATAAAGATTGTTTATTCAATAAAAAAATTCATTATAGAACAATGAATCAGATCAGGAGTTATAAGCATGAGATATATTCAATTCAGGTTAATAAAAAAGCTTTGTCACCATATGATGATAAACGATATATTTTAGAAGATGGAATCAATACTAGAGCATTAGGACATTATAAAATTTTTTAAATTAATTGGATATATTAATTTTATTTGTAATAAATATATAAAATGAAACTCTTTAAGATTGTTGGATCAACTTCAAAATTATCATTAACATTAGCTCATCCTATATTCTTGGATGAAAATATTAATTATAAAATTGGTCTAGTTGGATTTTATTCTGACTATAACGTTTGTAATGTTCCCGAAGATACATATATATCATTCCAATATGAAGAAGATGATAAATCTAAGATTGATTATGATATCACTATTCCTAAAGGTTATTATTCTCTAAGTGAATTAAATAAGTGGATTAAAACAGAATTAAAAAGAATGCTTAACGATGATTCGTTTTCCCTATTAAAGCTAATAGGGAAAACAAAATTGAAATGTATTCACCGTTTCCTTTTCTGTTAGAAAATACTCTAAATAAAATTTTAGGTTCTCAAACAATGTCCAAGAATGAGCAAAAATACTTGGAAAGTAAATTAGTTCATAAGGGAAAAAGTTTACCAAACCTAAGACCTTTTGATGTAGTAGAAATTCATTGTGATTTAGTGGAACCAAGTTTAGTAAATCATAGTGTTGATGAAAATTTACATGAGGAAACAGATATATTATATTCGTTTTTCCCAAATGTTTCATATGGTTCTAAAATATCAGAAAGACCTCCGGAAATATTTTACGTCCCGATAAAGAAAGGAACTCAAAAAATCCAAAAAATAACTATTTCTATTAAAAATGAAAAAAAAGAACTTTTGAATAATAAAGATGTAAATAATATCGTATATTTAAGTTTAATTCAATCCTAATTCATTAATATTTTGGGGCTCGCAAAACGCGATTTTTTTATTTCTAATGAATGGAGTGTGTTTATTGGAACGATATTTCTAAATTTAATCATTCTACAGCATTTTTATTAACATATCAAAATCAATTAAACTGGAAATTACTCTCACAATATCATCAATTCTCTACTGAAGAACTTGGTATGTTTTATAATAAAGTTGATTGGAAAATAATTTCTAAATATCAAAGATTAGATGAAGATTATTATCAACTCTATGCGCCTAGTTTAGATTGGACAATAATTTCGAAATATCAATATCTAACAGAGGATACTATAATGAAATTTCAAGATAGAATAGATTGGGAAATGATTTTTGAACGGGATGATATTGATGATTTATTTAAATTAGCTAATTATGATATCTTCGAGAAATATTATAAAAGAATATATTCAGTGAGTGAAGTTCCTAAAATAAATAATTATTTGAACTCATATTTAAAGGATAGACTGATTTAAACAATTAATCAATACGGAAATTTAAGAGGACGAAATCCGTCCCCTTTGAATATCTAACAACATACTATTTTTCTTTACTTTTTATCTCTAATAAATGGAATATAAAAAGTATTGTGCTAATATAGAAAAACAACAATATAAGCATTTTTTACCGTCAAATAATACTGAACTGAATTTAAATAAAGAGAATCAAAGAATAGAATTCTTAATTGATGTTGGTGATAATTTTATTACTTCACAATTTCAGTTTGTAATTTCTGGTTCTTTCAATGCAGCAGATGGTGAACATTATGGTATGAATTCAGCAACCAAATTAATAGATAATTTTATTCCTTATTTGTTTAAAAGTATAGAAGTAAAGAAACATAATAAATTAATTGATAGAATTGAAGATCCTGGAATTATAAGCACTGTCAAACATACAATTTCATTATCTCAAGATGAAACTCAAGCTAAAAAGAATGGTGCAGTAGTATGTAATCATAAATATGGGAAATTTAATTATTGTGGGAACTTAAACGATTTAGGATTAGGATTTTTTGGAGGTGTTACAATACCGATATACAAAGCAGGATTTTAATAACATTTATTAGAAATTCTGATGATGATGCAATATTATTATCAGTACAAGCAGATGATAAAAGTTATGCACCTCAGGGTAAAATAACAATAACCGATTTCTATTTACGAATACCTATTATGGAATTTTCAACACCTTCTAAAATTGAGTTAATTAATGAAATGGATAAGTTTGGTGGAACACAAGATTTTGGGTTTAAAACTTGGGAATGTATTGAGAAAACTGGTATTGTAGGATCAAATTTCAGTTTTGATATAACAAATATCTATAGAAATATTGATAAACCGAAATTTATAATTGTTGGATTCCAAACAGGGAGAAGAAATGATCAAAAGAAAGATCCTTCGAAATTCGATCATGTTGATGTTAGAAATATTCGTGTTAAAATTAATGAAACATATTATCCAGATGAAATGATTAATTTAGATATTAAAGAGAACAAATTTGCTTTGTTATATGAGATGTACATGGATTATAAAAGAGCTTTTGTTGGAAATGTTAATATGCTATATAACCCTGACAATTTTATAAAATATAGACCTTTTTATGTAATAGATGTTAGAAAAGGACCAATTAATATTTCACAGAGTAAAAATAATATTATTCTGAATGTTAATTTTCAGAATGTAGTGCCTGGAGGCAGAGTTGGGCAAACGTTAGCGCGCGCTAATACCTAATACCTTCCCGCTAATTTAGCGGTACTGATAAGAGCCTGCGCTAACGATTAGCGCATAGCGACGGCAGTGCGCTAATCGCTAATTCATTTAAAATGTTTAAATATCTTTGTAGCTAACTAGGAGGAATATTGAAGGTGGAATAAAAAATATGGTTATTAGTAATAACACTTCCAATATCCTTTTTTTATTCCACCTTCAATATTCCTCCTAGTTAGCTACAAAGATATGTAAACAATACTTTATAATTGGAGAATTCTGGAGGTTCCTCTTTTCACATAAAATATACTTCAGTTGGACATGGTTGTCCGGAGATTTTCTTTAGGACGATTCCCACGCGTGGTCAGAATTCTTATATTTTTTACTTTGTTTTCATTATTCTCTTTCCTTAGAGCAGTTCTGATCAACCATCATCTTGAGTGGTAAAACCAGTTCTTAAACGGAGGGGCACGGTGGCTTAAGGTCCTCAAAGAGGCGTACGGCGTTTCCTGCTTCATCGAAAAATTTGTTCCCGCATATATTCGTAATTTCAATAGATCAGTATTTTTATTAATATTTGCAACCTAAAATGTAATATTAATACAGGTGTATTTTACGTACAGTCACTAAGAGCACCACAGACGTATCATAACATTTTCCAATTCAGAATTATATCTTACTCTAAACTACTAAAATATCCAGGGCTTGAAATCCATCACACCACATTTTTGATAAAAATATAAAAATTAATATTCGCTGAAATCCCCATTAGCCATTTTCGCCAATGGCATAGGAATAGCAATCTTCCTCTCCCATCTTCCCCACCAGTGATTTTATTATGATATTTAGTAAAGTTTGCTATGTAATTTGATACCATTGATACAGAAATAATAGCATCAAGTTACATAGCAACCTTTCCTTAATATCATTATAAAATCACTGGCATGAACACTTAACACTCCGTGCCAAGGGTCGTGGATTCGATTCCTACTACGGGTGGTGGCTTTTCTTTGAAAAACATTTCGTTTAGAGCCTTCTTCTCAAATTCAGGAATATAAATATGCTTTAGGTCCACCCGACAAGCCTATATAACATACAGTCTTCTTTTTCGTACATGGCTACCGCGCATGTCCAGACACTTTTTTGTAACGTTTTTTTCATTTTAGTCATCGCTAAAGCACATTTATGCTAAAAGAAAAGGTATCAGCGCTATCCTGGCTAGAAAAGGGTGGTGACCTATAGATAACCTGTCCTAAAATTCTGAGTTAATTATAATGGACGTTAAAATTTATATAAATATATAAAGAAATAAAAAATACATGTTCAAATATTATATAATTTAGAATTGTTTATTGTTAATTGCGGTTATACGGTGATTTAACGACAAACCTTTCTTGAGTTTATGATTTATGCAAAGAAGAAGAATTTCGTTGAAGAAAGAGGAATTTTATCGAAGGAAATGCATCGTAAAAAAGGCCACATTTTGAAATTTTACGAAGATAGGCAATAATGAATTTTACGAAGATAGTAATAATAATGAAGACCTTTTTGATAAAATCTTTAAGGACCTTGTAGAATTTTGTTCACCAGAGGTGCCTGGAACAACTCCTTAAAGGTATGTTAATTTCTTTGGATATCTGTAAAATTATAAAAAATTTCTATTAAATTTATAATATATATAAATATTTCTATACTATGATGAACCTTCACCAGCCAACCGACCACAATTGTAGTATTTCTATAAATTTATCAGTAAGTAACTGTTACTAGATAAAATCACTGAACTGAACGATCATTCCAAAAGGTAAAATATTTCCTCGCCGGTTGAATACACAAATGTTTGATTTTTTTTTACGACATCAGCATCCTCATTGAAAGTTTTTGCTATAAATTCATTAGTCAATAAATTCATCATTGAAACGACAAATGCTATAAATTTGTTCCTTAATGCGATCATTATATTCCTGAAGGGAAAAGTTGACTTTTCCTCGAGCTATCAGGGTCTGATATATGTCTTAAAAATTAATATTAATTTGAATAATAAATTCTAAAAAAATATAATGTTAACCCTGAAGTAAGGGAGTGTTTATCTACTTCAACCCAAGGATAAACATACTCTGATCCTTCTTCATTTCATTTTATTTTTTTAAACATGATTTCCTTTATCCTATCAGAAGTTGGAGGGTTCATTTCCAAACTGTTTCAGTTTCGTATACTTACATACACACAAATATATATATATGTATATACGTGCTGTTTCCCTACCTACTGAGTGCTGTTATTTTTTCGGGTGGCTCTTAAAACTTATCCTTTATTTCTTGACGGATTACAACTGGTCCACATCACTTTGGCCTTTTACGCGGAAATATACTCTATTGATATTACTTCACTCCCTGAAGATAAATAGACAAGTTAAAATTTATAATTAGCTTTTATTGTTCATTTGCGTCTTATTAAATATAATACGGAGAGCGCGATAGATTTATCACATTAATCATGATAATATCAGATACTTAGGGATTACCCACAGAAATGTTATTATTCTACCACCTTAACATATTAAATTGGGACTAATGAAAAATTGTATGAAGGCTCTCAAATAGGATGGACCAGCATTCAAATACCTGCGAAGTAAATTTCCCCTTATAATATATATTTATTTATTTACAGAATATTACAATCTACAATTTCAATTGTATTATGCAATTTTAATACCGGTTACTTGCCGACGCCTCAGGTGTCCCCAGTTGTCAGCCGAATCCCTTCCTTGTAAGGAAGGATTCTAGGATGACCTGGAGTTGACCTTACGCCATTCACCACATCCTGCGACTAGCAGGGAGGATTGGAGGTGAATGAGACGTGCCCTGTGATATCATGAGGAGAGAAAATATCCATCGATATTACTCTTAATAATATAATTACACATTTTTTATCACTCCACGACACTTCACTACGTTAGTAGATCCCGGGGCCACTTTCTATTAAGACGTCTTTGTGGAGAAAAAGGATGATTGGTGCTGGATAAGGATTGGGCTATAGGATTAGGATGATTGATTAATGGAAATATGGAAGCGGCAAGGGATCATATCCCCGTATAAGCTACGCCAAAATAAAAGAAGGAATCTTTATCGGGCCTGAAATAGAAGAGATTCTAAAGGACCGAAACTTTGATCCAGTTTTACAGGGCTTTAAAAACGAAGCATGGAATTCTTTTAGAGCAGTCGTTCATGGTTTTTTTTTGGGGTAAGAGAAATGAAAATTATATTGAACTTGTATAATATAATTGAACTTGAATCTCCTTCAAAAGTATCAACAGTTGGGTGGCAATATGTCCCTAAAAATTAATTTTCTTCATTCTGATCTTGATGTTTTCCTTCTAACTGCGATGATAAGTGCGTAAGTGACGAACAAATCTCGACAATAAAAAAGAAATGTCAGGATCGATGGAATGGATCAATGTTAGCAGACTACTGCTGGAATTTCATAAGAGATGCTCCTGAAAGCATTTACAATAGACAAACGAAAAATAAGACGAATTCTGAATTGAACAGGTTAAAATATTTTGTTAATTTTTTTTTTTTTTTTAACAAATCTTGGCTATTAGCGCCGACATCCAGGGTGCAGCCAGGAATTTTCTCAGCGAGCCCTGAGATGAGAAAATTTCTGGCGCCGGTGGGGATCGAACCCACCATCTCCCGCTTATGAATCTAGCGCGCTAGCCACTATTAATATTTAATAATAATTCAAAATTCCTAATTTGATATTAAAAGTAAAAAATTATGTTAAATATATATATATATATATATATATATATATATATATATATATATATATATATATATATAGTAGGACCTCCACGGATATTCGAAACACAATATTTTATTGACTAAATGTGCTGGATTATAAGGTTATAAAGAAAAACTGTGTACAAGATGTCATGTAAACTTTCTTATTTGCATTGAGAAATGTGTATGTAAACGTTTTATTAATTAATAATTTGTATAAGTGCAAAAATATTTTTTTTTTTTTTGTCGAGAAAGTCAGTAATGTTTAATGAGACCCCGGTTAATTGGAATCCCGGATAATAGAGTCCCGGATAATGGAGGTCCTACTGTATATATATATATATATATATATATATATATATATATATATATATATATATTAATAAACTGTTTTTTACTTTAGCATGTTAATTGGCTAAAAGTCAAATTTTGTATATTGGTTATATTTTCAAAATTACAGCTAATTAAAACAATATATTCGTGTTTTCGCATTTAGTGACCTCAAAGCAGTATAAAAATATAATATTCAATTGAAAGGCACGCTAAAAGTTATATTTTGTATAAGTAAGTATAATTCTCTACCTCGGCGCTAATAGCCAAACAGTTGATGCGCCGTTAAAAACGAACAAAAAAAAAAAAAAAAAAAAAAAAAAATTCTCTACCTATAGTTTTCTTAATATACTAAATACAATTCCACGTATATTTATAGTTTTTTTTTCTCATCGACGATATACACGATCTTCTCGTTTAGGACTGATTTTCAGGTTCAGGGCATACGAGAAACTGTAAGATTTTTGACTGCACTTTTCAAATTTCCGACGTATTTCGGTATACGATCCTCATAGTATAATGGCAAACACGAATGCTCTTCCGGCATAGATTTGGCATTTTTTATTCATTCTGGCCCATCAGTTTTGAGAATTTATGTTGTTTTTTCATATGGTTTGTTTTTTGACATATGTGGGTTCCATCCGTGTGGTCCAGCCATTTATGTGCCAATGTTCTTCTTATGATGCCTCTTGTTGTTTTCGTGTATCTCCGATAATGGTCTTTAAAAACTCGAAGAAGCTCTCGTCTTTTTCATTGATCCTGGAGTTTGCCTTTAACTTTTTTTGCTGGTGAGGATGATAATCTGGTTTCAATATATTTTTTGCAGAGCTAAGCTATAAATTATGAACACGTTATATAAAGGGAATCTCATTGGCAAACAGGCTTAACAATTCAAAACACTCAATAGGACGGCAACAAGTCAAGCGAGATAATAAATAGTAATCCGATGTCGCCCGTTTTTCACGATCACCGCTGCTAAAGAGGAAGGACTTCGAGTCTCCGGGAACATTGTAGTCATCGATATAGTTGCGTCAGTCACATACATTTCTCCGCCAACAGTGCTCGCTACATCTAAATGAGGTGTCCAGTTATTAAGAACGTCAGGGACACCTCACCCCGCCGATGCGTTCTGTATAACCTCAAACATAAAACCGGGGTAACACGCTCACGCGATGCTCTTCCTTCGTGTGCCTAATATAATGGCGACTATCTTCACTTGTTCATCCCAACCCCTCATGCTCATGCACTTACCTTGTCTCAAAGTCAGTTTGAAGTAAACACTGCCCCATTGTAAACGGAGCAAAAGCCGCAGCCAAATATCTTTTCCAAGAGCCCCGACATGCCCCCAAAAAATCGTAAGTACTGCGAATTGTTGGTTCCGGGTCCCCTAGCATTTTATGTTCTGCTACCTGCTCCTAGAAAACCACTGAAACCGGCTCAACATCTCGGTGCACTGGAATTTCCCGCAAGTACTGAACATTTTACTAGATTTAAAGCAGCTTGAGATAACCCTAAGTTACCTTACTCGGTACAAGCAGTACCAGCGAGATCCATGCTCCCGGCTACCAACTCTCCGCATGGAGATGTACACATCAGCCCCAGTGACGTCATACCCTACTACTGAACTCTAATTCATGAACACTTTTTATTTATGAACAATTATTTATTTCATTTATTTATTGGCAGTAGTCTTATACTTTTATTAATTTATTAAAGTTAAGTTTTATTATTTTATATTCAAGAGAAATAAAGTTTTTAGTTTATTTAATATTTTATGAACACGGCTATTATTTATTTATTGTTTGTTGGGACCTTCTGCCCAATATACAGATAATTAATATTCCCCAACACATTTATTACTTCCGCTTATGTAGGTATAATCAAAGTTAGCATCGTTTTTTATGGATACCACCACGCTGCTTTTAGCTTCTGAACAGTTGTAGCTGGTATTCTTTATTGTCATGGTTGTTCCTCGTGTAAATATGTTACATTTTTATTTTATTTATTTTATTCTTTGAAATCAATAAAAAAAAAAAACGAAGTTTTCGTTTGTTTATTAAATTGTGCAGTATACAATTAATTAATAAAATAATAATCGAGACAGCTGTTCATTACAATTATAAAAGTTTAAAATGATTCATATTTATTTTACATTTAAACAAATTATGCAGAAATAATAATGATATTTTGAGTAAAATTCATGAAAATAGCAAATGTTTTAATTTAAAATGTATTGGTTTTGTTAAATAACTATTTATTATTTTGTTAAAAATTAAATAAACGATTGATCGGGTTCTCAGTTTTGTCTTCTCATTCAACCTTTAAATTTGTGTAATCCCATCTAATTGCTAAATTGTTTGAAAGTTTTTAAAAAAGTATGTAACTTATAAAAGGTTGGGAAATTGTATGTTTCGTTCTTAAAATGCAAGTCTTAGATCAAGCTTTTGATTCATAGAATGATCGGGAAATTAATGAATTAATACAAATTTGATTCTACACCCCCCAGGCAGGGAAATAAGCCCATTCTAAATTAGCCCCCCTCAGAAATGGTTTTTAGAGCCGCCTATGATCAAGGTCCTTCATCGAAAAGTTCATTCCTTGAGTGAATATTATATTAGTATTCCGTAAAAGTTCACGGAACATTAATTAAATTCAATCATTAGCATTTTATTACCATAAGGGCATCGTTGAGAGATAATGACGGCATACTATGACTGTATGGATTGGAGGTAGTCATATCCTCCAAATAGACTTTTCATGTTCAACCATCTTAAAGAGTGACGCTGCACGATTTCTTATATACTTCTTCCATTTCATATATAGCATTTCCACGACAAATTCAGAATTTTGCAAACTATATTCGGAATTTTCCAAACTATATTCAGAATTTTCCAAAGAACATTCGGAATTTTCCAAACTACATTCAGAATCTTCCAAAACAAATTCAGAATCTTCCAAAACAAATTCAGAATCTTCCAAAACAAATTCAGAATCTTCCAAAACAAATTCAGAATCTTCCAAAACAAATTCAGAATTTTCCATTTCAAATTCCGAATTTAGTTATTATTTTCTTATATGCAATTTTGGACCAACTTTCTTACAATAGGTACTTTTTTTGTTTTGTAGGTAGATAGATAATTAAAAATATATCCTTTAAACTACGTCCATCTGATAAACATTTCCTTTTAGCGCGGTTCCTCCCTCCCCATAGGGAGGAACCCCGCTTATAGGGTTGATACAATGAAACAATCCGGAAGTGCCGACTAGAAAATTTCGCGTTTCAGAACCCCTAAAGACCGAAAATAACGGTGGTTCAAATTTGTATATATATATATATATATATATATATATATATATGTGTATATATTTATATATATATATATATATATATATATATATATATATATATATATATATATTTGTCTGTTCGCTCTCTAGATAGAAGACGAATGGTCCGATTTTGATGAAATTTGGTACAAAAATCCTTCGTCCAATTTGAAAAGTCAAGTTCGTTAACCAGCAAAATCCGCCTACTGGAAGATGGCGTTTCTGGCAAAATTCGCGCAAAAAAAATCGTAACGCTTACGTTTTTGAGTTCATAAGCTTCTAAGTACTCGTTTTATATGATTCCTGGGCTAGGAAAACGAATGAAACCATTTTCAAGGCGATAGCTTTAACCGTTTTCGAGAAAATTGGAAAACTATTTTTTGAATACCGTTTTTGGTTTGGGTACTTAGAATCATGGGATTCAGTTGAAACATTTTCTGCATGTTCTACTTTCATCAAAACTAATATGTTGAAATTTTGGTTACGTTTGGAGCTAAGGAAGGGTTAGAATAAAATATTTTATGAACAGACATGAAAAGTTTTGGGAACTTCGTATACTTTCCCTAATATCTCGAAAACGGTTTGAAATCTTGGTAAACGGAGGGTTACCACGCGAAAGCTTACTAAATGTTCTACAAAAAAGATTCAAAAACAATTTTTGATTAGGCGATGTCAATCGGAGAAATACGTGCTTAAATCTTTAAAGTAATTGATTTCGCTTATTCGAACTGTTCTTTTTGTCTGTTTTTTATTCCTGGTTATTTTTTAATTGCTTATTGTTGGATAATGTATTTGAAAATAAAACAGGTTAAGAAAAATAAGAAAAACAATTTAATGTTAGAGATATGGATTTCCAAGATATATAGCTTTTCAACTGCCTAGCGTCCTTCCTAGGAAGGGTTCTTTGTCTTTGATTTTGGTACTTAGAATTATGGGATACAGTTGAAACATTTTCTGCATGTTCGAGTTTCATCAACACTAATATGTTGAAATTTTTGTTACGTTTAGAGTAAAGGAAGGGTTAGAATAAAGTATTTTATTAACAGACAAAAAAAGTTTTGGTAACTTTGTATAATTTCGTTAGTATCTCGAAAACCGTTGACAATCTTGTGAAGCGGAAGATTACCATTCGTAAGCTTACTAAATGCTCTACAAAAAAGGTTCTGAAGAAAGTTTTAATTAGGCGATGTCAATCGGAGAAAAAAGTGCTTAAAGCTTTAAATTAATTGATTTCGTTTATTCCAATGGTTCTTTTTGTCTGTTTTATTTCTTGTTATTTTTTAATTGCTTATAGTTGGATAATGTATTTGACAATAAAACTTGTTAAGTAAAATAACAAAAACAATTTATTGTTAGAAATATAGATCTCCAAGATTCCAAGACCTTGTCACTAGCGGGTCTGTTTCTAGTGTAGCGGACCCTTCCAGGTAAGATTGTAAATCATGACCTTTCAAGACTTTACTACTCACAGGAATGGCGTTAGTGACCTTAAGGGTTGACACGACATTATAATAATTAATTAAAAAAAAAAGACTGGTGGAACCAAAATAATAACTGCTTCTATTTTAATCTTTCCAAATTAGACTAGGGATATGAACGGAACCGCGCTAAGATGATGCAGCCCTGCGAGACGGACTTTTTATCTTTAGAATATTTATTATAATTTCCTCTTCTAGGATTCTGCTGAGGAAGCGCAGGTAAAGATTCTGTACCCTCAGTCCGTACTGCTGAACCGTGAGAGTTGGAACTAGGATTTACTCGTTAGAAACTGACAAATATACTGATTCATCTAGTAAACAGAATCTAACATCTGATCCTATTTCCTAAATCTAATATTAAATGCTTCTTACCTTATTTGGGTTTACTTGCTATACTGGTGTTTACAATACTGTTTTGAAGAGCAAAGTTTATTTTTATTTGCGATCAACTTGTTCATTCAAGCCTTCTTTTAATTGAAAATATTGTGAAGATAGTATGTTTTAGAAAATTTATTAAATTCTGAATTTGAAATGGAAAAGTCTGAATTTGAAATGGAAAATTCTGAAATCGTTTTGGAAAATTCTGAATTGAGTTTGGAAAATTCTCATTTTGGTTTGGAAAACTCTTAATTTGGTTTGAAAAATTCTGAAATTGGTATGAAAAATTCTGAATCTGTCTTGGAAATCCTATATATTGTATATTTATAACTTGTTTGTAGATACAATAAGTAATAGTCTCCAATCATTGATTGCTAAACTCCTCAATTCGCCAGCAAGAAGAATGGAAATGAATGGGTTAATAGACAAATATTAAATGTTTTATCGGAACAAGATAGAAATAGTGCTCATAGATAGAAATAGTTTCATCTAATGTTTTTTTCTGAATCGGAAAATACCAGCATACGTCTAATTCCATTTTATAAAGCAATACCTCAAATCAGAACAGCAAACAGTAATATTATTTTAATAAATTTAATGAAGATCACAGCACCGATAAATCCCAAGGAAATCTGCCCCCCCCCCCTGAAATACCAATCAGCTAGAGGGTATTCACATCCCTTCTGCTAAGATCTTTATTTTTCACAAGGATCTGAATAAATCTGAATAAAAAAACCGAAACTTACAACTTTAACAGAAAATATATACCTATATGTAGGCTATTCTTGTTTACGCTTCAAGGTTCTTACAAGAAATTCGATCCTGATCAAAAACGTTCTTATCAACATCGGCCCGAAAATGCTTTCTGGGGGCACTGGAGCTACAAAACCTACAGACCCCACGCTTTCAGACTCCACGAATCTTTATATCCCGTGATGCAAAATTAGATTCCTTGGTACCAAAATGTGCAGAATTTTCTATTATTGTCCTACAACGTTCATTTGAATATTTCTTTTCTCTAACACCAGTAGTTGAGAAGTTATCAGCATTTAAAGTTGGAAAAAAACCTGGTTTTAAAGCTCCAAGGCCTCCAGAAAACATTTCCGGACACATAGGAATGTTATTGTTTAGAATCGAGTTCCTACGAGTGCCTTGAAGCTCAAACACTACTTGGGGCCCACTCTGTATAAACATTTTAAAGTTAATGGTGATGCGGTCCCGTAAACTCTGCAACCCTAGACAAGGCTACAGTCACAAACTCTTATCTCTGTTCACTATTTATACAGGGTGTCCCCAATATAAACGGCCAAACTTCGAGAATCAATGCAGGATGAAAAAAAAAAACAAAGAAAAAAGTCCTCTGGCATATATCTCGTTTTTGCTTCGTTTCTGAGAAAAACTAAAACACCATACTGAAAAGGCATTCTTTCATAATGCCTATATAAAAATCATTAAAAGTATATGTTTTATCTTCTATCTCCTCCACCCGCCCACCTCCCCCTCCCCCAACAAAACAACGAATAATCTTCTTGGCCGAAGAAAATAAATAGCGTCATGTAAAGATGCAAGTTCAACATAATTTATAACAGCTACGTTCCTGTGGAGGAAATTGCTAAAACACAAAAACAAAAGAAAAAAACCTTCAATTTTTAATGAAAATCATTTTCAATCCTTAAAACATTTTAAATTTAACACTGGACGCATACATAATTATAAAATACCAATTTATTCTTCTGATAATTCCTAATTATCAATTTAAAAACTATTCAAAGGTTTGGCCCCTTGCAGCAATACAGGCTGCACATCACAGAAATGCCATCCAGTCTGTCGTGGATAGGTAGTGTCCAACCAATATCGGACGGCCCTCCCGTAGTGGGCTGGAATCAGTTTCCCAATCTCTGTGCCAAAAGGACTTCCTCCAAGAACAAAGACAGTTTATTATCGAGGGATGTGTGGAAAGACACTGCGTTAAGTCGAGGAGTGAAAAAATGGCGACCTATTATTTCAGTATTCCACACTAAATTAGAGACATGCTCACGCCTACATTTTTGGAGAGGAAGGAGGATTAAAGGAGGTGGAGTTGGGGGGATAAAACATATAATTTTAATGATTTTTAATAGGCATTATGAAAGCATGCCTTTTCACACCTTTGTTTTAGTTTTTCTCGGAAACGAAGCAAAAACGAGATATATGCCAAAGGACTTTTAGCGCGGTTCCTCCCTCCCTTCATATGGAGGAACCCCGCTTATAAGGTTCATCTCATGAAACAATCCGGAAGTGCCGACTAGAAAATTTTGCGTTTCAGAACCCCTAGAGGCCGAAAATAACGGTGGTTCAAATTTGTATACATATATATATATATATATATATATTTGTCTGTTCACGGATTTCTGGCGTCCCTAATGGTCCGATTTTGATGAAATTTGGTACAAAAATCCGTCGTCCAATTTGAAAGGTCAAGTTCGTTAACAAGCAAAATCCGCCCACTGGAAGATGGCGTTTGGGGCGAAATTCGCGCAAAAAAATCGTAACGCTTACGTTTTTGAGTTCATATGCTTGTAAGTACTCGTTTTATAGGCTTCTCGGGCTAGTAAAACGAATGAAACCATTTTTAAGGCGATAGCTTTAACAGTTTTTGAGAAAATCGTAAAAAAAGTTGTTAAATCAAGTTTTTGGTTTGGTTAATTAGAATCATGGGATTCAGTTGAAACATTTTTTGCATGTTTGAATTTCATCAAAACTAACATGTTAAACTTTTGGTTACGTTTGGAGCTAAGGAAGGGTTAGAATAAAATATTTTATGAACAGACATGAAAAGTTTTGGGAACTTCGTATAATTTTATTAATATCTCGAACACGGTTGGGTAATTTTCATAAGTGGATACAAACTATTTGAAATCTTTCTAAATTCTCTACAAAAAAGATTCTGAAACAATTTTTGATTAGGTGATGTTAATCGATGAAATAAGTGCCTAAAACTTCAAATACGTCTGTTTAATTCTTGTGAAAAGTTTTTTTCATTCTTTTAGTAATTTTTGTCTCTTTCGCTTAGTTTCTTATTGCTTTTTATTTTTTTAATTTCTTATGTTGTATTTGTAAGGAAAATGTATTTGTGTGTAAATCAGGATAGGTAAAATGAGACCAATTTTCTGTTGCTAGAAATAATGAAAAGTTTTGGTAACTTCGTATATTTTCATTAGTTTCTTGAAAACGGTTGAAAATCATGGGAAGCGAAAGGTTACCATTCGAAAGCTTACCAAATGGTCTACAAAAAAGGTTCTGAAGAAAGTTTTGAATAAGCGATTTCAATCGGAGAAATAAGTGCTTAAACTTTGAAGTAATTGATTTCGTTTATTCGAACGGTTCTTTTTGTCTGTTTTTATTCCTTGTTATTTTTTAATTGCTTAAAGTTGGATAATGTATTTGACAATAAAACAGATTAATTAAAATAAGAAAAACAATTCATTGTTAGAAATATATCAGGCTGTACCGTATGAAATGTCAGTTTAGGATTTGCCGATTTCCTTCAAATGTCTTGAAACTGTCGAGGCTCCTACTCCGAGTTCATTGGCATATTCCCTAGTGTTTGCAATTGCTTATAGTATTCAAATGTATTTGCCAATAAAACAGGATACGTATAATTAGAAAGAATATTTTATTTTTGCGGAATCTTGGGATTCTCAGATGCTGTATGAATATCTAACGTATTAGGCTCCCTTCGTATACTTTCATTAATATCTCGAAAACGGTTAGGAAATCGAGGAAAGGGAAATGTAGCAGTTCGAAAGCATACTAAATTCTCTACAAAAAATGTTTTGAAGAAATTTTTGATCGGGTGGTCATATTAGGAGAAATAAGTGCTTAAAACTTAGTTAGTTAGGTTCGTTTTTTTAAACGGATCTATTTGTTTCCCGCAGTTTTTTTTTCACTGCTCGTTATTTTTGTGATTGCTTGTAGTAATCAAATGTATTTGTCAATAAAACATGATACGGATAATTAGAAACAATATTTTATTTTTACGGAATCTTGGGATTCTCAGATGCCGTATGAATATCTATTAGGCCCCTTTCGTATATGTTCTTTAATATCTCGAAAACGGTTAGGAAATTGTGGTAAGTACGTAAAATGTAACAGTTCGAAAGCTTACTAAATTCTCTACAAAAAATGTTTTGAAGAAATTTTTGATGGGATGGTCATATTAGGAGAAATAAGTTGCGTTTATTTAAACGGATCTATTTGTGGGTTTCCGACAGTTTTTTTTTTCACTGCTCGCGCAAAAAAAATCTATTTGGCAATAAAATAGGATACGTAAAATTAGTAACAATATTTCGGAGATTTCTGAGCGAAATGCCTTGTGATGATTTTCTACCACCACGAACGGCGTTTTTCCTCTATTTACCTCACATTTTAATTGGTTGCTGTTTTTAACTCGTTTCCTGCTTCACTCCACAGATAGGAAACACGCATATGACGTCGACCCAATGACGTAATCCGAAGTGCCTAATAAATGATTTCACGTTTTAGAACAGGTAGATATCGAAAATAGCTGTGCTTCAAATTAGAATCTCTTGTTGAGTAATTATATGAATCTTTGGATAATAATTCCAATAGTTAAAATTATAACTAAATTGAAAAATATGTATTTAATAGAACTCATTAAACCTTTTACAGAGAACTCTATTTTTTACTTTAATTTTATTGATCAACAGGTCTTTGCATACATTTGAAAACTCTATATATATAACCTCTATATCGTTTCTGTTTGATTCAATTATAATAAATCCTTTTTTCAATGAGTTTATGTTATTAGGCGTATCTGTAATTCCTGTGGGTTAATATGTTTTTTAAATTGAAGCTTTAAAGCCTCAACAGGAATATTTGTGTAATCACCCTTCACAGTTAATTTATTAGAATCATGAGTGATCCTTTTTGTGTTACAACTAACAATCTTTGAACACGAAGTTTGACTATCCTTGTTATTGTTATTTTCCCTCTGATTGGCCGAGATTTTCTATTCATGATCTAATTCTTCTTGAATTTTTTGACTAGATCAAGAACCTATTTTAAGCACTCTTAAATTCCTTAATTTAATTCAGGAAGTTTATCAAGCTTGATTTAATCACTTTTGGGTTAATACGGGTCGTCTATACCGAGTCCTTTGTTTGTAAACACAAAGAGCTTTCTGAGTACCGGTAAAGGGCAGTAAAATTATATGACTTTACCTGGAACCAAGCCCTGCATGCAGAGAATGGCAATACGAGACCTTCTCATTCTTTCTTTCACCAGGTACCGTGTAACACCTTAGATCTGTTTATATTGTTGTACTCAGTGTGAACAAGTTTTGAAAGTGCCTGAAATTTTATATCACTATAAGACTATAGTGACTTTCTAGTACATCCATCTTAATTTAAGGTAAGTTATTTCTATATTATTTTTTATCTGCCTGTTTATATTTTAGCCAACTCGTTGAATACCACTTTTAATTTATTTATTTTTATCAAATAAGTCGATATTATTACTCCTTCCTAACATTATTATTATTATTAAAATTTAAACTTAGAATTCTATTTCTACATTGCATATACATTCCAGCGTCTTTTTAAATGCTTTGCTTCGTTATCCCATTATTAAAAATATTATTTTCAGTTGTTTTGTTCTGAAATTACAATATTCTTGTAAGACATTTTTTAGCATAAAAATAAAGTTTCCTTTTTTTCACAACAGAATTTAAATGCAAAGAACGTACATAATTTCTTTGAATTTAGTTGTCCCCTCTACAATTTACAAATTCTCTTAAGTATAAAGGTCCACACACACAGCAGTATTCTAACAATAAAATAATTTTAGAAACCTTAAGAAGTTTACTTCTTTTTAGACTAGGAGTTTTTTCAAGTCCGTAATTATACTCGTTCACTTACAAAAATTGCCTCCCCTTTACCACAAAACAATGATCTTTAGATCAACTTTATTAGGCATATTATTCTATATAGGATTTATCAAGCAGGGGATTCTTCTCAATCTTGAATACTTGCTCATGGTCATTCTGTATCCACTAGATAGGCTTTATTAGGCATATTATTCTATATAGGATTTATTAGGCAGGGGATTCTTCTCAATCTTGAATACTTGTTCTTGGTCCTTCTGTATCCACTAGATAGGCTTTATTAGGCATATTATTCTATATAGGATTTATCAGGCAGGGGATTCTACTCAATCTTGAATACTTGTTCTTGGTCCTTATGTATCTACTAGATAGGCCTTATTAGGCATATTACTCCATATAGGCTTTATTAGGCACAGGATTCTACTCAATCTTGAATACTTGTTCTTGGATCTTATGAATCCACTAGATAGGCTTTATTATCCATATTATTCTATATAGGCTTTATTAGCAGGCAATTGTACTCAATCTTGAATACTTGTTCTTGATCCTTCTGTATCCACTAGATAGGCTAAAAGAACACAGGAATATGTGAAAAATTTTGATATTTTCCAATTCATTGAAACGTATGAAATGAAGTGTCGGTAGAAGAGGAATCTAGGGTCTGGCGGACCCGACCAGGTAAAGCCATAAAACCCTTTGAACAAAGGCCGAGGAAAATATTATCTGTTACTATTCTAAGCTTTTCAAATGACAATAGGGATATGAACAGGAACCGCGCTAAGATGATGCAGTTCCTGTGAGTCGGACTTTTTTTCCTTGTTTTGTCATCCTGCATCGATTCCCGAAGTTTGGCCGTTTATTTTGGGGACAACCTGTACATAATAGTTGAGCCTTCCTATAATAGTTGAGACATTAATTATTGACTCGCTGGGAATAGTAAGCAAACATATCTATAATATCATAATTAAAGGACACGATTCCAGCGTTTTTTTATAATAATCCTACAATTTGTTATGGTTTTAGAAAAACTATTATTAGCACTTCCAGATACCCTAGAAGCAAACATTGAAAACAGAAAAAATAGATAACCCTGATATAAAGGTTTAGCACGGGGAATAATCAGCTTGCATTGTAGCCATCAACCGAACAACATTGGGCAGCCCACTTTATAATTTGATTTAAATAAAATTTTCTTTTTCTCTGCTTGTTAAAAGTATTTATAACCCCGGAAGCTATTAGTCGACGTACGGTTTTAACCAGGGCACCTTAAATTATTCAATGTAAACTCCTTAGATCCTTAAACTTGCCCTTTTCCTGAAATGATTAAGGATAAAATAGCCTAGAACAGAAAGCCTAAAGCTAAAGGCATGCGGATGGTAATGGTTCCACCGAAAGAGTAAATGTGGAGTAAGGTCAAGGTATAGATAAAATGCTCCACTTTATCGCATCTTGAATCTCTTCTCAAAAACCTTTTTTGAGAGTTCCTTACACATCAACTTACTAAAGCATACATCTTGATTAGAGAATATGATACTTTTAGCGCGGTTCCTCCCTCCCCCATAGGGAGGAACCCCGCTTATAAGGTTGATCTCATGAAACAATCCGGAAGTGCCGACTAGAAAATTTTGCGTTTCAGAACCCCTAGAGACCGAAAATAACGGTGGTTCAAATTTGTGTATATATATATATATATTTTGTCTGTTCGCTCATTTCTGGCTTCCCTAATGCTCCGATTCAGATGAAATTTGGTACAAAAATCGTTCGTCTAATTTGAAAGGTCAAGTTCGTTAACAAGCAAAATCCGGCCTCTGGAAGATGGCGTTTCGGGCGAAATTCGCGCAAAAAAAATCGTAACGCTTGCGTTTTTGAGTTCATATGCTTGTAAGTAATCGTTTTATAGGCTTCTTGGGCTAGTAAAACGAATGAAACCATTTTTAAGGCAATAGCTTTAACCGTTTCCGAGAAAATCGGAAAATAGTTGTTAAATCAAGTTTTTGGTTTGGTTGCTTAGAATCATGGAATTCCGTTAAAATATTTTCTGCAGGTTTAAAATTCATACATACTAAGATGTGTAAATTTTGGTTACGTTTGGAGTTAAGGAAGGATTAAAATAAAATATTTTATTAACAAACAAGAAAAGTTTTGGGAACTTCGTATACTTTCCCTAATATCTCGAAAACGGTTTGAAATCTTGGTAAACGGAGGGTTACCACGCGAAAGCTTACTAAATGTTCTACAAAAAAGATTCAAAAACAATTTTTGATTAGGCGATGTCAATCGGAGAAATACGTGCTTAAACTTTGAAGTAATTGATTTCGTTTATTTGAACGGTTCTTTTTGTTTGTTTTTATTCCTTGTTATTTTTTCATTGCGTATAGTTGGATAATGTATTTGACAATAAAACAGATAAATTAAAATAAGAAAAACACTTCATTGTTAGAAATATATCAGGCTGTACCGTATGAAATGAGAGTTTTGGATTTGCCGATTTCCTTCAAATGACTTGAAACTGTCGAGGTTCCTACTCCGAGTTCTTTGGCATGTTCCCTAGTGTTTGTAATTGCTTATAGTAGTCAAATGTATTTGTCAATAAAACAGGATACGTATAATTAGAAACAATATTCAACTTCACACAGGTTAGATACTATGAGGGAATAGAGAGTCCGTTCACTGCCTGTAGAAACTGAAGGTCCACAAAAAATGTACCTGCTTGGAGTTAATCCTCAAGAGTTGTAAATATACCCCAGGTATCTGCCGACACAAATACAAAGCCTAGTTTGGTTTTGGTACTTACAATCATGGGTTTCAGTTGAAACATTTTTTGCATGTTTGAATTTCATCAAAACTAACATGTTAAACTTTTGGTTACGTTTGGAGTTAAGGAAGGGTTAGAATAAATTATTTTATGAACAGACATGAAAAGTTTTGTTTACTTTCATTAATATCTCGAACGCGGTTGGGAAATTTTGATAAGTGGATAGAAACTATTTGAAAGCTTTCTAAATTCTCTACAAAAAAGATTCTGAAACAATTTTTGATTAGGTGATGTCGATCGAAGAAATAAGTGCTTAAAACTTCAAATACGTCTGTTTAGCTCTTATGAACGGTTTTTTGTCGTTCTTTTTGTAATTTTTTTCTCTCTTCCTTAGTTTTTTATTGCTTTTTCTTTTTGTAATTTCTTATGTTAGGTAAATGTATTTTTGTTTAAATCAGGATAGTTAAAATGAGAATTAATTTTCTGTTGTTAGAAATAGATGAGTTAGAAAAATATGAGTACCTTTGCATAAATTCCTAGCAACCTGAAAATTTGCATGAAAGATAGGGACAACATTATAAGGGAATTGGGGTTTCTTATTGCTTTTTATTTTTTTAATTTCTTATGTTGTATTTCTAAGGAAAATGTATTTGTGTGTAAAACAGGATAGGTAAAATGAGACCAATTTTCTGTTGCTAGAAATAATGAAAAGTTTTGGGAACTACGTATACTTTCATTAATATCTCGAAAGCGGTTGAAAATCTTGGGAAGCGAAAGGTTACCATTCGAAAGCTTACTAAATGGTCTACAAAAAAAGGTTCTGAAGAATGTTTTGAATGAGCGATGTCAATCGGAGAAATAAGTGCTTAAACTTTGAAGTAATTGATTTTTTTAAATTTAATATACAGACACACAAACAAAAGTGGTCTTTTCCAAAGACACCATACATATATTATTATGTATTTCGACACGTTGAATCCGCATCTGGAGTCCGTTTCACCTAAGCACGTCAGGTTTCAGAGCATTTTAAGGTCAAATTTCGTATGATGTCGTTAAAGAAGAAATAACTACAGCTTCCATGGTTTTGAGGGTCGCTGAATTCGAACCCGAGGTCTATTTTAGAACATCAGCGAGACCTCAACGTCATTTCAAAGACAAATACGTTTATTTTGCAAAAAATGAGTCTGCAATGAAAATTCTTTCTTTGCAAAATAGACATATTTGTCCTTGAAATGAACTTGATTTTGCGCCGATGGGGTGAAAAAGACCTCGCATTCGAATTCATCGACCCTCAAAACCATGGAATCTATAGTTATTATTAAACGACTTCATACGAAATTTGACCTTGAAATGCCCTGCACGTGCTGGGGTGAAACAGTCTCCGGATTCGGATTCAGCGTGTCAGTAATAATATATATATATGGTGTCTTTGTAAAATACCACTTCTTTTAGCGCGGTTACTCCCTACCTCGATAGGGAGAACCCGCTTACGGGGTTGACCTCACGACGCAATCCGGAAGTGCCGACTAGAAATTTTCTCGTTTCAGACCCCATAGATCACGAAAATATAGGTGGTTAAAATTTGTATATATATATATATATATATATATATATATATATATATATATATATATATATATATATGCTTGTCTGTTCGCTCTCTAGCGAGCTCAAAAACTGATGAAATTTGGTAAAAAAATGTGTCGTCTAATTTGAAAGGTCAAGTTCGTTACCCAGCAGTATCCGCCCACTGGAAGATAGAGTTTGGGGCGAAATTCGCGCAAAAAAAATCGTAACGCCTACGTTTTTGGTGTTCATATGCTTGCAGGTACTTGTTTTATAGGTTTCTTAACATAAGAAAACGAATGAAACCATTTTAAGGCGATATCTGTAACCGTTTCTGAGAAAAGTGGAACAAATGTTTTTGTAAGTCATTATTTTTTTGTGGGTACTATGAATCGGGGGATTCAATTAAAATATTTTCTACATCTTGGAAATTAACTCCAACTAAGATATATAGATAGATAAATTTTGATTATATTTGGAGTTAAGGAAGTATGCGAAAAAAATTATTTTATTAATAGACATGAAAAGTTTTCGGATCTTCATACATTTTTCGTAAATATCTCGAAAACGGTTGAGAAATCGTGGTAAGTGGAAGGTAGCCGTTCGAATGCTTGCTAAATTCTCTACAAAAAAGGTTCTGAAGCAATATTCGATGGGGCAACGTCAATCAGAGATATAAGCGCTTAAAACTTAAAAAGTGTTTGTTTTGTTGTTTTGGAAGGGTTTTTCTCTTTGGTTATCTCACTTTTTAATTGGTTGTGTTTTGTTTTAAATTGCATTTATTAGGAAAATTAGTATTGTAATAAAATAAGCTAAGAAACGGTGAAAGGTATTGGTAATAAGTTTGGAGTGGCTGTGGTAATCAAGATGGCTGTGGCTAATCATGATGACGTATGCATAGTTTGTTTTGAATTATCCTATCTATATAACCTTCCTCATAGCCTCCAACAGAAGTTATCGTTATTTCTTATTTTATAGAAAGATTTAACCCACGTCAGAATGGAATTTTATTCGCCACGAAGCACATCTTTACAGTTGATTTTAACAGTAAAACGAATTTGCTAGTAAAACAAGATACTTTAAATGACAACGAATTTTTGTTTGTTTAGAATAGTGCCTTCTCAGCGGTAGTCGAAGAGTAAGTACGTTTTCAGTACATAATTGTATTGACTTATACAGATTAATAATTATCCGCTTCTGTGTAAGTTGGCTACTATCAGTTTCCTGTGATTTGTGATGCTAATCTATTCCATTTCTTCGAGATGTACGTAACTGCGCTAAGATGACGCAGTTCCTGCGAGTCGGACTTTTTTTGAAAGTGTTGGTTTCATCCCAAATCGAAAATTCTTTTACATCCTACACTCTATAGAAGTCATTATGTTGCCAAAATGTTCCATGGCTAAAATATTCCTACCTTTAAAAAGTTGTTCAGTATAAAAAAAAAAACATAAGTAAAGATGGAATGGTTGGGATTCGGCTAAATAAACATCAATATGATTTTGTTTTAAAAAATCTATATTTCGGACGTTTCGGCTACTCATTGGTAGCCTTCGTCAGCTAAAATGACAAAAAAAGAAATTAATACAGATACAAAAAAAAGTTTATAAATGTGATAGGTAACAGAACTATAAATACAATTAACTTAAAGATTAATTTAAAAGATCATATCGTCTTAAATTCTTAGAATGAGTAGAATGAAAAAATAAATAGGTACAATAATTGATTTTAATAGGAATTAGTAACATTAATTGATTTTACAAAGAAATTAGAAACTACATACCAATGACAAATATAGTAGCTAATAGTAACATTAATTAATTTTTCAAAGAAATAAGATACTACATACCAATGGAAATGCCGAGCGGCAGAGGAAGACCAAGGTTGGCAATTAAGTAACCATCGTGAAAGTTTCTAAGGAAAAAGGAATCTACTGGGGTATTGAAAACAGCAGGTGGTGGGAGAAAGGTCGGTAAGGATCAAAAGGCATGTTTATGACATTTTATGACAGGAAAGGAGAAAAAGGTGTTAATGGAAGGATACCCAAGGGGCATGGGAAAAATCTAGGTGGGAGGTCGGGAGAGTTTTTGGAAAATATTAGCGTACATAGGAGAAATGCCTTGTTTGTCAGTTTTGTAGTTTATATTGTTTTTATTTAAGTTTATGTTGTGTAAGACGTGAGTGAACGTCATTTATGGTTTCTCCTATGTATACACCATTACAGGAAGGGGTTTGGCAAGGGACTTGGTAAACATAACGGGTGGTTTGTTCTCATCCCTTTTGAACAAACCACCCGTTGTCACGTCTTACACAATATAAACGAACCATCACTAATAAAGAAATAGATAAATCTGCACTTGCTAAACACGCCATTATGCAAAAACACACTTTTAACTTCGACGACACGAAAATTCTTTCTACACAAAGAAACAAAAAAAGACTACAGATCTCGGAATGTGTACACATAAACTTAAACAAAAACAATATTAACTACATAACTGACAAGCAAGGCATTTCTCTTAAATTAATTAATGTTACTATTAGCTACTATATTTGTCATTGGTATGTAGTTTCTTATTTCTTTGTAAAATCAATTAATGTTACTAATTACTATTAAAATCAATTATTGTATATATTTATTTTTTCATTCTACTCATTCTAAGAATTTAAGACGATATGCTCTTTTATAAGTTAATTGTATTTATAGTTCTGTTACCTATCACAATTATAAACGTTTTTTTGTTTCTGTATTAATTTCTTTTTTTGTCATTTTAGCTGACGAAGGCTACCAATGAGTAGCCGAAACGTCCGAAATATAGATTTTTTAAAACAAAATCATATTGAGGTTTATTTAGCCGAATCCCAACCATTCCATCTTTACTTATCACCTCGACGGCTAACTATCTAATCATCATAAAAAAAAAAAAATGATTTCAAAACGGATGTCAGAATTGTTTTTAGTTCATAAAAATATCCCTATATTCAAATTTCAGGAATATAATAAAAATAAAATGTATTTTAAATTCAATATACCTATCCCTATATTCGCTAATAGTATATTTTGCTAAGGCTAGACCTTTAAATTTTGTTACAGATTAAACAATCCCACCATATTTCAAAGAAAATTGACAACGGCCCCAAACTTACACATTTCCTTTTAGTCGGAGTGTTCCTACATATTCTGGAATCAACGTTATATGAAAAACATTTTATTTTGATTTTCAGAATCATTTCGTACAAATTCTTTTGGAGATAATACATTATTTATTACTATGTAAATAAAACAAAGCTTTTTTTAAAGAGCCCAAGGACGTAAAAATCGAATTACCTCAAGACGATATATTGAATTTCAAAAAGACATGTAAATTATTAGCTCACAAATATTTATGCTCTTCCGGACTGGGAAAAGTTATTATTCTTGTTTTCGATGATATTTACTAAATTAGCTAAATTTACTAAATTATCGGCGTGTTGATTTTAAATCTGCTATCATTTTTGGCGTGAAAAAATGAAGCAGATTTACGGCGCGCCGTAAAAAAAAAAAAAAAAAAAAAAAAAAAAAAAAAAAAAAAAAAAAAAAAAATGCGAGTTTACTTGAAAACGTAAACATATTTTTAAATGTATTTGACGAAATATAAATTATTGTTAAACGATTGTATTTTTCCTTTGATTTACTCTAAAAAAAATGAATTGGTGAAAAAAACATGTCGATATCATTCTCAAAACTCGAGATGTAAAATAAAGCATTTACAACTTATTTTATTTTATATTTATATCCACACTTCCACAATGGTTACTTAACTGTCAACATTGGTCTTCCTCTGCCTCCAGGCATTTCCATAGCTGACGAAGGCTACCAATGAGTAGCCGAAACGTCCTAAATATTGATTTTTTTTAACAAAAATCGTATTAAGGTTTCTTTAGCCGAATCCCAACCATTCCATCTTTACTTATTTTATTTTATTTTTCAGGCCCATTGGACGAAAAACTCGGACACATCTCGACTATTTTTTGATGCAGAATCATCAGGAAAAAATGGGCCAGATCGGTGACCCGTATCGGCCACTGTATACTCCCCTGGTTAGACATACCGCACGACATACGTGAGATGGTGACTGAAGGTAGACCATATTGACACCATCATTCAACATTAGAAGTTCCAAAATATATGTATTCATTGTCATTTTGATGTATCATGATTCACTATCACCCCCACATTCCAAAACTAATGTTTAATGTTTCCTTAGTTATATAATATGTTGTGCCTTTGTATTATATATTATTATTTGTTTCTGCACGAGTGTATAAATGTTTATGTAAATACATAAATATTTCACATTAATTGTTTTTTTGTACATCAGAAAATATTTATTAGAAATCAGAATTGTTTGGGTCAGTTTGCTTATCTTAACATGTCACAATAAAACGAGGGGCAAGTCACTCCATTGCGGGATTGTAACCACTAATAAATAAAAAATTAAAAGAGAAATATTCGGTATGAGTAAGTTTTTACTCATATTTGACTTTGGATTTGAATTATCCTCCAAAAAATATGAATTTTGGTCCAAGGTATAATATATATATATATATATATATATATATATATATATATATATATATATATATATACAATTCACTTCATTGAAGGTATAGGGTCGTTAGTCTTCTATTTTAACAACTCTATTTAATACTTACGCCCGACATGTTTCGTGCATTTTCCGCACCTTATCAGGGCCAGTTCTTGTTAGGAAGAGTTCACGTCACCCTGTACTCGCTATGGAGAAGACAGAAAACTAGATTTACTAACGAGAAATCCCCCTAAACAGGTGCGAAAAAGAATGCACGAAACACGTCGGGCGTAAATAATAAATAAAGCCGTTAAAGAAATATGGCTACTGCTTCACTGAATCCAAGCCTTCAATGAAGCTTGGTCATCCTCAAAAAGAAATAATATATATATGTATATATATATATATATATATATATATATATATGTGTGTGTGTGTGTGTGTGTGTGTGTGTGTGTGTGTGTGTATACAAATATGAATTTTCCTCATCAATGAGCTTTAATGTTGTCGCCGCTTCCGGTTTGCGCCATCAGATTAACGACATAAGCGGGTTTCCTCTATGGTGGGAGAGAATAATGTTTGACTTATATTAGGTAATCTATCAAGTTATCCCTATATATGTAAATAATAAGGAAGATGTTTGAAAGTAAATGTAAATAAAAGAATCCACAGTGTTATTAATATCACTCGTCTATGCGTGACCGATGCCTAAAATATATTGGGCAATTAAAAACAAGTTTATTTAAAATGTAAATATCAAGGAAGCATTTGAGAGCCGAATTCTAGAATCGACTATCGTGCAATGTATCTTGCTGGCCTTGCCATCTCATTGGAGTATAACCTTTCTAGAATAGGTTCATATAAAAAATTCCGTCGAACCCGGTTTTTTCCAAAGATTACCCAACGTTTAATGCTATAGCTTTTAATGTAAAAATGAAGAATGTTTAGGAAAAAAAAGCTGCTTACGTCGGAAACGTATTACACGTTCAGCAAGATTCTGACGCATCATATTATAGTTGGAGATATTAGTTGCATTTCATTAACTAGTTTATCAAGGATGTGTGTGTGCCAACGGCCATAGCCACGTTGAATGCATCGGTTCCCGTAGATCACCGAAGTTAAGCAACGTCGGGCGTGGTCAATACCTGAATCGGTGACCGACCACGTGCTGTTGGCATTTTAAAAGGGGTGCCCCCCTGTAGATGGCCCGGCGCTAATAGCCAAATAGTTGATGCGCCGTTAAAAAAGAAAAAAAAACAAAAAACTTTGTAACATTCTCCACATACCGCACATTAGGGAGGCTCAGGCCGCCTGATTTTCCCCTTTGCAGCTTCGACTGCTAGGGTCATTAGCACCAAGGTACCCATTAATAAATTAATTAAAGGCTGGGTTGGCCAACCTATGAACGGTGCTAGCTCGGGATGTTAACTCAGGACCTTCAGCACAGTCTAGCACTGAGCTAACCTCGCCCCCAAATATATACATATATTCTTTTTGAAGTTTCTTCACTGTGGAGATTTATTTTGGCTTCACCAGACAAGCCGTACGTTATATTTGTTGATAACGTTTTTAAATTAGTTATCAATTGAAAAAAATTATGAACAAAAATTGATTGTCTGATGAAGCAGAATGGTATTTCTGCGAAATATTACCTAAATTAATTTAAAATTAAGTAACATTCCGAATGTACCGCTTCCTTTTGCACTGCTACTCTGATTATGTCTGGCATCAGTCTGGCAACAAAAAAAAAGTCACTGACGGCGTATGCCGGCGTGTGTATTATACGGCGTTTTCACGTAACAAAGGAAATACGAATTTCTGTAAAACAATTGTACATTACTTCAATTATGTTATTCTAGGTTTTTCTTCGATGATTCTTGATTTATAATTACACGAAGCTACTAACCTTGTGAGGCAGATCTATAAATAAACACCACAACTTTGATGGAAATGTCCCGTATTACATACACCGTATTTTATAATTTTATTTATTGTGAAAAACGTAGATTGCTATCATCCACCAACACCAATATACATAATTAAGCGTGACCAATTCTTAAATAATTTGTCCTCAACATGTTTCTATGTAAAATGTTTTAATTACAGATTTTATGAAATCTTCAAAATAATCATCAAACGCGTCAGGAGAAATGAACGAAACAATAATTCTAAAAATGGATTTTTAAGCGTTTATGGTGAATCATTAATAATAAATGCATACTTTGAATATTTATTCATATATACATGTACTAAATGTATTTTGTATGTTCTACGAATTTAAATATTTATTTGTGTAACGTTTGTTGTTATTAATAAAGATTACTATCTTTCTATTATCCCTGAAATATAGTAGTAAATAATGTGAATCGTATATAACGTGATCGATTCTAAAAATAAAACTAACTCAGATGTAGGTACGACCTATATTTGCTATTTCTTACTTGATCAGAGGAATTAATGAATGAAAAATCTGAGGCTTTAAATTATTTTCAGCTCAAAGAGACGGAGCAGAGCCATATATTCCTGGATGGTAAATATTTTGAATTGTACATTAATGACAAATCTATTGCGGTCATGGCGCTTACATAATTAGCTCAGATTAGGCAAGAGTACAGATGAATACAATCTTCGGCCATCATGACCCTGTTCAGGGGCTCGCCGGCAATCCACGCTTCTGGGTTAGGAATATTATAGGCGCAAGTTCAAATGGTGCCATTAACTTAAGGACATTTAGAACGACAGCCTGCTCTATAAAAATCAAACTCGCTGGAACAGCGTCTTCGTAAAGCGTTTCCGTTCTTATCCCTATTAGTAAAGGAATAGAAGCAGTTATTGGTGGATTTTGATCTTTTGTGAAAAATATAAAATAAAATCTTGAATACAAGGAATATTTAGGGCATCATAACCGGAAACTAACAGTATCATAATCGGAAATGACTCTCCTCGCCTTCACAACGTCCGCTCTAGCAAACACTATTAGCAATGTATTTATCATTTTCTTACATCGTTTTACTAAAATACTCATTTTACTGTTAAATTCAATTTAAAAAAAAAATAACCCATTAAGAAGTGAGTTCAACGGATAAAAAACACCAAAAAAAAAAATTGAAAATTTTTTACACGGAAATTTGCAGGGATATGCCAAAAATGCTGACATTGTCCATCTCATTAACATTAATTTATATGTTGATATATTTTTTTCTAACAGCTACCTTATCACGAAAATAATGATGGTTCAAATTTGTGTTTGTGTGTGGATATATATATATAAAGCCCAAAAATGGTCCGATTTTGATAAAATTTGTTAAAAAATCCTTTGTCTAATTTTAAAATTTCAGTTCATTAGCCAGCAGAATCCATTAACTGGAAGACGGCAAAAACGGTCGTAGCCCTTACGTTTTCGCGTTACTATGCTTGCAGATACACTTTTAAAAAACCATTATTTAATGGTTTAATTCGTTAATGTTAACTAGTTTTTCTAACTACTTTTTTATTTGGGTATTTAGAAATTATTGATTAAATTGAAATTTGTTCCAGACGTTTAACGTTTATCTATTTACTGCGATATATATATATATATATATATATATATATATATATATATATATATATATATATATATATATTTTGTTGCATTTTGAGTTAAATAAGTATCTCATTCAATTAAATTTGTTAAATCTTACTTAAGAGATCCAATGTGTTCGATAATTTATCTTTCAGAAGGAACTGAAGTGGCTATTTATTTGAAATATCGCGGTTTGTAAACAATGAATTTACAATTTTTTAATTTATTTCCTTCCCTAAGTAACCCTTAAGAAAGGGAGTTTAATGAATATACACACACACATATATATATATATATATATATATATATATATATATGTATATATTATATACACATACAATTATTCATTCCTTCAGCTATTCCGTCTTTCTTTTGAAAGCAGATCACGTGGACTATAACTTTTTTTAAGTTGTTATATGAAGGCCAGAACATGACGATCTATTGATCAGCAATAAATGCTTGATGTCAAAATTTATGTAGCCATTTTCTTTAAAATAATTAAACGGAATAAATATGGGCCTGTGATTAAAAAGGAGAAATAAAACAACTTTTTAAATTGCTGTGTGAAGGTAATGTTTTTTTTTAATATGTTTATTTTCTTATTGGAAAACAACTTAGTAATGATAGGGAGTGTTCAGGGTGAAAAATGAGCTCTTAGTTTTGTAATATCACCTTATAAACGGGAGAAACATTTATAAAATCAGTCTTTTCGAGAATTCGCAAATAATATTCTCGTGTCTATTTTATGACCTTCTTTACGAATTTGTCTTGCTTTTCCCTGAAAATGTCTTGACAAATATTCAAAATCTACACCGAGACGTTTTGTCTTAAGCAATGTAAATAAACGTTTTAGCTATCAATACTGTACCCAATAATGAAAAGATTTTTTTTAAATTACTTTCGATTCTATCTACAATGTACTGGAAATTACCAGCATACATCTCTCTCTCTACATATGCACACACACACACACACACACACACACACACACACACACACACACACACATATATATATATATATATATATATATATGGGAAGAGTACCGGCACGCCGGCCGTGAGTGTTAAGGCGTGAGCACTTAACGCACCATGCCAAAGATCGTGGATTCCATTCCCACTAGGGTTGGGGCTTTTCTTTGGAAAAATGAAAAGGAATCAGCCTATCCTGGCTAGAAAAGGATGGTGACCTATAGATAACCCGTCCTAAAATTCTGAATTAATTACAATGGACGTTAAAATTTAAATAAATAAATATATGTGTGTGTTTTTGTGTATGAATATGCATGAAGCCTTTATTATTTATTGATAATAATCATCATAAAAGTACTCATTTATACTACTATTCACGGAAAAAAATAAAAGATAGTTTTTTAGTATTTACCCTGTCAATTTTTGTTCATATCCCTGATGTAGGCTTTAAATTCAAGTCTACGTTTTCATAAAAAATGCAGGTTTATTAGAAATTATGACTGAACCCCTGCAATTTACAGAACAGCATCCCTACTTCCCTATTTTCTGCAAAACTACAGATTCTGCAGTCTCTACAGAGACCTTTCCGTTCAATCAAGAAACAAAACTATAATAATTTGTTCATATCCTCTCAGCGCCCTCCAATATTAAAACCATTTACACAAGCAATAGACTAATTGAAAAAAATCGTAAATGTATTCTTGGATTAAGACATATTGTTTTTATGGGTACCGAGCCACATGAATATATGGTAACAAAATCACTGATGAAGCAGCAAGCTATTTTGTTGATAAAGGCCCCCAATAGAATTTTTTCCCATATATGTTCCATGTACAGACGGCGATCCGTTAGAATTGTATTATATGTATAGATTTTAGCATTCCAGGATTCTTTTTTTCCGGCGTTGTTCTAAAAACATCACGTCGAATGACCTATGACACATTCCCAATAAGAATATTATTTTGGGTGGGGCTGCCAGGAGGTAGAATATACTGGATCATGATGTCCATATCCTTATTTATAATTCTCAGATGGCCTTGGAGTGGCATTAGCCACGAATGAAACTGGTTTACGAAAATAATTTATTTCGGTTTGAAAGTTCCTCACCAGCACACTAAACCTCTTCATCTCAATGAATCCTCATATTAGCGCGTTTCCTCCTCTCCCTCAATAGTGAGGAAACCCGCAATGACGCAATCCGGAAGTACCATCAATCTTTCACGATTCAGAACCCATTGATCACGAAAATATCGATTCTTCAAATTTATGGGTTTATATATATAAAATATGCCTTTTGCTATATAGTTGCCCCAGAAATTATGCAATTTTGATTACATTTAGTACAAAAATAGTTTGTGTGATTTAATTGTTTGTTTTATTTATTGGAGCACCGCAACAAAAGTGATATGCTCTTACATTTCTGAAAAACTGCCATTAACAGTTACAAATAAAGTGTACAAGAATTTAAGCGGTTAAAATGATAGCCTAATATACTAATTTATAAAAATGGAATAACTTTAAATTATATTATTCAGATTCTGTGATACATGTTTATGTGTTTTAAACATTGGAGTATAGAGTCTATGTATGGACTACCCTGTAAGAAGTTCTTGTAGGTCGTGGGGAACGTTCAGTTTGTCACGTCTTTTACATTGAGTGAGTATATTTTTAATTGTCAATGTTACGTTACAAAGCCTCCATATCGTACTACTTGGTCTCTTCCTGTCAAGGTGTATTGTTCCTTACTCCAAGCTTTTACAGTGTTCTTAATTTGTAATAATTGTTTGTTTGTAGCCAGTAAGGCAACCAGTCGTTTAATATATGTGTGCGTAATGTGTGAACCAAATCACGTAATGTTATTTTTTCAATTGATTTAATAAGAAAAGCTCTTTAACCAACATAATCTGACTACCGGAACACGATTTTTGCGGATAAATTCGCGCGAAATAAATCGTACTGCTTAAGGAATTGCGTTAATAGGCTTCCATTTCTGTAGGTTTTCTAATGTACGTAAACGAATGAAACCATTTTTAACGCAATATCGTTAAAGAAAAGTTAATAAAATTAATTCGCTAACTAATTTTCGGTTCGGTTACTTAGAAAAGATAGATTCAGGTAAGAAACGTTTTCTTAATAACCCACGTTTGGAATTAGGAAGTATTCGAAAAAAACATTGATTAACAGACATAAGAAGTTTTGAGATTTTCGTATATTTTCTTATATATCTCCAAAAACAGTTGGGAAATCGTATTATGTGGAAGGTAACCATTCGAAAGGATCTAAATTCCCTACAAAGTCGGTTCTCAAGCAGTAAATTAGACGATGCCAGTAGGAGAAAGTGCTCTATACCAAGTATCGTAGCGTAAAAACAAAACCTCTGGGTATTCAACGCGAGTCATTTTTGTTATCTATTAGATAGGATTGATGCAGATGTGATGACAGTTTTCAAAAATTGTTTCATGAGTTCAACTTGTATCTCAAGGCTCGTTGAGTGCAACATCAATAGCTAGATTACTTCGTAAAGTGCTCAAAGTCATCAGCCCTATCCTGGCTTGAATTGGGTGATAACAAGAATATAAAAAGATTTATGTTAACCAAACCATGTCAAGGAAATATTATTCCCTCTATCAAAAATGCAAAGAGTTACAAAGAAATGGAGCGCACAGGTGTGTATGGTTCAAAGGCTTGTCAAAGAAATAGAAACTTCGAAGGCTAGTACAATAAATCAGGACGAAGATCTGGAAATATTTGACCATAAATTAGAAAAGAACTGCCACACAGATTACGATGAATTTAATCGGAGTAAAGAGGATAAAGATAAGCAACCAGAGCCGGACTTAGTGAATAGCCCTAGGAAGAAGAAGAAGAGGAAGAGGAAACCTAGATGGAATACCTCCTAACTGGATGGAAGAAATGTCATATTCTTCTACAAATGGTAGATCTAATATCAAATAATTTAGAACAAGAACCAAACTACAATTTCTGTGATGTATGCAGCGTTATTTGTGGAGTTCTCGATTTCGTAGAAGGTAGAAAAATAATGTCTCTCCACTGTTTTTCAAAGTATTTATTAGCAAAAGCTTTTCGAGAACATGGTTCTCGAAAAGCTTTTGCTAATAAATACTTTGAAAAACAGTGGAGAGACATTATTTTTCTACCTTCTACCAAACTACAATTATTGCTAGTGAATTATTGTAAATAATACTAACGTATTGACCTTAAACATATCGTTTTCCTTTTCTTGATCAAAAGTTAGATATTACCATTGTAGTGCTAATAGCCTCAGTAGCCGATGAAAAAAATTAATTACCATTGTATTTGAATTCCTAGACAGCTAAAATGTTTCAATGTTACACCCCATTAATGCCACCCTATTCCGTTAAACGGAATGAAGCTGTTTGTGACATTCTTTAGAGGGATATAAAGAACAAAATAATTAATGCCGTTTTGAAATAGGAATCTGAACGATATTCCTTTTGCGAAGTTAATGATATGATATTATGGCCCGAACGAATGAGGCAAACGGGTGCAATAAGGATGTTTAAATTTCTATTAAATCTGAAATTATCTCTGATAAGTACCGTCTCGACGTAATCACCAAATTATAGTTTGAACAGCACGATAAGATCGGGTTTACTTTTTCATAGAATTTATTAACCCTTTTTTTCTTCTTCCCTATCCACCAATCTTCGAAACTCTGTAAGCTAATGATCTAATTCGATTCAATGAATTTGCAAATAGGCGTAGCGAATGAATAAACACTCAATTCTAATCAGTGGTGCTCCACCTATTCAATTCAGCCTTTGGAGAAATTCTAAAATCTCTCAGCTACTATATTATTCATCGGCATAATTGATATGGCAGTTGTTTAAGATGTATGTTTTGTTTGTTTGAATGTTTTGGGGTGATAAATCTCGTTATAATCGCATTACTGTGTAATAGACACAGGAAAGTTTTATGTATATACAAAAACGTTCCACTCCAAGTTGTCTCACCATCCTAATCCCTAAGGTCTATCCGTATCTTCCCAATCCCACCCAGACAATCTTCCCAGGCGGCTCAAGAGACAGTGGCCCCGTGATAATTTACTTATCTGATCATATAGGGATCATTATAATATTTACTTGCACAGCTCTGGAAGTGCCAACAATTGTTGGCTTCTTTCAAATTGTTTATTGATTTATTTTATTTTACTTTTCTTGTTTTTTTATTATTTTTTTTTATTTATTTGTTTGGTGCATCTACTGCTAAGGTCATTAGCACCATACAAAATTGTTTCATTTTTTACCATATGATAAAATAATTTTTACTAGGCATTTAACAAAATATAAACCTAGATTAGCTAAGAATTGATTTTAAATCTACTACTAAAGATATTATATATCATGACTTTAAATCTAAACTTAACTTATGCTATATTATGTACAAATTTACAAATTATTGGTAGTATCCTTTTTAAGAAATACTGGATCTACCCTTAAAACTAACTAGAAGTTAACGAGTAATATTTACATATTTACAAATTCAAAATTCACTCAATAAATACTTACACACACACACACACACACACACACACACACACAAACTCACACACACATACACAAACACAAACACGTAGGCACACACACGTTCAATAAATTACATTCACTCTTGTTGGACACATAAATTAACAAAATATTTATACACAAATCGTCAATATTCTGTTGCATAGACTTGGATTTCTCTTATATTTGGCAGAAAACTTTAATGTCCTTCAGATAATCTATCAGCCTTTTCACAGATTGCTCTTCTCTACACAACAACTCTTTCAGATTATTTGGCAAATGGTGTCTCCGCCTTGCATCCTCAAGCCCCGGGCACTCCACCAGGATGTGCATTACATCTAGGAGAGCACCACATTGCTCGCAATGGGGACGGCGTCGACCAACAAGATGATACCCATGAGTTAGGCGCGTGTGACCTATTCTCAAACGGGTAACGATCACATCATCTCGTCTTTTCAGGCTGCTTACAGGGCTACCAACCATCACGGAGCTCTCAACGTTTTTAATAAATCTTTCTATATTGTTATAATCATCCTGCCATTTATTCGTTACTAGGAGTTTCATGTGACTCTTCGCATCGTTCAAATGAATGGGCGAGGCAGGATCAGCTGTCATAGCAGCAGCCTGCCTCGCCAATTCATCCGCTTTTTCATTGCCCTCAATGCCCGTATGCCCCGGTATCCAGAGAAACGATACAGTCGTTCCTCGAGAGTACAAGGCAGCCAGTGCACTGAAGACTTCTTGTAGATGCGAGTCCCTCGTGAATTTATTTTGAAGCGCAAGAAGGGAACTATACGAGTCCGTGCACACCAATATTTTAGTATCGAGAGCTCCGTAATGCTCAAGAGCTATCTGTATAGCCTGCAATTCTGCCCTGAAAACACTGGTATGCGGGTTCAATGGGACAGCGAGGTTTCTCTCCCCGTCGACAAAGATACCGCAACCAGCTCCTAAGTTCGATTTTGAGCCGTCCGTGAAAATGACTAAGTTTTCTAGGAATTTTCCAACCCTTTCTCTGAACATCGCCTTGTATATTGAAGGATCAGTTTCGTTTTTACTAAATTTGGTTAGCGAGAGGTCAATGGTTAGATCCGGGAGAATCCACGGAGCTACGACTGGAGGCCGGATCTCCAGTAGATTATCCCAGGAGCCACCGTATGAACGAATTAGTTCATTTGCCCTCACAACTAACGGTCGGGTTATAGTACTTCTGCGACGATATATTTCTAATTCTGCATCATCCGATATAATCTCATGAAGGAAGTGTCTTCTATTTGCCCTTAACGAATTCATATATGTCAGTGTTATAAGGCCTCGCCTAAGTTCTGGAGGGAGATGTCCTGATTCGATGTAGATGGAATCCAGTGGGCTGGTGCGAAAGGCACCAATCGCAACCCGCAGCCCCGCGTTGTAGAGCCTGTCTAGCTGGCGGAGCCACGACTTGCGTGAAGACCCATAGATTGCACATCCATAATCGACTCTGGACCTTATCAACGAGTCAAATATTTTAAGGAGGATTGATTTTTCTGCCCCCCACTTGAATCTGGACAGCGTTTTCAAGATTCTGAGGGATGCCTCACACCTGTGTATCGTATAGTTGATATGGAATTTCCACCTCAATTGTGCATCCATTATCAGCCCAAGAAACTTATGTCTATCCTTGAAAGTGACCACAGAACCATCCAACAGGAGTGTTGGGTGGTTATGTGGCCGACGAAGCCTGCAGAAGTGAACGCCCACGGACTTATCCGGCGAAAATGTAAATCCTCTTTTTCTAGCTGCGGCACACACTGTGTCCATTACCCCCTGCAGACCCTCTGCCTGTTCGTCTTCAGGTGGGTGAGACACAAACAAGGCCAAGTCATCAGCGAATAGCGATTTTCCAATTCCTAAATTCACATTGTCAGCTATGCCGTTTATAGCGACAAGAAAAAGGGTTACGCTTAGGACGGATCCCTGCGGTAGCCCATTTTCCTGTACTCGTAGAGATGACAGGGCATCGCTTATTCTTACTCTGAATACTCTTTCTTCAAGGAAGCTCTTAAGGAAGAGTGTAGCCTTCCTTTGAACCCCCATCCATGGAGCCTGCGGAGGATATCGTACCTCCAAGCCCTGTCATACGCCTGCTTCAGGTCAAAGAAAACGGCCGTGACATGTTGCTGAGAGCTGAACGCTTTCTGTATGGAGTGCTCCATTAGTGTTAATTGATCTTGGGTGGAATGGTTCCGTCTGAATCCCGCTTGGTATGAGCTGATTAAATTGTTCTTTTCTAGTTCATGAACTAGCCGGTAATTCACCATAGCCTCCAGGAGCTTTCCCAGACAACACAATAGCGAAATGGGTCTGTAGCTGCCTGCAGACTGAGGGTCCTTACCAGGCTTCAAGATTGGAACGATGGTTGATACCTTCCAAGCGGCGGGGAATTTTGCTTGTGACCAGAGGTTATTATAGAAGTCCAGGATCATAATTTTTCCAGCGTCTGGAAGATTTCTTATCACTTCGAAAGTCACCCCATCGTAGCCAGGTGATGATTTCCTAGGTGCCTTCCGAAGTGCCCTGTCTAATTCATCAATGCTAAAGTGTGCATTGTAGTCATCCGTTAGGCACGCGGGATGACCAAAATCCAATTGAATGGCCTCTTCATTAGCTCTATCAGCTCGGAAGCGGTCGTCACATTCTACAAGACTAAATGTAGAGCAGAAATACTCTGCAAATGTGTTTGCGATGTCCAACGGATGGTCCATGAACACTTCAGCATTTCGTAATACAGGGATTTGTGCTTTTGTATATCTTCCCCCAATCGCTCTTATTTTTCTCCAGACTTCTGCCGGGGAGGCATCCCCTGTCATCGTGCTTACGTAATTCGCCCAAGATTCTCGTTTCTTTTTAAGTTTTATCCTTTTTTCTACCGCTCTCGCTTTTTTGAAAGCAATGAGGTTTTCCTGATTTGGGTGCCTTTTAAAACGGTTAAATGCTCTCTTTTTTAATTTGTTAGCTTCCCAACATTCCCCATCCCACCAAGGAACCGGTATTCTCCTTGTGTGAGATGAGGCGTGTGGGATAGAGATTTGACATGCATTTTCAATAGCAACCATGATTCTACTTAAAGTTTCATCCGTGCATTGTGCTGGCTCAGGGGCAATAAATGAATCCTGAAATTTTTCCCAGTCAGCCCTTTTGAATGCCCATTTGTTTGGGGTTTTACACTCTCTGTATCTGCTTACGTGGTTAATTAGTATGGGGAAGTGATCGGATCGATGAAGATCTTCGAGAACTTCCCATTGGAGATAAGGAGTTAGGTTACTGCTGATAATAGTGAGGTCAATGGCATCCAATGTTCCTGATGATTCAGAAAAGTGGGTTGGTGTCCCATCATTGAGTATTAATAGGTCCAGCTCTTCTATCGCGTTGTATAATAAGCGGCCCTGAGGTGTGCTTCTTCTTGAACCCCAGGAAACATTGTGTGTATTGAAATCACCTAAAATTATTACTGGAGGGGGTAGTTGCATAATGATATTTTTAACCTCTCTCACATCATATCGTCTACCATCAGGGAGGTATAATGAACAAATCGTGACTGCGAAGGGGGTTTTCAAGCGCACTGCGACTGCCTGCAATTGTGTGTCTAAATGTATGGGAAGTGCCCCGAGTTTCTCCATGGTGTAGATGGCAACTCCGCCGTGCCTTCGACCACCCGGCAAAACTCTAGGCTCCCTGTGTTCGCACCTGTAGCCTGACAATTCCCTAGCGCCGCCCTCTGGGAATTTCGTTTCCTGGAGAGCAACCACTAAAGGATTGTAGGTGCGGATTAAATAACGAAGTTCGTCGCCGTGTTCTAATACCCCGCGTATATTCCACTGCAAAATTTTGTTTGACTGGGACATACTAATTGAGATAGTCAATTTTTACTCAGACTCGTGGGCGATTTCTTGCGCCCACGTTTTTTTCCCTTGGGCCAGCCTGTCTTTCCAGTTAGTACAGTTTTAAAGGGCCCGCCCCCGTCATCCGCTAAATCCTCAACGGCATTTGCGTTGTGGGACGGAGGAGGGGTGGGTAGCCCCTTTGCTTCTCGGTCTACAGTTATAGGGGAAAGTTTGTTTTTCTTTTCTTTGGTTTCATTCACCGAAGTGAATGATGTTGAAGGGGAGGGGAGGGGGACTGGGGGTGGAGGGAGTATGGGGGAGTCTGGGACTTTGGGTAGGAGGGTTTTGGGAGGAGGAAACGATTGAATTTCGTTCTTTTGAGCGTTTCTTGTGTTTGGGTCTGTCTCGTTCTTCACAGCACTAGAGTACTTACCTCTGCATGCAAAAGAGGTACTCTTCACTAAAACTCGTGCTTGTTTGAATGTCAAATCTTTTATTTCTGACCTCATTTTTTGTATTTCCTTTTCGATTTTGTATTCCATGCACTCTCGAGATTTCGCATTATGGGGTCCTTCACAGTTGGGGCATTTCGGTGGAGATGGACAAGCAGACGAGCCATGTGCTTCGTGACCACAGACACATATCTCTTTATCCGATCTACATCTCAACGCGGAATGCCCAAACTTTTGACACTTAAAGCATCGCATCGGCGCGGGTACGTAGGGGCGGACTCTTAGCTTATAAAAAGCTGCTTGAACACAGGAAGGGACCTCGGGTCGGTCAAAGGTGAGCATCACACTTCCTGTGAATTCTAACGCTTCTTCACCGCCGTTCGAAGTTTTCTTCTTGCGAAGAAACTTTCGGACGGCTATGACGCCCTGATCTCGTAACCCTTCCAATATTTCCTCCTCAGTTGAGTGCTCTAAATCATAGCAGGTGACCACTCCTCTTGATGTATTCAGTGTTTTATGCATCTCTGCCTTTACACCGAATACACCAAGAGACTCCTTTTTCATTATTCTGTCTGATTGGGTTTTGTTAGCTGCTTCAACCAGCAAGTTGCCGTTTACCATCTTGGTGATTCCAGCTACATTTCCAATTTCTTCTAATATTAATTTATTGATAAGGAACGGTGACACTTTTGAAAAAGAGTGTCCCTCTGTTCGACTTATTACTATGAACTTGGCAAATTTAGTTTCGTTGTTAGGCGGCAATTCTAGAAGATTTCTCTTCCGTGTCTTTCGTGGTTTCTTTTTCTCGGGACTCTTTGTAGGCGTTAAAAACGGCTCCAAAGTGAACCGAGAGCCAGAAAAGCGAATTTGGTTCTGGTCAATATCTAACACAGGGTTCTGAATACCACTAGTCGGTACAGTACCATGTATCAGATCTGTTCTATTCCCATTTCCACCATTTTCGATGGCTTGGGTTAGATCGTTGTTTGGCAAAGTAAGGTCCGATTCCGCGCCAGGGTCTCCCAGAGGGCCCTGCATTCCCTCTGGGTTGTCCATTAAAAGAAGTCCGGCAATTTCATTATTGCTTGTCGTAGGGAGTTTGTTTTAGGTAACTTAGACCCCTAATCCTCGTCACCGAGTCTGCTGGTGGGGCTGCCACCTAGGCCGGCAGACCGACACAGTTCCTCCCGAAGGAGAGGATCCGCTCAGCAGGGGAGGTGTCCCTGCCTCATCACGGATCCCCGCCTCTGCTTTTCGCCGTTCATGTACTGTACAAGAACGTTGCCCAGGGGGTACCACGGGGAGGAAAAGCAGTAGGCGTTGACGGGAATCAGGTATACTAGGAGATGCTAAGCAGTGGAATAGGGCACTATAGCTTAGCAGAGCTCCCGAAAGAAGTCGGACGCCTCCCATATCCGCACGTCCGCTCCAGCAACCCTTTAGCCCGCCCATTTACCCCCCTACTTTTCTTGTTATTCTCAATTTGTTCGTAGCATATCTGTATCATCAGACTTGAAAATTGTACTTTTAAATTTGTACAGATTTCAAATAAATAAAAAAAATGTATAGGCAAGGTGTGCTAACGACAAATAATATCTGAATATAACAACTATACGTAATAATTTATTTTTAACTTTAAATATTTTTCTTTTTTCTTTCTTTTAGGGTGTTTCCAATCGTTCCTTTGGTTTTGTAAGCTTTGAAAGGTCAATTTCCTTAACCAGCAACATCCGTCCACCAATAAATACTTTTCTTAGTTAAAATTTGCGCGAAATAATGAACGTAGCGCTTACGTTTTTGTGTTAATAGGCTTGCAGGTATATATATATATATATATATATATATATATATATATATATATATATATATATATATTAAACTTACGGAAATTAATGAAACCATTTTGAAGGCGATATCTTTTTTTGGAGAAATTGGATAACAATGGCTTGATTTAGGTAAAATTGTTCCAGGTGTTAGGCATTCATCCAAAATAAGATATGGAAATTTTAGTTACGTTGGGATTTAAAGAAGTTTTAGAGAAAAAAAAATATGTGTAAAAGGCAGTGTTGGGCAATGAATATTCAGAATAATCAATCTATATATATAAAAATCACGTGTCTGTCTGTTTGTCTGTTTGTTTGTTCCTTATACAAATCCACACCGTTTGACCGTTTTTGACCAAACTTGGAATAATGGTAGGTCTTGATACGAGAAATCTCCTAGGCTAGGTCAAAAAAATCTACCGGGTGTCTGTCTGTATGTTTGTCCCTCATACAAATCCATACCGTTCATCCGATTTTGACTAAACTCGGTAGACATGTAGATCTTAATCTGAGGAGAGTCGTAGGCTAAGTCAAAAACGTCTACCAGATGTCTGTCTGTATGTTTGTTCTTTATACAAACCCACACCGTTTGACGGATTTTGATCAAACTGGGCACACAGGTTGGTCTTGATCAGGGGATTGTCATAGGCCAGGTCAAAAACGTCTACCAGCTGCTTTCTGTATGTTGTTGTTTCTTTTTATAAAAATCCACACCGTTAGACCGATTTTTACCAAACTTGGCATACATGTATGTCTTGATACGGGGGGTGTTATAGGTTATGTCAAAGTCGTCTAGGACTCAGAGTTGGGAGGTCACAGGTTCGAAACAATTACAGATTTGTGTTATTAGATTTTAATAAAACTTATTTGGTTTCTAATTTATTTAGGCTTTTCTATATGTAGAAAGTAGCTGTAGCATGGCACGCCGTGTAACAGCTAGTAATAAATAAATCTGTTACTTCATTCTGAATAATGAATAATTTTTCATTCATTATTCATTCAATTCAATGAATAACGTAACTTTTTATTTTTATTCATTATTGAGTAAAAATGATTTATTGAATGAATATTTTTATTGAATAAAAGTTATTTATTCGAATGAAACATTTTTTTGAATGAAATTTATTTATTTGTATGACATTTTTCGTTAAATACAAGTGATTTATTTTAACAATCTTTTCCAATAAAAATGACTAAGTTCATTAAAAGTTTTCTTACTTTTAATGAAAATTATTTATTTAAGGGATATTGTTTACTGAACTTAAAGAATCTGAGTTTGTTGTTCCATGAACCACATTATTTTAAATGTATACAAATAATGAATGAAGAATGAAAAATAATTAATTATTCATTATATTAAAAAAAACCGTAAATGAATAACTGAATAAATTCTTATTTAATAAAAATGTATTGAATGATGAGCCACCCGTGTTATTCATAGAATACAAAATCAATCAGTGGATGAATAATTTAATCAATGAATAAAATCGTATTTAATAAAAATGTATTTGAATGATTATTGGATAAAAAATTTATTGAATAATGGACTACTCTGGTAAAAAGACATCAGCAGTTTTGGGATTTTTGTGTATTTTTTAATTTTATTTTTTTTGGGGGTGCATCAATACTAGGGTCATTAGCACCATATATATATATATATATATATATATATATATATATATATATATATATATATATATTAATATCTCGAAAACGGTTGCAAAATATAGTCCACCTTTGAAAGCTTACCAAATATTCGACCAAAACGATCCTAAAGTATTTTGCGATGGAACGATCATCAGTTTTATATTGCTTGTATTTTTTAATTTATTTTAACAGTAAAATTAATTCTCCTTTAAAATAGGATAAGTAAAATGAGAAATTATTTTGGCTTGATTGTTGACGAAAGCTTTCGAGCGGAAGGCCAGAGACTGAGTGGGTAATTTCCTCTACTATAAGATTTGTGTGCATTATGGCGCTTAAAAGTCTTCTTTTCTTCTTTGGACTTCGGAAGACAACATAAATAAAAGAAAATTATAAATGTAAAAAAGAGCATTATATGTAGAAACATTAATTGCAATAAATTTAATTTTGTACTTAGTCGTTGTTATATGAGCCTAAAATAAACTGTAATTTGACATTTAGAATACTGTTAGAAATAAAAAACAAATGGATAAAATGAATAAATAAATTTAAAAAAAAACAAAAAAAAACAGAACAATTACACAGACACGTCTTTAAAAACCAAGCTAATAAAAATCAAGGGCGGAATAAATTTGGGTTCAAATTATACTTATATCAAACAGCTTTCATTTAAACAATAAAACTTTTCTCTGAGTTTTAGATAAAAGAGTATGTGTTATGAATTTAATGTTATTTAAATTTTAACGTACATTATTATTAACTAAGAATTTTAAGACGGGATATCTATAGGATAGGGCTGATGCCTTTTCTTTTTTTTTTAAGAAAAGCCACCACCCCATAGTGGGATTCGAACCCACGACCTTTGACACAGACTATTAAGTGCTCACGCTTTAACACTCACGGCCACCGGGCCTCCAAATGTTAGGAATTTGAACTAAATCAGTTGACCGTATGTAATATGCCCAATGAGACGTCCATCATTTTAATATGAAACGTTTAGGACAACTAATGATCGAATAGGATACGCCAAATGAGAACCATATTACATTAATATGGGATGGTTAGGACAACCAATGCTCGAATAGGATAGGCCCAATTAGAAGCCCGCCACATGAATATGGGATGGTTAGGACAACCAATGATCGAATAGGATACGCCACATGAGAAGCCCCCCACATGAATATGGGATGGTTAGGACAACCAATGATCGAATACGAAACGCCCAATTAAAAGTACGTAATAAAGCCCTTTGCCAAATATACCCGTACTTCAACAGAAAATCAAAGTAAAGCTCTGAAAATAAAATCCAATTATACAAATCCTGCATTAGATCTATATTAACGTACGCTTGTCCCGTCTGGAGTTCTACACGTAATAGTAACTATAAAAAATTACAAATTTTTGAAAATAAATGTATAAGAATCGCAAATAACTTACCCAGATACACCAAAATAGAAACACCGATGATCGAATAGGATAGACCCAATTAGAAGCTCGCCAAATTAATATGGGATCTCTAGGACAACCAATGATCGAATAGGATACGCCCAATTAGAAGCTCACCACATTAATATGGGATCGTTAGGACAACCAATGATCGAATAGGATAGACCCAATTAGCAGCTCGCCACGTTAATATGGGATCGTTAGGACAACCAATGATCGAACAGGATATGCCAAATGAGAAGCCTATAACATTAATTTGGGATTGTTAACAGTTCGATGAAAAGGCTATCTATGCAATATGGGAAGGTAGAAAATTACACAATATCAAACTATTACATAAGAGCATATTAGAACAGGTTTAGATGACATTGAAAATATAGAGAGCAAGTATACGGCTTCTCCTAATCTAAAAAAAAAGGGCAGTAAAGTGTAAATTGCTAACCTAGGGGAAAAAATATACGAAGAACTTCTCGCTTGATTGCTGCTATCCCTTCTAAAAGTGAACAAAAACATTCATTTTGTTTTTTAATAGGTAAAACTTATGATTTCTAATTAAAATTTTAAAAAAATCTTTCCTTTTTTGCAAATTAATTTTAAAATAAGTCCGAATCGCAGGAACTGCGTCATCTTAGCGCGGTTCCGTACATCTCGAAGAAATGGGATAGATTAGGCATCACAAATCACAGGAAACTGACAGTAGCCAACTTACACAGGAGTGGATAATTCTTAATCCTCATTCTTGAGGAAGGCTGTATAAGTTAATACAAGTACATATGTACTGAAAACGTCCTCACTCTTCGACAACTGCTAAGAAAGCTCTATTCCAAACAACCAAAAATTCGTTGTCATTTTAATTATCTTGTTTTACTAGCAAATTCATTTTACTGTTAAAATCAACTTTAAATATATACTTTATAAAATAAAATTCCATTCTCTCGTTGGTTTAATCTGAGCTATAAAATAGGAAATACTGATAACTTTAGTTGTAGCAGTATGAGGAAGGTTATATAGATAGGTGAATTAAAAACAATAGTATGTATATGCCATCATGATTAGGGACAGCCACTCCAAACTCATTACCAATACCTTTCACATTTTCTTCCCTTCTTTTACTAAAATACTAATTTTACTGATAAATGCAATTTAAAACAAAAATTAACCAATTAAAAAGTGAGTTAAACAAAAGCAAAGACCGGTTTAAAAGAACAAAACAAACACTTTTAAAGTTTTAAGCACTTATATATCTGATTTACATTGGCCCATCGAATATTGCTTCAGAACCTTTTTTGTTCAGATTTTAGTGAGCATTACACTTACCACGATTTCCCAACCGTTCTAAATCAGACAGTTAAAAATATAAGAAGATCCTAAAACTTTTCATGTGCACTAATAATTTTTTTTCTCATACTTCCTCAACTCCAAATGTAACCAAAATTTAAACATCCTAGTTGAGATGAATTTTCAAGATGTAGAAAATATTTCAATTGAATCCCACGATGCTATGTACCCCCCCCCCCCAAAAAAAAGTTACAAAAACATTTGTTCCACTTTTCTCAAAAACGGTTACAGATATGGCCTTAAAAATAGTTTAATTCGTTTTCCTATGTTAAGAAACCTATAAAACAAGTACCTGCAAACATATGAACTCAAAAAAGTAAGCGTTACGATTTTTTTCGCTCGAATTTCGCCCCAAACACCATCTTCCGGTGGACGGATTCTGCTGGTTAACGAACTTGACCTTTCAAATTAGGCGAAAGATTTTTGTTTCGCTTGCTAGAGAGCGAACAGACAAACACACACACACACATATATATATATATATATATATATATATATATATATATATATATATATATACAGGGTGTCCCAAATAAGACGGCTCAAACTAATTTTGCGGCCAAACGGTTGGTCTGAGAAAAAAATGTCAGAGGCAAAAGTTGTAGGGCTTGACCTAAGCTTTCTAAATATGTCGATATGTTATTTAACATATTGACCGCGCATGTGCGCTCGGCGCTAGATGAAATGTTGAGGTTTGCAGATGACCCCTATTATTATGAACATCATTTAAAAGCGAATTAAAAAACAAACTCTTTGCTGCAAACCGCACTTCGATATCTTTAAAATCAAATATGTTTCGTGCGATTCAAATTTCATTGTTTTAAATTAAAACGATTTTTTGGAAGCACTTACAGAGGCCGGTTATGAATGTGTGATACATGACTTTGAGGTATTTTTCCTCAACTTTCTGAAAAAAATATGGCCGATCCTCTAAAAGAGGATTCTCCACTTCACGAGGGATTTCAAACCATGAAATAACGGTTAGATCAGCTGGTCGGAATCATACAGAAATATACCTTTCATTGTAATATCCTGGTCATCGATTGGATACCAGTAGTTGGTTAGCGTATATTTACAAGCTCTGAGGACCAATAGAGCAATAGCCAGCGAAACCAACGCATAGAGGAAGCTTTGGCTTCAAATTGCAGCCTCGCGAGTTAATTTATTCATCATGATGATTAGATAGTTAGCCGTCGAGGTGATAAGTAAAGATGGAATGGTTGGGATTCGGCTAAATAAACCTCAATATGATTTTGTTTTAAAAAATCTATATTTCGGACGTTTCGGCTACTCATTGGTAGCCTTCGTCAGCTAAAATGACAAAAAAAGAAATTAATACAGAAACAAAAAAAAGTTTATAATTGTGATAGGTAACAGAACTATAAATACAATTAACTTATAAAAGAACATATCGTCTTAAATTCTTAGAATGAGTAGAATGAAAAATTAAATAGGTACAAAAATTGATTTTAATAGTAAGTATCTTATTTCTTTGTAAAATTAATTAATGTTACTATCAGCTACTATATTTGTCATTGGTTTGTAGTTTCCTATTTCTATGTAAAATCAATTAATGTTACTAATTACTATTAAAATCAATTTTTGTACCTATTTAATTTTTCATTCTACTCATTCTAAGAATTTAAGACGATATGTTCTTTTATAAGTTAATTGTATTTATAGTTCTGTTACCTATCACAATTATAAACTTTTTTTTGTTTCTGTATTAATTTCTTTTTTTGTCATTTTAGCTGACGAAGGCTACCAATGAGTAGCCGAAACGTCCGAAATATAGATTTTTTAAAACAAAATCATATTGATGTTTATTTAGCCGAATCCCAACCATTCCATCTTTACTTAATTTATTCAGAAATAAAGATTTAAAAATTATGGTGTGTATCGCTTTTCTATTATGCAGTCAATATAAATCTGAGTAGGGGTGTATTGTGAGGCATATATGACAATAACAATGTCTGCCGGGTCTCTCCGTGGACACCTTGGATTTTAAAACTTTCGCTGCGGATGTCATTACGGAAGGACACTAGCGATCCTACCTGCTTACGAGTGTCCCTTCGGAAGGACACTCCTCCATTACTTTTCCCTATAGATTCAAAAGGCAAATATAGGAGATTCACTTTTAGAGCTCCAGGTAAAAACAGTTGCCTTCAGTATTGTTTAGGTGCCCCAGTGTTACCCGTTTTCAAATCGGCTGCCTGCAAGATTTATTATGATTTTTTTATGCAAAACAAAATGTTTACATGAAAAATAAAAATAAAAAATGATCCCCATACTGAGGTATTCTCTAACAATGATAGTTGGAGATGCGAGTTTTTTTTTTAATTCAGGGCCCATTGAAAACGTTACCTGCTCAAGAATGTATAGATCGCCGCTAATAGCCTAGATGTTGACACGCCGTAAAAAAAAAAAAAAAGTCCGTCACGCAGGAGCCGCATAACTAAGCACTTTCCTCAGAATTTTTGTAGTGTAGACTACATTACTGAATAATTTGCTGTAAATAACCTATATAAATAAAATAAAAACGTGAATAGTTTTGCTCATTTACATTTCTTATGAGGACTGTTCAATTATTAATTTTTTAAATAATTTGCTTCCAGAGTTATGTTTATACATGATACTGTACTACTTAATAAATACACAAAAACTTAACATTCCGTCTTTTGATCTGACGCAGGAACAGGATACTGTCCCCCCAGTGAGAGATAGCGCTCCTCGCGGCGCCTTTGGGAACCTACGTCTGACGGGCTAATTGTAATGAAACAGAGTAAGTAAACCCTCCTTTCCAATAGACCGATTTACTTCATTTTTACAACACTTCTTTCTCATGAGATACCCACGACGTATACCGCGATTCGTTACAATACAGCAGAAATTACGACCGTTATGAGTATATTAGTACTTTAGGTCCGGAGTAAACCCCCCTCCAAATAACCCGATTTAGATTATTTTTATATCCCATTTTTCTCTGTTGATTACCACCACGAATACCAAGTTTCGTTGAAATATAACGAAAACTACGGCTGGCATGGTCAAATTAGTGTTTTGGGTCCGGGGTAAACCCCCCCCCCCCTCCCGATGGACCGATTTTGGTGGTTAACGAACTCGTTCAATCGTTTGCTAATTGAACCCTATATACCAAGTTTCGTGAAGAAAAAACAAAAACTCTGGCCGCTATCGTGTTAACAGACATATATATATATATATATATATATATATATATATATATATATATATATATATATATGCATATATATATATATATATATATATATATATATATATATATATATGCATATATATATATATATATATATATATGCATATATATATATATATATATATATATATATATATATGTATATATATATATATATATATATATATATATATATGTATATATATATAAATTTTAACGGGGGTCATTTTCGGTGTCTACTAGGTAGGATCGATAAAGATTCGAAGAAATTTTTCAAAAATTCCGTCATAAGTGCAACCTTAATAGCTACTTTCCTTCGGAGGAAAGTGCTAAAAAGAATAATTTTTCTAAAAAATAAAAATTAGGAGAATAATGATCGCAGGAATTCAGAGCGTCGCCCACTTCTTACAGAAATTCTTTATGGCTCAGTGTTGAAGATCTACCACATATGTTTTTCTCTCTCAAATTTCAAACCAGCTTTTTTTTGGCAACTTGTGTCCTGTTCCTGCTACATGCTATGAGCTCCATCCGCTTTGGTTACGTTAAAGCACATCTGTAGACTTTTCTACAGGATATAGATCTGCCATAGTAGCGTTTGTTAACCATTGGTAAGAACGAGGATATGACCATATAGACAAGACTGTATACTTTATATCTTTTGCAGAAATTTTAGCGCGTTTCCTGCCTCCCTTCGTAGGGTTTTCTTTTTTCAAGGTTAGTTTTTTGGGGGATATCAATCAATTTTGCAAGTGAATTTTGTGTTGGCGCCGTCAATATTAGGCTTGAGGAGGATGACACGGGGACGTGAATGATTCTTTCTAATTTCTATCGTATCGGTATTTTATTTGTTATAACATTATAATGCCTTGTAATCAGATGATCATTATTTGGAAATGCCCTTGTTCGGACACTTATAAATTTCAAGTCTAATTAATGTCGCCGTACCCTTACATACGTAGATAAATAATAGACATGAACATACTGACTGAGTTAAATGCAAAAACTTCAGGAGACACTTTTTAAAAACTGGATTTATTGAATAATGTTTACATTAACTGATACAATTTAGAATTTAGAGATATGTGCACAATGACTGGAAAGGAACTGACTGTCGGAGCCGAAGGAGCAGTCGTTATCATGGGAGATAAGCACCTGCTTATATAGGAGTGGGGATAGATAGGAGGTTCTAGGAAGGGCTAGGGATTTATCTCCTCCCATCCTTAAGTCTGGAGCTCCTGCGACAGGGATGCTCGAAGGGTCATGGGGCCCATGGGTCATAATCAGCAGGGCTGATGATCTGCAGTTGGGATGATCTGTGGTGATGTCACTGATGGTAAAGATGTGGTGCAGACACTTGTATTATTTACAAAATATAATTTCTTGAACATATATACAAATCCTAAAATTAATAGACAAGTACATATACTTGATATGTATAATATGTAATCTTTCACTGAAGGTGAGTATAATTCTAAAGATTCCATTACCACGGGGGGGTATATTTGGAATTTCTAATTTATCAAAACTAATATTAAATTTTGAAACTTTAAGAATGGGTGCCTGAAAGAGGTAAACAGTACTATCAATGGTTTGTTTACTGACTCTAGGAATTTCTTTATAGCATTCTGTATAATTAAGTTTAATTAACGTTGAAAGGGTACAAATATTGGGTTAGTTGAAGTACAAGAATGTAGAATAGTTTTGTTATATATAATATAAGAATTTAAAGGTTCAATATATTTAATAAATGAAGTGTTAGTAATAGTGGAAGTTATACAATCATTAATATTACCCTTAAAAATATTATTTACACATTTGTTAGTATTATATATCTTAAAATTAGTACAATAAAAATTACTTAAAATGTAAGTACAGTTGGCAATATATTTGTTGCCGTTTAATACATAAACAAAATTTGTTTCAGAAAGGGTTGTCACCGTTAAATTTTGATGTCGCACAGGAGTGGACAGTAAATAGTATGTTGAAAAGGTTTCAGATGACAACGGTAATTTTACAATAAAATTAATTACATCTCTATAAATAGAGCAATGGATTCTTCCCAGTAACCATTATACCTCAGTTTCATTTGATACAAAGTTGATAGAGGGGTCTATATAATTTAAAATTTGAGCCAAAAGCGAAGAGTGTATTATTCCAAGTTTACAAAATTCTAGTATTAGTTCAATGTCATTTATTCTGGATGAAATGTAGTTTAAGTGTACGTAAAGGTTGTTTAATTGTATCTCTACTTCGTCTTTGTCCATTTTCTTTGTAAAGTATTTTATTCTTTAAAATTCGCGTTAAGTATCAATATATCATTTTTGTACGATGCAATTAATTGTCGATTAGCGTCTATTTCTGAGTGTACATTGTGTTGTATGTGATATGAATTCCTTTCTAGTTCTTCTATAATTTTGTCATAGTGTTCTTTGTCGTCTGCGTCCATGTTTCCTGTAATCCATCCTATAGCTGTGCCTAATCCGTTTATTAATCCGCGTTTAGTCCTTCTTTTATTTGAAATGAGTGACAATTTGTTGGCAATAATCTGTGTTTGGCTTGTAATTAAAGGGTAAATTTTACTTTTGTTAAATAAAGGTAAGATATCTTGGATGTTTTGAAGTTCACTTCGTAAGAGAGAAAGATTCATAAAGTGGTACAGAGTGTAGAATTTGTTTATTTCGTAAGCGTCTGGAAGATGAACTGGTGTGATTCCAGGGGTAGTAGTCAAGTCTTTTATCATCAAGGTATTAGTCGTTGTTTGTAATGTCAGGAAGATGAGAAGTACCGGGTACAGCATCATCTACAACAATTGTAGAATTTTTCGAGGTCGTTGTACATTATCAGAGTGTATTTCAGATGTTTTATTTTTAGAATCTTTTACTGTTATCTTAACTGGTTTATAAGGATTTTTATTCTTTCCTGTTTTATGTGTCTTTATGTAGACTGTTTCATCATTAAAAGCTGTTTCCTCCCTATTTTTATTTACTTTTTCTGTCCTGGTTTCTTTTTATTTATTTATTGTGTCTGCAATGATTTCATGTAATATTTTGTTTCGTTCGTGATATTGTTCAACTAATTTTTCCAAAATGGTTTGTTGTTGTAATTCCGTCCGTTGTGTGCAACCAAAGGTAATTTCGTTCGGGGTTAATTTTAAGTGAGAATTAATTGTGTTATTCTGTGCTATCATAGCGTACCTGAGTTGGTTAGTAAGTGTTTCGTTGGGAAATTTTTCCTTTGTACATCTAAGAATTTCTATGAGTGTCGAGTGATGTCTATTTAAGAGTCCTAAGGAGTTAGAGTGATTTGGGGTGGTATAATAAGCTTCGATGTTATTAGTTTCTAGAAAATTTTCAATTAATCGATTTTTATATTCTGTTCCATTGTCCATTTTTATTCTTATCGGCGCTGGAAATGTGTCTAAATATTCAATTAGTATTTTTAATATGTTTGTCGCGTTTAATGTATCAATGATTCTGGCAAATATTTTCTTTGAAAAAGAATCTATTATAGTAACTATATATCGTCGTTCATAATGTAAGGTGTCTAACATTAGATCTTGAAAAGGTGCTTCTGGAGTTGGTGTTTGACTGAATTTTGTTTTAATAGGATGTCTATCATACTTAGTTTTTCTACAAATTTCGCATTTATTTATATCTCTCATTTTTGGGAAATAGTGTGTTCTTCTTATTCTATCATAAGTTTCTATGATTCCTCTGTGTATTGTTTTTCCTACATGATGTTGGTCTATGAGTTCTAATTGTTGTTCTTCATCTGTGACATCTATTATTTTTCTTTTATATCTTTTTAATTTTATAGTTGGGAATTTTTCTTGTATTAATTTTGAAATTGTTGAAAATATACCTTCAAATATTGGTCTAAAATTTTCTGTTTTGGGTTCACAATATATACCAAAGGTAGTGTTGGGTTTAAGAATTTCGCGAAAACTTTCCTCTAAATCTTGTTTCCATGGACATGCTGTATCAATTGTATATCTAAATTTATTAAAGGGTCTTTCTGTATATAAATTACGTTTTCCTCTTTGAATAAAAATCTGATATTTTTCTACATTTATTGCTTTTTCAGAATCCATTATCCAAATTTGTTCATTTGACGATTTTTGAGAATGTACAGTTATCATACTATCGCTGTCTCTAGTTTCTATATTGTCTGTGTTGTCAGTATTATCTGTGTTTAATAAATTTTCTAGGTCGTTTATAAAATCAGAATAATCAGGGGTATCAGTAACGTTGTTTCGGTTATCCAGTAATCTGTCTAATTCTTCTAAAGGATCTATTTCTTCAATTGCATTAATTTCATGATTATTAGGGGGTCTAGAAAGTGCATCAGCTACAACATTTAATTTTCCTACAATATGTTTAATTTCGAAATCAAATTCGGATAATTTCCATATCCATTTCATGGGTCTAGTATTACCATTTTTCATTTTGAAAATCCAAATTAAAGGTTTATGATCAGTTTGTAAATTAAATTTTTTTCCATAAAGATAAGGTTTAAAATGAGTACAAGACCATACTACTGATAGTAATTCTTTTTCTATGGTAGAATAATTTTGTTCTGCTTTGTTCAAAACTCTAGATGCATACGCAATGGGGTGTTCTTGTCCTTTGTTGTCAGTCTGTGATAAGACAGAGCATAATGCTTTGTCACTAGCGTCTGTGGTTAAAGTAAATGTTTTGTTCCAATCTGGAAATTGTAATATTGGTGCATTCGTCATCATTGTTTTAAGTTCGTCTGTTGCTATTTTTATATCATTTATTGTATAGTCGTTTGTTTTTAAAGCATTAGTTAAGGGTTTGGTAATTTTGGCATAATTTTGAATAAATTTCCTATAGTAGTTTGACATACCTAAAAATCGTCTAGTTTCTTTTTCATTGGTTGGAGTTGGAAAATCTAAGATAGCTTTAACTTTGTCTGGGTTTGGTTTAAGTCCGTTTTTCCTAAAAATGGTAATTCTTCTTTAAAAAATTCTGTTTTATCTAATTGAATTTGAAGGGAATGTTTGCAAAGTTGTCTGAAGACATTTTCTAAATGCTGAAGGTGTTCTTCAGGAGTTTTTGAATAAACAATTATGTCATCTACATAAACTAAGGCGTTTGGAATATTACTGATTATACTATTCATAGCTCTTTGAAATGTGGGGGGAGAATTTGATAAGCCAAAAGGGAGTCTTAGGAACACATAATGACCTGTGTCTGTGGAAAAAGCTGTTTTGTCAATCGAGTCGGGATCCATTTCTATTTGATGGAATCCGGAAGCTAAGTCTATGGATGAAAATATTTTTGATCCTTGTAGTTTGTTTAAAAGGTCTTCTATATTTGGTAAGGGGCATTTGTCGGGTATAGTTTCTTGATTTAATTTCCTATAGTCAATTACCATGCGTACTTTCCTTTTTCCGCTTGCATCCATTTTCTTAGGTACAATCCAAATGGGAGAGTTATATGGGGAATTACTTTCTTTAATAATGTTTGCTTTTAAGAGCTTATTAATTTCATTATGAACGTCTTCATTAAAGTGTGAAGGATACCTATAATTTCTGGTATAAATTGGTCTGTCTGTTTTTGTTATTATTTTATGTTTTAGTAAATTTGTGGGTTTTAAGGGTTCGTCTTCTTCTTTTAGCATCGAGGGATATTTTTGTAAAAGATTTATTAATTTATTTTTAATTTGTTCATTAATATGATCATGTCTAATTAAGTTTTTTATTCTATGTCTATTGTCTATGTAATGAATATGATCTCCGATACTCATATTCATGCTATTTTCTGTTTTATCAGGTTTTCTTGATTTTTTCTTTTTCTTATTGTTTCTAATATATCGTTCCTCCGTGTTAATAATTTTTTTATCCTTATTTACAATTTTTTCTTTTATTTGTTTTTCAACTTTATTCTTAATTATTTTATTTTTTATTATAGACAATACGTTATTTATAAGACTCATTAAATCATCATTATTATTTATTTTATTATTAATTATTTTATTTATCATCTTATTACCATCAATTAATTTATTTATTAATCCTTTTTTCTTTTCATTTATTACATCAATATAATTCACATCTTTAATTAATTCTTTAATTCTCTTATTTCTTTCACTATCATTCATTTCCTTATCATTTTTATTTTTTAATACCTTATTTTTATTTTTTCTTAGCTCCTTATTACTTTTACCTTCTCTTTCATTATTTTTATTTTTACTACTATTTTTACATTTACTACTATTTTTATTTTTACTGCTTAGGGTTTCCTTATGGCTAGCACTATCATTGTCTTTAATTGTTTGTCCGTCTGTCTTAATGGTTTTATCTTTGACTGCAATTATATTATTGGCACAATCAATTATAGTATCAAACAGTTGCATGAATTCATATCCCAATAAAATATCAAATTTTGTACTAAAAGGGAAAACATAAAATTTTAGTATATGATCTTCAGCTAATCCTAACATAGGGGAAATATTAATATCTACGCTTCCGTTACCTTTTTCATAGCCAGTCGGTGTTGAAATAAAAAATTCTTCAAGTGAAATTTTGATGTCGCGAGGAATAGCGTTTGGGTTTATATAGTTTTTGTAAGAACCAGTGTCAATAAGCCAAGTTTTACCTGTAGTATCTTTAAAATGCGGTAAAGTCTCATAGAATTGCTTTAAGTTTTCGGGACATGCGGGTCGAAGCCGTCTCCTAAAAAAAGATTCTTAAGAGTTTCTCGGAATTCGGTTTGGTCTTCCATAAATTTATTTAATTTTACTTCCTGATCATGTCTAATTTTTTCGTTATCAGTCAACTTTTCTTCTAATTTTTCAAGTCGTTCCGTGTAATGTAAAGGGTGATTTGGCTTTGCTGTTCTCATGGATACTGTGTTTTGTGATTCATACTTAGGTTCAATCGCTAAACTTTTTTGTGGTGAAGTCGGTTGTCTTTGATGATTTTGGGATTCGTAATGGTTATGTCTATATTGGGAATAAGAAGTTGGTTGTCTATAATAATAATGTAGGTGGGTAATTCTGTTGGTAATGTTGTTTTGGATATGTAGGTGGGTAATTCTGTTGGTAATGTTATTTTGGATATGTAGGTGTATGGTTTTTATTTTTGTGCTCTTTATGGGTGTTTTTTGAGTGTATCCTATCTACTATATATGCACATTCATTCAGAAGGGTGTGTCTTAATTCTTCAATATTTTCGTGTTTCATATGATTTAGAAAATCTGCTAAATCCTTGTGTAACTGATTTTTTACGTTATGGGTAATTATATTATCATATCGTTGCATCTCTGATTTTTTATCCGTTATGGTTGAGTCGGTAAATATTCGGGAATATAAAATCGTTCGTAAATGTGAAATTCTGTCTAAAAATGTAATAGGGTGTTCATTATAATGCGATGTCGTCTGTGTAATATTTATAAGTATCTGTTCGATCGCTCGGGAATCTTGGTAACATTGTTTTAAATGTTTTATTAATGCTTCTATATTTTCAAATTCGTGGGTAAGGGTACTGTCTTTGGCCGGTCCTTGTAATTTGGAATTTATTACTGCGAGTAATCTCTTACCATTTCCTTGAGCATGTGTGTTGTTTTCGTTTAATGTGTAAGCCGCTACCTGTTTTATAGCCTTTAGAAAAAATATTAATTGATCTGGGGATCCATCGAATGTTGGGATAATCCCATAATCCCTATCTGTAATCTGATAGTTAGTCATTGTTAATATATAATTATGGTCCCTAAGTGTATTTATTTGGTTAGGTGATAAGTGCAAAGTGGGTTTATCGTCCTCTGACATATATATAACTATTTATATAATTGAAAAAAAATTAATAATAATAATATTGTACACACAAAAAAAAATTGTTTACAAGTGTCTGACCTGTGGTCTTGGAGTCATAACTTATTTGTATTGTTGAGGTCTCCTCCAATGAATCCTGAAGAGGAAAGGCTGCAAAAGTGGATGTGCCGGTTCGCCAAAGAATGGGTGTGGTCGCTGGAACTGTCCTCCTGGAACTGTCTCTGGACTATCCTCTTGGTCACACGACGCACTATCTCTTGTATCTTTTTTCACCTTTGAAGGAAGTCCTGTGTCACGGTCGCCAGTTAAATGCAAAAACTTCAGGAGACACTTTTTAAAAACTGGATTTATTGAATAATGTTTACATTAACTGATACAATTTAGAATTTAGAGATATGTGCACAATGACTGGAAAGGAACTGACTGTCGGAGCCGAAGGAGCAGTCGTTATCATGGGAGATAAGCACCTGCTTATATAGGAGTGGGGATAGATAGGAGGTTCTAGGAAGGGCTAGGGATTTATCTCTGTTAAGATGCGTCTAAATTTTTCTTAAAACGTCAAATATAGGTTCTCCTTACCGAGAAGATTGACTTCATACCCCACATGATGGGTTTCGGAAGGAATGAAGGATTTCCGAAGGAACAACAAGTACAAAACGAGCACCTCCCCTGGAAGAAAAAACAACTTTTCAGGATTTTTCGAAGTCTCAAGCTTCTCGGGAAGTGCCTAATAATGTTGATGAGTGAGTGAGTGAGTCGTTTAAAATCCGATTTCCCATCGCCTGTATCTCAAAAACAATTCAATGTCGAATTATGAAACTTTCCTATTTTACTCACATTTATTAGTACAAAAGCTGTGTAAAATTTCATTATCTTATCTTTAACTGGTTCAAAGTTATGAGAGGGTAAAAATCGGCTTTAATACTTCCTGTAATATACACACAGTGTGCGTAGGCCTGACGCACTCCTGTGCGCCTATAAAATATATATATGTATATATAAGAGGCTTTCATTATTATTATATCATATCATGAGGCCTTCAACAAAAAAGATTATGTGGGAAAATCAGTACAATATGACAAGTAATTGACTTTTGAATTATTAAAAAAAATACTAATTATATTAATTTTATTCTTCCGGGCTCGGCGTGGCCATGGCCTCAGTAAGACTCTTTTCGAATCAAGACAATAGAGAAGGTTTCTTTTCTACATGTCGTCCGACCATCTGTGGTGCAATCTATCTTGTTATAATTACACCAAAAATGAACTCGACAGATTCAGGAAAATGAAGCGGGATTTATTTCTTCGTGAACAGCCATCTAAGATCCGCTAATATTTTTATAAAGAATTCGATCGATCAAAAAACCTGGATCAGACTGCTTATAAAATTCTATTTTGATTAACAAACAGTTGGAGTATAGGTATATGATCAATAGCTCGGGACTAGTCCTGAAATATTAGATGAGTTAGTATTTATGATACGGCCAAGTGGAAGTGAAGGTAGTTTTTTGGCTCGGATCCCCGCTTATAGGGCTGACCCCATGACGCAATCCGGAACAGCCGACTAGAAAATTTTTACGTTTCAGAACCCCTTGAGAAATAAGGGTGGTTCAAATTTGTGTGTGTGTATATATATATATATATATATATATATATATATATATATTGTCTGTTCGCTCTCTAGCTCCCAGACGAATGTCTGATTTAGATGAAATTTGGTACAAAACTCTTTCGACTAATTTGAAAGGTCAAGTTCGTTAACTAGCAGAATCCGTCCACTGGAACATGGTCTTTGGAGCGAAATTCGCGCGAAAAAAATCGTTGCGCTTACTTCATATGCTTCTAAGTACTCGTTTAATAGGTTTATTGGCCTAGAAAAACGAATGAAACCATTTTCAACGCGATAGCTTTAACCGTTTTCGAGAAAATTGGAAACATAGTTGTCGAAAAAAGTTGTTGGTTAGGTTACTTAGAATCATGGGATTCAGTTGAACCATTTTCTGCATGTTTTAAATTCATATAACAAAGGTTTTTAAATTTTGGAGTTAAGGAAGGATTAGAATAAAATATTTTATTAATAGACATGAAAAGTGTTGGGAACTTCGTATATTTTCCCTAATATCTCTAATACGGTTGGTAAGCGGAAGGCTACCATTCCAAAGCTTACTAAATGATCTAAAAAAAAGATTCTGAAGAAATTTTCGATTAGTCGATGTCAATCAGAGAAATAAGTGCTTAAAACTTCAAATGTGTTTGTTTTCGTCTTTTGAACGGGTTTTTGTCTTTGTTTAAATCATTTTTTAATTGTTTTTTTTATATATATATATATATATATATATTTCATTTATATGTAAAATTAGTATAATAGTAAAAGAAAAAACAGTAAGTAGTGTGTTTCTTGTGTTTTTTTTTTGTTTTTTTTTTTTTTTTTTTTTCGCATCTACATCTTGGCCATTAACGCCGGGCTATCTATAGGTTGCCACCCTTTTATAATGCCAACAGCAAATGGGTGACCGACCACGTGCTGTTGGCATTATAAAAGGGTGGCAACCTATAGATAGCCCGGCGTTAATGGCCAAGATGTAGATGCGCCGTAAAAAAAAAAAAAAAAAAAAAATAAGTAAAAGAAAATAAGAAACAGTAAGTAGTGTGTTTCTTGAAGGAACCTTGATAAGGCCAGGGAGTCAGGTATGAGGTATGGACCCTTGCAACCGTGACCTCTTTGTGATCGTAAATTATTTCATGAAAAGTCTAAGCGAAATTACACCTGTTTCTAGGTCATCCTTTCCAACATTAGGGATAAGAACGGAACCGCGCTAAGATCATGCAGTTCCTGCGAGTGGGACTTTTTTAAATGATATTTAGGCGCTTCAAATGCAGAACTTGAAGGACTGTATTTGAGGATCTAAGAACCAATTATTTTAAATTGATTCATTGGGGTGGACATAAGATGAATTTTTAGCGTGTTTCCTCCTCGCCCCCCAGTAGAATGGAAAATTATTTATGACGTCGAACTGGCGGTGACAGAAATGAGGACGATTCATAACCCACGAAATAAAAGATCTTTCAAAATGTTGTATATAAATATTTGTCTATTCGTGCTCTCCTGTCTACAAAAATGGTCTGACTTTTTTCAAATACTTTGAACACTTCATAACTTTTTTTTTTGATAAACTTGAAAAAAATAGATGTTTTTTCGGGTACTCATTAAGCCTGCAGGAGTTCGTCGTCAAGCTGTGTTGGTCGACATGTTTGAGGCTTGTCATCAATCTTGCTGTTTGCCACTCGAAGTCGTTCAGTCGCTCCACTTGTCGCTCACTAATCTAGGCGCACGGTAGTGCGCCAGGCCAAGTTTGGGCCTACGCACTCAGTGTGTATATTACACGAAGTATTAGAGCCGATGTTTACCCTCTCATAACTTTAAACCAGTTAAAGAAAAACCTATGAAATTTTACACGGGTATTATACTCATAGATGTGAGCAAAACTAGATGGTTTTGTAATTCTACATTAAATAGTTTCTGATATATAGGCAAACTTAATCAATCCTCTCATTAAGCTCCTATCCTCCTTTATCGAGCAATGCATCCCAGTACTTCTTAAAAAATGATCCCTCCCAGTACTTCTCCTATCCTTATCCTCCTCTGGAATTCCAACGGGCTGTTACCCCGAAGACAAGAACTAGAACTGTTACTTACAGACCGTAACATAGACATTGCACTTATAACAGAGACACACCTATGAACTCAACATTACTTTAACATCGCAGGATACAAAACTTACCGTACAGATCACCCCGACGACAGAGGCCGTGGTGGTACACTGGTCTTGGTTAAGAACAACATAACCCATCACTCTCATTCCTATCAGTCTACTGCTTCTTTTCAATTAACCTCCATATCCATTCCTTTACCAAGATTTCATCTCGTCATCTCCTCTATTTATTGCTCTCCAAACCAACGGATGTATCACCCTGATTTTACTAACTTATTCCAGTCCCTTGGCACTCACTTTATCGCTGGGGGAGACTTTAATGCCAAGCATCTCCTCTGGGGAAGTCGCCTTACTAACTCGAGAGGCCGAGTTCTACACGACGTACTGCACAACGGTGAGTATTCCTACATTTCCCAACTTCATCCAACCCACTGGCCTTCCGATCCCAACAAAACTCCGGATATCCTAGATTTTTTCGTTACTTCTGGCTTGAACGGTATCTTCACGTCGGTATCTCCTCTCTTAGACCTCTCTTCTGATCACTCCCCTCTCCTTCTATCACTCAGTACATCTCCTATCCCTATTCAAACTAAGCCATCTCTCACCACCGGACCCGTAGACTGGGCTATGTTCCAGTCTAACCTAGACAGTATTCTGGACCTCAACGTAAAGTTAAAGACAGCGCAAGATGTTGACGATGCTGTGGACCTCTTCACTAAATCAGTCCAGGAATGCGCTAAACTTGCCAGCAAACCAACTCGCAATCGTCAACCGACTGTACGCCCAACCCCTCATCATGTACAACAGCTCCTCTCAGCAAAGCGACGAGCCCGGGCACAATGGCAACGATCCCATCTCCCTGCAGACAAAACCATTTTAAATAGACTAACAAGAAAACTAAAGAACGAACTGACTAAACTTGACAACCACCGACTGGAAGAATATCTTTCTTCTTTAACGCCCCGTAACCACTCACTGTGGGAAGCCACAAAAAGAATTCTTAAATTTCAAGCTACCTCCTCTCCACTCCGACGTGAAGATGGAACTTGGGCCAGAAGTGACGAAGAAAAAGCTTCCCATTTTGCCAATCATCTAGAAGCAACCTTTTCCCCGAACCCAGAGTTAAACCCTTCCCATACTGAAGAGGTAATCACTTATCTTTCCGAACCCTTACCGATGTCCTTACCTCCACCTTCCTTTCACCCTTCGGAAGTCAAATACATCATTAACCATCTACCCCTCAATAAGTCCCCTGGTCCTGATCTTATCACCGCTAAAATCCTTCGGCACCTCCCCCATAAAGCCATCATGTTCCTCATCCTTATATATAACAGTGTACTTCGAACCACTCACTTCCCTTCCTCCTGGAAACACTCCTGTGTAATCCTTATCCCCAAACCAACCAAACCAGCTACCGAAACATCATCCTACCGCCCAATCAGTTTGTTACCCATCCTCTCTAAAATCCTTGAAAAACTTTTGTACAAACGTATCCTTCCCATAGTTGAATCCTCTGGTATCATTCCAACTCATCAGTTTGGCTTCCGATCACTCCACTCTACGACACAACAAGCTTTCCGAGTTGTAGACACAATTTCCTCAACGCTTGAGCGTAAGGAATTCTGTTCAGGAGTCTTTCTTGACGTAGCCCAGGCCTTTGACCGAGTCTGGCATCCGGGCCTCCTTTATAAGCTCAAGCGTTTTCTCCCCATCACCTACTACTTAATCCTAAAATCCTTTCTTTCATCCCGCTTGTTTCATGTCCAGTACAATGCCTCAAATTCTACATCCCGCCCCGTGTCTGCTGGAGTACCCCAAGGCAGCATCCTAGCCCCTCTCCTCTACTCCATCTTCACCGCTGATATCCCCACTAATCCCAGTACCATTACCACAACTTTTGCAGATGATACTGCAGTGCTTTCATGTTCTGCCAACCCGCAGCAAGCCTCAGAAGCGCTCCAAAATCATCTATTGGAAATCGAGATGTGGCTAAAGAAGTGGCGAATTAAAGTTAACGCCGAAAAATGTAAGCACGTCACATTCACACTGCGGCGCAGTGAGTGCCCATCTGTTACCCTAAACGAATCCCTCATTCCCAAATCCGATGTTGTTCGATACCTAGGCTTCCACCTCGACAAGAGACTTACTTGGAACACACACACAAAAACAAAACGACAAGAACTAAACAGACGCTACGGCCTACTTAGACGACTAATAGGTCCCAAATCAAAACTCAGTACTGAAAACAAACTAACAATCTACAAAACGATTATTAAACCGATTTGGACATACGGCATTGAACTATGGGGTACAGCAAAACCTTCCAACATGAACCGAATCCAAACCTTCCAGTCCAAAGTCCTTCGCCGGATCCTTAATGCTCCCTTCTACGTCAACAATAATATCATCCACCGAGACCTCGAAATTCCCTTTGTCACCGAATTAGCTAAAACCCGCTTCTCCACTTTTCATTCCAAGCTATCCTTTCATCCCAATCCCCTTGCCCAATCCCTTTCCACAGATGCGATCCCTTCCAATCCCCCGAGACGCCTGAAAAGAAAGTGGCCTAGGGACCAACTGTAACACTTAAAAACATTATTCATTCCTTAGGGAGTGACAGCAATGGCTGCCTTCTCCCCTCTGTTCTTCCTTGTGTATAGCGATGTATGAGATATTTATTTACTTATTGTATTTATGTATACAGATTGTAAATATTCAATAAAAAAAAAAAAAAAAAAAAAAAAAAAAAAAAAAATGATATATAGGCGATGGAAAATCTGAATTTATAGGACTCATTCATCAAAATTATTAGGCACTTCCCGAGAAGCTAGAGAATTTTTGTAGGATGGTAGACATTAGGGTGTTATTGAAGGCAAAGATCGAAAAATCCTGAAAAGTTGTGTTTGACTCCGCTTCCAGGGGGGGCCGTTTGCTACTTTTTGTTCCTTCGGAAACCCATCATTCCTTTTGAAACCTATCATGTTGGATACAAAATGAATTGCCTCGGTTAGCAGAACATATATCTGTTGATTTAAGAAACATTTAGACGCATCTTAACATTTTTATGTACATATCTATTAATTACTTATGTATGTAAGGCGACGGCGACATCAGTTAGTCTTGAAATTAATAGGTGTCTGACGAGGACACAAGGGCATTTCCAAAAAATGATCAGACTACAAAGTATTAAAAAAAATAAAACATCAACACGATAAAAAGTAGAAAGAATAATAAAACATCGGTGCTAATGACCCCAGCAGACGATGCACCAAAAAAGAAAAAAAAAAATAATAATAAAACATAGTTCACGTCCCCGTGTCATCCTCCTCAACCCAAACATCGACGGTGCCAAGTCAAAATTCAGTTAGAAAAAGTATTAATATCCCCCCCCCCAAAAAAAACGAACATTGAAAATAGGAGGCCAAGTTCCAGGCCCCTCCCAAAACCAGTTCCCCAATGAAAGTTATGATATCATAGTATTGGGCCAAGTTTTAGGCTGTTATACCTTGTCAAGAATCTAATAATAACCTCTCACTTATTTGTGCAATTGCAACTTGGCCAGTTTTCTGGCCCTTAATTGTAAGGGGTAATTCTACACTTAAAATAAGTGAGAGGTTATTATCAGGTTCTTGAGAAGGTATTAACAGCCTAAAATTTACCCCAATACTATGATATCATAACTTCCATAGGCAAACTGTTATTGGGAGGGGCCTGGAACTTGGCCTTTTTTTTCAACGTTAGTTTTTTTTTTTTTTTGGGATGACATTTTCGCCGCATATTTCTACAAGTTTTCGATAAGTTGAAACAGCATTTTCCAAAGCTTAACACGGAGTAAGTGGTGTCTTGAGAGTACCATTTCAAATGAAACTTCAGCACAGAATAAATAAGTTTCACCAACCAAAACATGATAAATCGAAGTGTATATTATGATATAATAAACAAAACATGTAAACAAAAATAAATTGAAATGGAAGGGAATATAAACGGACAGAACATTAAAAACCGACATTACTTATGGGATGACCTGATATTAAAGGAACCGCGCTAAGACAATGCTATTCTTGCGTGTAGGACTTTTTTTATTAACGTGTTTCACATCATCAGTACACCAAAAGAGCGGGGTGTAAATCGCACCTTTCTCACAAATTTGAAATCCATCCAAAGTACAATACATAAATTTTGGTTACGTTAGGGTGAGGGGGATTGCTTACAAACCAAATTTTGTAACAACGTCCATGAGTAATTTTGTACATTTTCTTAAATCTGTCGAGAACGGTTACGAAATTTGTGGAAAGTGACTGAAAACCACTCGCGAGCTCAGTGAAATATCTTATTTTCGATAGGATGATCACAACAATTATGAATAGAACTTGCATTTCAAAAATGCAGGTTCTATTCCCATTAACGTTTGTTTCCTTGAGGTTTTTATTGATTTTTGTTGTTTTATACTTCTTTCAGCAGTAAATGAGTTCGTATTATTTAATGTTTTCCATAAAGCTCCTTCTAAGAACGAGCGAAAATTGAGTAGGAGAGGTATTGAGTCACTTCCGCTTCGAGTTCGCTTATGTCAATTATTTTTAATAATTTTCTAGGAATTTCGCCCATTTAGGCGTCCATTGGAGGCGCAATTCTCTTGTTTTGTAACTATAAATCGATATATATTGAGATATTTAATTTTTAAAGCTATATTTGTTATTTCTCTATTTAAATGCTTATTTAAATATATGCTTTATCATCCTTTAATTTAATTGTTTTAATTTTTGTTGAAATGTTGCCCAATTAAATCTACTTATTATACAGGGTCTATCGCAAGTTAATGACAACACTCTAGGGGATGAAACTAGCCAAAAAATGTAGTTCAACACTACCAACCACACATTTCTATGTCACTCCGTTCCGGAAATATGGCCTTCTATAGGTTCTTTAGAAAAAAACCCCTGTTTTTCGTAGCACAACTCCAATTTTCTCTGCTTGTACACATTTCTTTTAACGATTCATTAAATGTTCACAATTATCTCATTCAAACAGTAATATCAATTCAAAAAGTAGCAATTAATAAAAGCTTCTGGTTAGCCAACAATTTTTGAAAATCACTACTCTTCCAAAAATAATCCTGCAGACTGCCGGCTCTCACAAAAGTTGTAAAATTTAATCAGATTTCCTACGGTATACTCAGAACTGAGATTATCCCTCAATTTTATAATGTAATTGGATGAATCAATCTTTGTTATATTGTAAGGCGTATTTTTTAAAGCTATATACAGCATATATAGACAAGTACACCTTCCACTATCGATACAATGTCATGATTGAATCTAAGAACAATGGCGCCAACCAATCAGCAGATTTTAATCGATAAAGCCTATAGACTAAACATGGATGTTCGAGAGAAGTATAGTCAATTGAGCCTTAAACGAAACATCAAAACAAAATATCTTTTACTTAATAGACAGTCATTAACAGTTGGATATCAAAGAATTTATTCAATATAGTACAGTTCCTTCGGGTTTAGTCAACTGGCTTTATGGATTACAATCAACTGACTGGTTGTCGCTAATGATCTGAGCTTAGTAACGACATGGCACAGGAATTTTTTTTTCTTCATTTTAATTTAATTAAACCACGTGGGTCATTGTTGCTTATTTACTGAACTAAATGCCGTAAAAAATAAAAAAAACGTTTATCAGGATAAACAAAAGGTATTGTTGAAAATAAAAAAGTCCGACTCGCAGGAACTGCATCATCTTAGCGCGGTTCCGTTCTTATCTCTAGACTCATTTAAAATGATTAAAATAGAAGCTGGGTCCACATTTCTAGAAAGCATGAAGATTAGATAGTTAGCCGTCGAGGTGATAAGTAAAGATGGAATGGTTGGGATTCGGCTAAAGATACCTCAATACGATTTTTGTTAAAAAATCTATATTTAGGACGTTTCAGCTACTCATTGGTAGCCTTCGTCAGCATTGAAAGTGCCGGGAGGCAGAGGAGGACCAAAGTTGACAGTTCCATATTTACTTTCAAGAAAGGTCTTATTTACGATCTTACCTGGATAGGCCAACCCGCCCTAGGAAGGACCCCGCTAGGCAGTTGAAAAGCTATATACGGAAATCCATATCTCTAAGATTAAATTGTTTTTCTTATTTTTCTTAACCTGATTTATTATCAAATACATTATCCAACTATAAGCAGTTAGAAAATAACAAGGAATAAAAACAGACAAAAAGAACAGTTCGAATAAGCGAAATCAAATACTTTAAAGTTTTAAGCACTTATTTCTCCGATTGACATCGTCTAATCAAAACTTTTATCAGAACCTTTTTTGTAGAGCATTTAGTAAGCTTTCTAATGGTATTCTTCCGTTTACCAAGATTCTCAACTTTTTTCGAGATATTAAGGAAGGTATACAAAGTTACCAAAACTTTTTATGTCTGTTAATAAAATATTTTATTCTAACCCTTCCTTAACTCCAAACGTAACACAAATTTCAACATATTAGTTTTAATGAAAGTAGAACATGCAGAAAATGTTTCAACTGAATCCCATGATTCTAAGTACCCAAACCAAAAACGGTATTCAAAAACTATTTTTCCAATTTTCTTGAAAACGGTTAAAGCTATCGCCTTGAAAATGGTTTCATTCGTTTTCCTAGCCCAGGAAGCATATAAAACGAGTACTTACAAGCTTATGAACTCAAAAACGTAAGCGTTACGATTTTTTTGCGCGAATTTCGCCCCAAACGCCATCTTCCAATAGGCGGATTTTGCTGGTTAACGAACTTGACCTTTCAAATTAGATGACAAATTTTTGTACCAAATTTCATCAAAATCGGACCATCAGGGAAGCCAGAAATCCGCGAACAGACAAATATATATATATATATATATATATATATATATACATATATATATAAATATATACATATATATATATAAATAAATATATACATATATATATATATATATATATATATATATATATATATATATATGTACAAATTTGAACCACCGTTATTTTCGGTCTCTAGGGGTTCTGAAACGCGAAATTTTCTAGTCGGCACTTCCGGATTGTTTCATTGTATCAACCTTATAAGCGGGGTTCCTCCCTATGGGGGAGGGAGGAACCGCGCTAAAAATATACCTAAGAATATTAAAACTAAAGGTCTAGAAGAATATTACAAAGAGGACCATGAATGTCCATTTGGATTCGTTCGTGGGCTCTGCATTCTGTGAAAATGTTCTTCATAGTAAGATATTCACCACAAACAGTGCATTCAGGTCTGTTTAATAAATATGCAGGATCAAATTATGTGTCCAATTCGTACCCTCGTTCGAACCCCCTAATCTCGCCTAGTGTCTTCAGATGAAGGTTTCCATGCCAAGGTAGTGGATTTAATCTCCCTAAACTTTTTTTTTTTTTTTCGCCTTCGACTGCTAGGGCCATTAGCACCATTGTTTTCTCTATTTTTAGACCATTCTATATCCACTTATATCCACTTTGAGAATATCAGATATTTTAGATGTGGCACAGAATCTGATGGGTGTACGAATAAGGAATGCCTTCTTTAATAGCTTGTTTTTCTTCTAAATCCTCTTTACCGCTACCTCTCATACCATTGTGGCCGGAATCAAACATGGCGATTTCTTTTGTAATGCATATATATTTATCAATTCCCATAATGAGTTCTGAAATGATCGCATTATGGGAAAGTTCGGTAAATAAAGGAGAGAAGGTAAAGAATCAGTGTATACCACCAAGTTACTATTATTTTCAATGAAACTATTAACTGCTTTGCTTATTTCAAGCAATTCTTCCGCGCATATAGAACTTATATCCGGTAGGGACACCATTTGTGTTCTAGCATTACTAACTATGACACTTCCCACGCCGCACACTGGGCAAAATGACTACTTTACGGCGACAAAAGTCGAAAATGTGATGTCGTCGTAGAAAGTCAATTCACGTGTCAAAACGTGCTCAAGTCTTCTATTCATTAAAAACTGAACAATTTTTTTATCTATTTTAACCCAAACCTGTTTAAAACAATAAGGAATGCAACCATTGCTAGTCTCTTCCACTTCCTCGGTTTAGTCTTGTTCCAACTATGGTCCTTTTAAGTTGTGTTTTAAAAATTGTGTGCAAATTTTAAAAATTCTTTTCACAATGGATTTATTACCTAATGGTATGTTCTTTATAAATATATAATATATATCTAATAACAGAAAGGCATATCGAAGAAAAAAAAATTAATGAAATTATTACTAGATTGTTCATATTTTGTTGATTACTCAAGTTTGAGTAAGGTTTTAAAAAAAGTTCCACAAAGTTCCACTTCCAAATATTTTTTTTCGATAAGCCTTAAGCTTCTACTTTACTGTCTTGAGACTTTCAGCTCCCCCTTCTTCCCCCTTTTAATGCAAATTTAAATTTAGTTTAGGCAGTCAGAGAGAAGCTGAAGAATCCGCGGCGCACAGTGGGCGAAAATCACATTTTAGGTGGACAAAATTCAAAAAAAAATTGTACAAATCACTTACTAAATACTGTCTAGTATTAGTAGGATTAAGGTAAAATGTAAATATTTACTTTCTTGGATCATGAACGGGCGCGGAAGGGAATATTAATCGGACTCTAAGAAAGGGAACATTTTTCCAGTGTTTATTGCAGTTTTGTTCTTGTAATTACTTTTCCATTTTTTGAACAGAAACTATACATGATTATTTAAATTTCATGTTACCGATGTATATGTAATTAGCCAATGTAAGTGTAGTTTACCACATGATCCACTTCAAGAACTGTCATTAGAAAATGAGGCAGACGATACTGACTCGTCAAAAGAAAATGCTGAAGGATGTAGCAGTATTGAATCAGACGATGATTGATGGATAATTCGTTTTTAGTGCATAATATAATTGTATATATTTGTTATTATTAAAAAAAAAAAAAAACAAGTCAGTACAATTACTTTTTTCTTCAAGTTGTTATTCTATTTTTGTTATTTATTTTCGAATTATAGCGTATGTATTATTTTTTATGAATATATGTATTATGTTTGTGTAAATAATAGATGTAAAAAGGTACTACTTCCATGTTGCATAGATTTACAAAATGTTTTCCCAATTTTTATCTATCATGTCAAAGAATTTGTGTGTCTAAAACATTTTTTTGTTGGATATACTAAAAACTATGAGTCAACGATTTTTTTAAATATTTTTCCCTATCTCAGTGACCTCAAAAATATTGAAAAACACAAAAAAAATAATTTTGTCGCCCTAAAAGTGGATTTTGGCCCAGTGTGCGCCGTCAGTAACTTTAGACCCATCTGTAAATACTACTATTGCTCCAGGACACTTTGATCTGATTTTTTTTAATTTAACTTAAAATATCGTGGGAGCGGGCCTCTCTTGATATATGTCGTTAGCGAAAAATCAATTTTAAAGGTGCACTTATCTATTTAGGCTGAGAAACATTTTTAAAAAATACTCTTTATGAGTCGCTAAAAAAACTACCGAAAATTGGGCCACAATAGTGCAGTGAGGTGAAATAGGAACAAACTATATATTCTTACATATTTGTCTGTTCCAGAATCCATTAGATTTTTTTTATATGAAAATTATTCTTTCCAGTAAGCATCAACAATAATAAGGTGGAAGATAGAAGGTTAGATTGCGTGCAAATTACATGCAACCACTAAACTGGATTATCCTCAATTGGAGTGTTTTTGCTTAATGTTTTCTGAACTGGAACTCTTTGCAATATAACGTATAACAATGTTAGAAGGCCGTTTTTGACTTTTAGCGTTTCTTCACTCCCTTCATATAGAGGAACCCGCCTATGACAACGTTATCATGACGCAATCCGGAAGTGCCAAGTAGAAAATGTGTCGATTCAGAACTCATAGATCACGAATATAGCGGTAGTTCAAATTTGTATTTATATATATATATATATATATATATATATATATATATATATATATATATATATATATATACACAACAAATCATCTCACAATAATACGGCTGGCTCAATAATACTTTGTGTGAGGTAAAAGGCCCAGTTAGTAGTTTTCGAAAAACCATATTCCGGTAGACGGATTCTGCTGGTGAGCGAACTTCGCCTTTGAAAGTAGACGAAAGATTTTTGTGCCATATTTCATACAAATTGGACTATTTTTCAGCGGGTGAAAGAGCAAACAGACAAATTTATACACATATATATATATATATATATATATATATATATATATATATATATATAAAATCAGTCCCGTAACAGGCTACGAGAGCCCTGAGGGGCAGATACTATAGAGGTATCTATTCATAACCATACGGGACACTAGGGAGATAGTGTGGTCAGTACTATGCTCCGGCCGCCTGATTTTCCCCTTGGCTGCTTCGACTACTAGAGTCATTAGCACCCAAGGTACCCATTATTAAATTAATTAAAGGCTGGGTTGGCCTAGGGACGGTCAGGGAGGCCGAATTCAACCCATAAGACATTAGAAGAAAAAATCTTTAGTGCTTGCTCGGGATTTGAACTCGGGCCTCCAGCTTATTAGTCCAGTGCTCTACCACTGAGCTAACCTCGCCCCCATATATACACACACACACACACACACACACACACAAATTTGAACCACCGTTATTTTCGTTCTCTAGGGGCTCTGAAACGTGAAGATTTCTAGCCGGCACTTCCGGATTTCGTCGTAAGGTCAATCTCATAAGCGGATTTCCTCCCGATAGAGGGAAGGAGGAAACGCGCTAAAAGTCAGATCTTCAAGCATATCTATATTGAACGTTTCGGCTGCACTTTGGCAACCTTCTTCAGCTTAAAAAAATACACCTAAAAAAAAGTATGCCCTTCTGGCATAATTGAGTACACTACGATACCCAAAAAACAATCTAGTGAAAAAGCAAGACTAACAAAAAACACGAATGGGCCGAATAGAAACCGAGACTGTTTCCGAGGGACTGCCTTCCGAGAGGAAGGATTATTCAAGGCTATACTGGTCAAGCCAGGCTAGGAATTCCTGAAAGTATAAATTTTTCGCTGAAATTAATAAGGTTGTTTAAGGTGCAGGACTGGTTTGGGACCCGTCGCCCTCCCGTCCTTGTCAGTGCCTCCGTGTCTCCAACAGCTGGTGGTCAGGGATATCGCTGCAAAGATTATTATTTCATAGGTCGCTCTACCGGCTGTGTATGATGACAGTAGTAATCGATTTGCAAAACATGTTTCTTTGTACTTTCTCTTCTACTGATAAGTACCATTAAAATAAGATGTCAAGCAATGGTTTGGATTCGGCAGAGAAAAAACGTCACATTTTCAGATTCAGATAAGTTCTAAGCCACTACCAAAAACAATTTGCCTATTTTTCTCGAAAACGGTTAGAGATTTCGCCTTAAAAATGGTCCATTCGTTTTTCTACGTGAAAGAACCTATAAAACGAATACTTGCAAGCATATGATGTAAGCGTAACGATTTTGGTCTTGCAAATTTCGCCCCAAAAACCATGTTCCGGTGGACGTATTCTCCTGGATAACAAACTTCATCTTTCAAATCAGATGAAAAATGTTTGTACCTAGCTTAATGAAAATCGGACCATTATTGAGCCGGGGAGAGATCGAGCAGACACACCTATATATATATATATATATATATATATATATATATATATATATATATACACAAATTTTGCTCAACCTAATTTTCGTTCTCTAGGGGTTCTGAATTCAGTCAACATTTCATATTTATTTTTTTCTTTTACATAAAGGAAATATTTGGTAAAAAAAAATTGACCTACTTTTTTCCATGAAACACATTATTTTAAATTAATAGAAATAATGAATGAAGAAGAAGTGAATAAATTCTTATTTAATAAAAATGTATTGAATAATAAGCCCACCCTGTTATTCATAGAATTAAAAAAAAATCAGTGGATGAATAATTTAATCAATGAATCAACATAAATTAATGGTCTTTTACCTATTAAATAAATAATAAATGATACGTCTAATTACATATCTGTGAGTACCATGGTAAAAATAAATAACGGATTTGCCGATCTTTTCAGTTGTCTTCAAAGTGATTTTATGATATTGGCTGAAAATCTGGAAAATTATAACTCCAAGCCAAGAATGATATTAATGGCACTTGATATTCAGGAAAAAATTTAATTAAGTGTGTAATTCCTTAGCCAAGTCAACCAACATATTTAAAGGAGATAAAAAAAATAGAATATAACAAAGGAAAAAACGGATTTAAAAAAAAAAAAAAAAAAAAAAAAAGTAAGTTGGTAATCAGTGATTAAATAAAAAACAACAAAACCCTTTTTTCCATTAAACAAGAGTTTGATATCCGGTATAATGATGATCAGAGTCACGCAAATTCGCCATCTATGGAAGCAGTGATTAATCCAGAAAAACTCTTAAAATGTTCATAAATCGCTATCATAACCGCATCCTTGGAAAAAAAATTAAAAAAAGTAAAACAATTGAAATCATTTTTTCTTGGTCTTCCAATTATTGCTTAAAGGATTCGCTGGACCTGAACTTCAGATCTGACCTTCAGCATGCAATGTGATGGACGGGTTTTACGTTTCTGCAGAAAATGATATTATAGGTAATTTAGTTCCATTATCTGACGTTGTTTGATTAATTATAACAAAAAAAAAGGGTTATGAAAACATTTTCTGTAATAGGATGTTTATAGGCAATTAACCACAAGGAATGTGAAGAAAAAGTCACAACCTCCACGGGTTTTGTATCACTTTAATACAAATTGCTTACAGGTGAATACATCCATCATCAGTGCTCCCCACTAAACACAGCCTCTTCTCAAGAGGTTCGACCGTTCTCGTCAGTGAAACTAATAAATAAATACAAAACGTAAGGAAATCCGTCTAGGAAAGCTGTAAGTAATAGTTAATATTTTTTTTAATTCTTTCGTAAAAAATTTAACCACCTACTCCAAACAAATCTCAAACAAGAGCACGATTTGAGGCGCTACCTGGATTGGGCGCGTATTACTCCCGATCCGATATAGGTTGACCAACAGCGGCCGATTTGAGTGCCCACATGGGTCTCGACCTGATCCGAACTAGTCACAGCTCGTCAGTAATGAACTCATAGTGAAGTGAAAATGAATGATTAATGTAAGAAATACCACCTAAAAAGCATAGAATCCTTCGATTACCTTGTTGGAGGTATAAAGGGGAAGTTGAGAGGCCAATCAATCTTCCGGGAGTATATCAGTCCCGAAACAGTTCGTAGTGTAAAAGTTAATTTTTAACTAACTTTTTTTTTGTTTTTTTTTTTTTTACGGCGCGTCGACTTTTAGGCCATTAGCGCCGAGAAGCAATAGTATTCATATATTAAAATCATTTATAAGAAAGGTAGCTAGAAGGTTATAAACATTGGAAAATTATATACACAACAATAGTTGTTCTAAATTTTATTACTTTTCATTTAATATATATATATATATATATATATATATATATATATATATATATATATATATATATATTAAATGAAAAGTAATAAAATTTAGAACAACTATTGTTGTGTATATAATTTTCCAATGTTTATAACCTTCTAGCTACCTTTTTATATATATATATATATATATATATATATATATATATATATACACAAACACAGGGTGGCCCAGATAAGCGGGCCAAATAACACTTCTAAGGGCTCAAATAGGCCTTTGAAGGGAAGGGTTTCCTCTTTACCCATATTTTGCATTATATTTTTAAAATGTACTAACAAAACAAGGAAGAGCCGTGCAAACGGGGTTTCGATGCGTCAAGTAGTTCTCTGTAAAAATACGTTTTCATTTGCATGTATTCCTCATCTGAAATTCCAAAAAAAGGCACTTGAATTTATTTAAATAGTATTTTAACTCAACAAAACGATCCCTATTAGTGTTAACTAAAATTACAGATCACAAATAATGAATGATTTTTTTTTTTTTTTTTTTTTTTTGCAATATATACAATTTTTAATGCTGAGCTCATTCTCCTAAGCTGAATTAGCCAGTCCTTAACAAAAATACTATTTAAATAAATTCAAGTGCCTTTTTTTTTTTTTGGTTTCAGATGAGGAATACATGCAAATGAAAACGTATTTTTACAGAGAACTACTTGACGCATCGAAACCCCGTTTGCACGGCTCTTCCTTGCTTTGTTAGTACATTTTAAAAATATAATGCAAAATATAGGCAAAGAGGAAACCCTTCCCTCCAGAGGCCTATTTGAGCACTTTAGAAGTGTTATTTTCTTATTTCCAAGGGCACAATTTTATAGATCTCGACGATAACTACAACTTTGCCCTTTTGACAAATTTTGACATCTCAAACCGTTTAGTAGTTATTTCTCTTGTGGCCCGCTAATCTGGGCCACCCTGTATACATATGCATTGAAATGGTTCAGATGTGTAGGCTGTAGACTTTTTTGAAACACATATATGTGTATATATATATATATATATATATATATATATATATATATATATCTTGACATTGTTTTGGCTGGACGGTGGTGGTACTGCATCAAATAGAAACAACAACAACTCCAGGTCTACACCAGAAATGATTTATTTTATTGTCAAAGCATGCTTTCGGAGACTACAGCTGCATCATCAGTGCTTCTAGTTCCTCACTGCAGGCGGTTCACCCGTGGAACTAGAAGAACTGATGATGGAGCTCTAGTCTCCGAAAGCATGCTTTGACAATAAAATCCAAGGTCCATTTGTGTGGTCTCCATTTGTGGTGGAGACCTGGAGTTGTTGGTGTTTCTATTTGTGTATATATATATATATATATATATATATATATATATATATATATATATATATATATATATATATATATAGTTATAAGTATATGATTGTATTAAGGTAATTTGAAGAGGATTAACGAGACTAACAGTACATCTTGAGCAAGGGAGCTAATCTGTATGGGGGAGCCTCTACAAGTGGAAGGTCGAGCACATTAAGCCCTATCTTCTTGGAATATTCAATCGTCCTGAATGCGGAAATAGACATTAGCCAGAAGTTTTATTTCCTTAACAGAAGTATCTATTGTCAAACTCAAAACATTTTCCTTGAGCCTCACATCTGCAAGATCATTTAAAATTATGTCTTCTAATCAATGAATTTTCTGCACTTACTAAAGGGCCTGTATATTAACACAGGGTTATGTCAGTAACATAATTTTTAAATCTCTATTCTTTGCAGTAACACGCCAGGCTGTGACCCTATATACTCCCGTTTTACGCTCAGACGCGTTCCTAATTACGCTCTGGTGATTAATTTCACGCCTAGCCAAGCTAATTTATTTATTCTAAGCTTGATAATACTTCTAATATATAAGTTTTTTTTTATACTGTTAGTTTAATTTTTAGCATTTTAAATTACCATTGAAAATAAGAATTATAATCATCTCTAAAACTATATTAGATTTAAATCTCTACCACCTATGTATGCAAACTTCTATCACTTGCGCTTGTAAAATGATCTAGGATCTATCTATGTAAAATTTTACCAGTTATAAACCTGCTTTGCTATAAAAGCTGCGAAGTTTCAATACATTTAAAAAAAAACAAAAAACATAAAGGCTCAGGATTTTAATTTATTAAAACTTTTTATGATGAACAGGACCGAATACACCGCCATACAAATAATTTTCAATTTTTTAAAGAAAAATACGAAATTGATAACGTGATTTATTTAATTTTATGTACCTGTGTACGTTTATAAGAAAAATTGTTCAGGAAAGTTGCAATCTAAGATCCAGCCTAGTCCCAACGTCGCATAAAAAGAGCTCCTGTATAATGCGTGAGGATCCTCTCCGTCGACAAAAGGATATCCTCAAAATTCAAGAAACATTTTTTTTTTTTATACATTTTTAACTGCCACTCATACATAATTCATATTTTTGTCACGGATCATCTACAGGTTACCACCAGTATCCCTAATGGGAATCGAACCCAGAACCTCAGGCCTTACCATTCAGGATCAGCATGCCTCCATGTGTTCTTTACAATTTATGTGTTTGTTGTCTTGTTTTTTTTTTTTTTTTCATTTTGCCTCGTGAGATTTTTTTTCCATCTTCATCGGACCTGTTTTAGTAGAATCCTCGCTAATCTTCGTCCGCATTCGAGCGGTTTCATGGTCAACATAACTCAAAGTAGAAGGGTTGAGGAGAGCCACGGTATCATTGACCAGCCACGTATATCAGATAAAAGTATTTCAAACCAGAAAAACCGGCACACCGGATAGACCAGCTCCAGATGGAAAGAAAGCGGCATTACTCAAGATACACTTCTTTGCTGAATAATTTTCTTTTTTAATTTACCATTTAAAATATTTATTCTAAACATATTCAGCCCTGATTTAAATCTATGAAATCCAAATATTTTCCTAACAGTTAAATATTGATGATAAAACAACTTTAAATCAGAGTGGAAATACTACTACACAGAAGTTATTTTAGTGTTTTCCACCCTAAATGATAAAATACTACAGCTTTTTCTTTTTATTTATGTAGTGCAAAGCAATGAGTAATAAAAAATAATTTAATTAATGAGTAGTGTGTAACCAAACAAATATTGTATTAATACTAATTCGTCGACATATTTGGACTGACTAAGTTCTAATTATTTTGTTCCATTTAGTAAACTAGGTCTATATTTTAGAACATTTCTTTCCCTTTAGGAAATTTGTCCAAAATATTATGCAGGGGCATAGATCATTTCAAAATAATAGGTTTAAATTGTTGAATTGACTTGACACAATTGAATCATCCAGAATCGGGAATTCCAAGCGATCATAAAAAAAAAAACTAACAATATACCAAACATTGAACTCAAATAGGTCTTGATCCGGGGAGTGTCATAGGCTAGGTCAAAATTGTCTAGGACTAATAATTTGCTGGTCATGGGTTAAAAACTGTGAACCAGAACAGTTAAGAAGAGTGAATTGTCAGAAATCGTCACTTTTGAAAAATGAGATATTCACCAAAACGGAATTATTTTATCATCTGTGGCATTTGGAAGTTGTTTGCTAAGTTAAGTCCAAAGCTAAATATCAATTGTTTACTGACCGCTTGGTGGTTGACAACACATTAAAAAAAATTAAAAAAAAAATAAAAAAAAAAAAAAATAAAATATATCCTATCCCCTCCACTGCTCCTCTCACACGTCTGGTTGCTTGGTTGCTTATTATTTAGACTAACTATGAGCACATTTATTGTTTAACTGTTTAATGAAACAGGTTTTGTATTCCGTGAATATATATATATATATATATATATATATATATATATATATATATACTGCAATTTTTGTTGAAGAAAAAGAGGAAACACTGAGTGAAACAGGTTTTGTATTTTTGCATATATATTATCTATATCTATACATTATAATATAAAGTAAGTGTAACAAGGAACGCCGGATAACAGCTAGTGTATGTATATAAATATATATATTTATATATGAACACTTTATTTACATTATCCTAAATGTTTCATTCTCTTTCTAACATTTCGTTAGATTAGTTTTTTTTTTCTAGAATTGTCGATCCTTGTCAACTTATTTCGGGATGGCTACTTAGTTTACATCATGTGAAATTTTTAGAGAGTAAACATCAATGAAGTATTTTTAGAATGTTTAGAACAAGCAGTATCGCCCGAGGTCTTCCCTTCAGAAAACAGGGCGTTAGTTTATTTCATTCAGTTTATAATACCTAATTAATATTATAATAAAGAAATTTCAAAAAAATTTTCGTTGCATGTCTTATAAACAACTTAAATTAGGAGATTATATTAAAAAAAATTGAATCACGATAGCTAATAATATACATGATTATAGTATAAATACATTAGAAAAAAGATAAAAGGTTCAAAAACATTTATGCTAATGATTTGCGTAACGAGAGACAAGTTAAAAATTATATAAAGCGAGTTAAATAATTTTAATTACTGGAGTTTCAAATTATTAAAGTTTTTGTATGAAAAAAAATTGTAGCTGACCATATTTCTATTTTTTTAACTAGCGAAGGACGTTGAGCTGCTAATATACTGATTCATTTAATTACAGCAATCAAAATAGTTTTTGTTAGTCATGGTCCAAGGACTTAATAAAACAAACATTTCTTTTTTATTACGAATTTATGTTCAGCAAAATGTTTCAATAATATTTTTTTTTATTTATTTATTTATTTTTTTTTGGTACATGTGGTAACCAACCTCTTGCCTTAAAATATCACTAACAAAATAATGACTAAGTAATCTGGCCTTGCGTCTTCGGTTTTTGGTCTTATCTATATATATAAAAAAATCACGTGTCTGTCTGTTTGTCTGTATGTTTGTTTGTTCCTTATACAAATCCACACCGTTTGACTGATATTGACCAAACTTCGCACATAGGTACGTCTTGATCTGGGAAATCTCGTAGGCTACCTCAAAATCTTCTAGGATTCACAGTTTGGAAGTTACGAGGTCGAAACTGTCATATACAGTAGAGTTTATAGTCAGAAATCGGCATTTTCTTTCCAGTGTTGCCCCTTCTTCTAAGAAGAAGGGCAATACAAAACTTTTCTTTTTTTTTGGCTATAAGTTTTTCTTTTGCAAAATAACTGATTACTTTTATTTTGTTTATATTGCTTGTTTATCTAAATGGTAGGTTTATATTCTCAGAGTTTGGACAAGATCTGATTTTAAGATCAATTTTCTTAATATCAGATCAATTTTCTTCACATCAAATCAATTTTGATTTGATTGCCTAGGGCAACACTGGGCTCTAACCAGAATATGGAGTAATATCGTATAAGTAAGTATGTCATAAAAATTTTCTGTGTTTATCTAATCATAATTTGGACTAATATCATATAAGTAAGTATTCATGTTTCTATTCAAAACTTTAATATTTTCAATACTTTTGTTAAGAGGCGCTTTTATATTATTTCTATAGTAGAGAAGGAAGGTTGACATGTCGGTTATATGAATGTCGGTTATGAAGTAATCTCTCACTCGCTGTTTCTGTTAAATTAATAAATGAATATGTTTGTACTGGTATTTGATGGAGAGGGTTGTAGTATGTGGAAAAACGCTTAACTTTGTTTAATTCAAACAACTGAAATGAAACATCAAGGTGACAGTTTTGGGAGAACTTCAAGTGCATTTAAGGGAGTAAAGAATCAGTTTATCTGGACCTGATATAAATTTATAAAACTGTTGTAAAACGATGAAAGTTTTTCACTCCTTTGTTCAATAAGTAAATGAGGTTAAAAACTTAGGAAATAAGAGAATTGGTATTATGAGATGTGACATTGGTAAGGAATATTTAAATAGTAAGAATTATGACTACCAAAAAAAAGGGTATCAAAATTAATCCCTGCCCCACATATGTTCATGAATTAAACGGTGTGATTTACTAGAACAATATATCTCATTGCTTACTGGCAGAAGCTATTGTAGAAATATGTTGACCAGAAATGATCAGTGCAGCAACTTATTTGAAAAATCTCTCTTTAGCTAACACCATTGAGAATAAAATACCCTATGAAATATTTTTTGGAAAGGAACCAACTGTTTCTAACTTTAATTTATATGGTAGTAAAGATTTTGTTAGGAAACCAGAACAAATAATAGCTTCTAAATGGGATAAGAAGGTGAATATGTGCCTTTTAATCGGTTATAGTGAAGTGGGATATAAAGTACTTTTGAATAATAAAATCATTGTTGCTAGGAATGTTGATGTTATCCAAGAAAACATAAGCAGTATTGGATTGGCTGAGGGTGAATCTGATAAAGATCAAGCGATTGTGATTTTTGGGTAAAAGCTACAGATAGAGAAATAGATAGTTTGAAACAAAATAATGCTTGAGATTTTGTTGAAAATAAAAAAGTTGAAGATATCAGAAGGGTTTAAATGTTGATCAGATGGATGTAGAGACTACATTCTTAAATGATCATTTAGAACGAAAATCCACCACTGGTTTTCTTATTAGGTTATTTAGTATTAGGCTATTTAGTAATGTATTATACTGTAAATCGATTAAGCAAAAAGATGTTACCGAAGAGTCTACATTTGCAGAATATGTAGCTTTAAGTGAAGTTTAAAGTTCTAAGACTTTCCAAAAAGATAGAACATTTTGTTTTATACATAAAGAACTCCTAAAACATAAAGATTTTTTTTTTAACTCCTTTGTAAAAAATGTCATTTTGTAAGGGACTTAAATTTATGAACTTAAAATTAATCCTCTTACATACATATGCAAATTGTTCTGTCACGTTAAACAATCCTAGCAGCCAGTATGAATGATCCCCATGGCTATACGCCAAATATCGTGTATGGAGAAGCATTACTGTAAAGTAGATTTGTTTTAAATACCCATACGACGATGTTTATAATCCAAAATTAACACAAAAGATATATCCAAAAACACTGCCCTATGTCACTATCTATGAGGACGAAGTCGCGGGCACAACTAGTACATATATATGTATGTATGTATATATATATATATATATATATATATATATATATATATATAATTATATAAATCTAATCAATATGAAACTTTTATGAATTAAGAATTTAAAAATTACAATTTTCTTTTTTGTAAACCTTTGGGCAGTTATAGACGCGATGGTCAACCTGGACCTTCGTTCAAGTATAAGTGTAGAATTGCACATTGGAGACAACCAGTTAGTTACAGAATACGATTATTAGGCCCGACATGTTTTGTGCATATTATCGCACCTCTTCAGGGGCACTTCTTGCTAGGAACTCTCTTCACCATGTACTCAGTCTGGAGTCTGGTATAAAACAGTTTTATGCCAGACTCCACCATGAGAGTACTTCCTAGCAACAAGTGCCCCTGAAGAGGTGCGAAAATATGCACGAAACATGTCGGGCCTGATAAATATAGTAGTGTGAAGGAAGGATTACTGCTTTTAAGACCCCAAGCCTCCTAAAATCTGAGAGAATTTATATATATATATAAATATTTAGTCATTTGCAAGAATAAATAATATATTTATTTTATTTATTTAAAATATTAATGAATAGATCCCAAAGTGAAAACTTATAGTTATAATTGATTGTAATATTGTAATATTATTATTATTTGATCGATTTTAATATATAATATTTATATTTTATTTTAAACGTCTTTATTCATTTAATTATTTTAGTATGCAGTATAAAACTCATTAAGAACTTCAAATCGAAAAGTGAGATGAGAGAATGCAGTATATAACAAAGCATTTTATTATTCTTGCTGAGAATGTCAGTTGTCTTATTTCTACATTAAAACTCATAATAATAGCCAGAAAGAATGGAGACACGTAGACTGTAGCAGGTTTATGCCCCCCAGTGCGTTGGTTAATAGTCATCTCATATCTCGATGGAGATAGCTTTCTGTAATATCCTAACTTGCATGCAACTAGCACGCCTCAGATATGAAGGGCAACTCGCTACAGAGCATGTCTCATCATACAGGTTCCTTTATGTCCATTCCGCTATTCTTATTCAAGCTATTTATATATATATATATATATATATATATATATATATATATATATATATATATACATGTGTGTGTGTGTGTTACCGGCAAAGTATAAAGTCCCGCAATATATAGAATGCCTGGGCATTATACATAAACCCTAAATCCAGCCTGCAATGAATTAAATAAAGCGTATTTCATACTTCCCCAGAAGAAAGACAGGATTTTTAGCTTGTAGGAGTGACAAGCGGCGACCGACGCAGAGATGGGACCAAACGACATTTCGTGTTTCAAAAAAGGCTACAGCCTCTAAATCCTAACCGATTTCAATGTATTTTTTATAAATGAAAGCTAATAAAATGTAGAACAACTTTGTTTGGCCGGATTTTTATTTTTGTTTCCACTGTATATTAAATTACTTGTAAATAATTCAGGAATATTTAAAATTGAACATAAAATAATATTTTATTTTTCATCTAACTTAATATCAGCACTGATGTCGTTGAAATTCGACATTCAAAAACTGATTCGACTTGGAAAAACTCAGACTGACACCTTCAAAACGCAAATTTATCTTAATTCAACAATGAGATTAAATAAAATAACATGATTTTTGAATTTTTTGAAAATAGATTTTGATTTTTAGCGCGGTTCCTCCCTCCCCCATAGGGAGGAACCCCGCTTATAAGGTTGATACAATGAAACAATCCGGAAGTGCCGACTAGAAAATTTCGCGTTTCAGAACCCCTAGAGACCGAAAATAACGGTGGTTCAAATTTGTATATATATATATATATATATATATATATATATATATATATATATGTATATATTTATATATATATATATATATATATATATATATATATATTTGTCTGTTCGCTCATTTCTGGCTTCCCTGATGGTCCGATTTTGATGAAATTTGGTACAAAAATTCGTTAACCAGCAAAATCCGCCCACTGGAAGATGGCGTTTGGGGCGAAATTCGCGCAGAAAAAATCGTAACGCTTACGTTTTTGAGTTCATAAGCTTGTAAGTACTCTTTTTATAGGCTTCTTGGGCTAGGAAAACGAATGAAATCATTTTCAAGGCGATAGCTTTAACCGTTTTCGAGAAAATTGGAAAAATAGTTTTTGAATACCGTTTTTGGTTTGGGTACTTAGAATCACGGGATCCAGTTGAAACATTATCTGCATGTTCTTCTTTCATTAAAACTAATATGTTGAAAGTTTTGTTACGTTTGGAGTTAAGGAAGGGTTAGAATAAAATATTTTATTAACAGACATGAAAAGTTTTGAGAACTTTGTATACTTTCATTAATATCTCGAACACGGTTGGGAAATCGTGGTAAGTAGATAGAAATTATCTGAAAGCTCTATAAATTCTCTACAAAAAAGATTCTGAAACAATTTTTGATTAGGTGATGTCAATCGGAGAAATAAGTGCTTAAACTTTGAAGTAATTAATTTCGTTTATTCGAATGGTTCTTTTGTCTGTTTTTATTCCTTGTTGTTTTTTAATTGCTTATAGTTGGGTAATGTATTTTACAATAAAACAGATTAGGTAAAATAAGATAAACAATTCATTGTTAGAAATATAGCTTGCCAAGAGAAAGAGATTCGATGACGTCTTTTGAATATTTTCAATTGCCTTCATGCTGTTGGTTTTTTTATTTTATTTTTCAATTGATTTTATTTGTAGAATTTTTACTATAGTAAAAGAACACAGGAATATGTGAAAAATTTTGATATTTTCCAATTCCTTGAAACGTATGAAATGAAGTATCGGTAGAAGAGGATTCTATGGTCTGAGTGCGGACCCGACCCCAGGTATAACCATAAAACCCTTTGAACAAAGGCCGAGGAAAATATTATCCACAATGGTGACTTAACTGTCAACCTTGGTCTTCCTCTGCCTCCCGGCATTTCCATTGGTATGTATTATCTTATTTCTTTGTAAAATTAATTAATGTTACTATTAGCTACTACCTATAGTTTTCATTGATATGTAGTTTCTTATTTCTTTGTAAAATCAATTAATGTTACTATTAGCACCTATTTACTTATATAAACTTCAGTAAAATAGCCTTTTTTTCTTCTTTTTCTGTTATGTTTCTATTGATTTTCATTCTAAGAATTTAAGACGAAATTGTTCTTTTATAATAAGTTAATTGTATTCATAGTTCTGTTACTTCTCTCAATTATAAACTTCTTTTTTTTTTTTTTGTTTCTGTATTAATTTCTGTTTTTCTTGTCATTTTAGCTGACGAAGGCTTCCAATGAGTAGCCGAAACGTCCTTAATAAAGATTTTTTACCAAAAATCTTATTGAGGTTTCTTTAGCCGAATCCCCACCGTTCCATCTTACTTATCATCAATCTTCATGGGAAAAATATTATCTGTTTCTATTCTAAGCTTTTCAAATGACAATAGGGATATAACAGGAACCGCGCTAAGATGATGCAGTTCCTGCGAGTCGGACTTTTTTGCCTAGTCGAATCAGGTTTTGAATGTCTAATTGCTGATATGAAGTTAGATGAAAAATAAAATATTATTTTATGTTCAATTGTAAGTTCGTGATTTAATTACACTCAATTTAATAAGCGGGGGAAACAAAAACAAATCTGACCAGACAAAGTTGTTAGCTTTCATTAAAAAAAAAAAAAATGCATTGAAATCGGTTAAGATTTGGAGGCTGTAGCCTTTTTTGAAACTCAAAATGTCGTTTGGCCCCACTGTGCGACAGTTGTTTGGCTGAGGCGGGTAAGATTTCGTGAAGATTTCATGCAACACTAAGTGTCAGAGTAAAATGTGTAAATGTGCAAAAGAGCAACGAAAATGCAGTTCTAAGTCTCGCAATTCTCAGCCTGCTGTAAAAAGTAGCTCCAAGTATGAAAAAAACAATCATACTTCATTAAAATTTATGAAATGAATTGTCTGCCGTACTAAAAGAGCTAGTTTTGAACCAACTTTTAGAGTTATTCACATTACCTAGGTAAAGTTTATATAGTAAACTAAAAACCTTTTTAATTGCATACAATTCCAAATTAGCAACAGGCATTCTGTGGAATACCTATACATTTTACACAATCCCTAGGCAAGTTGAGTAATATTTTGTAATAACTAATACTTTCTATATTTCGCCTAAACCGCTTCTAGGCATTCTACATAATGCCTGGCTTCTATACTTTGCCGGTAACATATATATATAGGGTGTCTCGTATATGCGGGCCAAAATTGAAATATCTTTTTCAGCGCTAGAGACAACGCAAAATCGCAAGGGCCCAAAGTTGTAGCTCTCATCGAGAACTTTCAGATAATTTATAATATTCCCCCAAAAAATATTTTTCACTATTAAGCGCTTTTATATTTTTAAAACTGCTCATGAAACAAAGAAAAAGGTGTATTTTAGTTTTTTTGGTTTCGTTTAAAATTTAGCGATAAAATAACGGCCAAAAACGTACGTATTTTAATTTCACAAATGCAGATTTAACACCCTCGAACATGACTTTCATGAAATTAGTTGCTTTGATAGTTAGGTAAGTGAAATATTTTCATTGAATCTGTGAATAAAACTAAACTTCTTTTGGTTCTTCAAAGTTTAAAAATTTGGTTTAGGTAAAATTTGCAGCTATGATTGTTTTGACAAGAATCGCAACGATGGCTAGGAAGTTGTTGGGGGGATAAAAATAATTTTATGAGAAAACATTAACATCTTATTTGACCTTGAAGTCTAAACAAAGAAAATTAATAAAGAAGAGTTCATCAGACCCTTATAATATATATTTCAGCTTCTTTTCAAAAATTCATAACATCACTTCATAATTTTTACAAAAACATATTTTTCTCTTTTTTGAATGCATTTGTTCACAAATAGAAGAATGAACAAAAATCGTTCTATGAATTACACAAAGAGTGAGCCTCTTTCCAAATTTACAACTGAAACTATTTTCTAGTAAATTTATTGGGCTATTATAGTGCCCATTTTCAAAAAAAATAAGAAACATAAAAAACTCTAAAACTTTTGATGTCTGTTGATAAAATATATTTTCTAGACATGCTACCACTACTCTAAACGTAACTAAAATAATAGTTTTAATGAAGGTGACTATTATGGATTAATAACAACGAGACAAAGAATAATTGGAGTTTGTATTTTTACATTTTCATACATAACCAAAAACTGAACTAACTATTAACATATGCCATAATTCTAAATTCTAAATAAACATTTGTATGTCATATCAGTGACAAATATGAAAAACGTTTCAGTCTTACAAATGTTAAAAACAGTGAGACGTTTTTTAGTGAGACGGCCTGAAACTAAAAACCTAGTTTTCCCCATCCTTTAAAGCGAGTTTATTCGATTCTTTACAACGAAATTAATAAAAAAAAAAAAAAAAAAAAAAAAAAAGGGAGGGGGGGGGGTACTTGGGAAACTTAGTTAAGTAAATGCGTAAACGCGACGATTTTGTTTTGCCCAAATTCCTCCAAAAAAAGTGTTCCGGGGTATGGATTCTGCTGGTGAAGGTACTTGACCTTTCATTTTACACGAAGCATTTTTATGACAATTTTTGTAGACTATACAGTGGGAACGGAATATATATATATATGTATATATATATATATATATATATATATATATATATATATAATTCGAATTGGTGACTCTCAGTTGTTATTTGTATTATTGTTTGGCTATGAGTGTTCTAAAGTAAGATGAGTGTATTTGTTTGATTCAAGGAGTTCTAAGTTAATTTAGACAAATGTCTATAAACGTAGGCTCAGGTCATGGTATTTTTGTATGAAACATTATTGCACAAATTTTCATAGATTTTAATGACTGCCTCTATGTAAAATTGTCGATTGTTAAGCGATTAATGTGTTTACACTACTACATTCGTCGTTACAAACACTCATTGAATGAATGAAACAGTCGCTTACTTATTGCTACGTCAATTTTGTTTTTCCTTCACAAGTTTTTTATTTTTATTTTGAAATCCCGAGGAACCCTTGTCAAATGCGGCTCCGCTTAAAAACACTCGACGATGTGAACTTAAGCAAAAAAAAGTCCGACTCGCAGGAACTGCATCATCTTAGCGCGGTTCCGTTCATATCCCTAGCCTAATTTGGAAAGATTAAAATAGAAGCAGTTATTATTTTGGTTCCAACAGTCTTTTTTTTAAAATTAATTATTATAATGGCGTGTCAACCCTTAAGGTCACTAACGCCATTCCTGTATGTAGTAAAGTCTTGAAAGGTCATGATATAAGATCATACCTGGAAGGGTCGGCTAGCACTAGGTCCCGCTAGTTACAAGGTCTTGGAATCTTGGAAATCTATATTTCTAACAATAAATTGTTTTTGTTATTTTACGTAACCAGTTTTATTGTCAAATACATTATCCAACTATAAGCAATTAAAAAATAACAAGGAATAAAACAGACAAAAAGAACCGTTTGAATAAACGAAATCAATTAATTTAAAGTTTTAAGCACTTATTTCTCCGATTGACATCGCCTAATTAAAACTTTCTTCAGAACCTTTTTTTGTAGAGCATTTAGTAAGCTTTCGAATGGTAATCTTCCGCTTTACAACGGTTTTCGATATACTAACGAAAGTATACTAAGTTACCAAAACTTGTTTTGTCTGTTAATAAAATATTTTATTCTATCCCTTCCTTTACTCTAAACGTAACAAAAATTTCAACATATTAGTGTTGTTGAAATTCGAACATGCAGAAAATGTTTCAACTGTATCCCATAATTCTAAGTACCAAAATCAAAGACAAACAACCCTCCCTAGGAAGGACGCTAGGAAATCCATATCTCTAAGATTAAATTATTTTTCTTATTTTTCTTAACCTGTTTTATTTTCAAATACATTATCCAACTATAAGCAATTAAAAAGTAACAAGGAATAAAAAACAGACAAAAAGAACAGTTCGAATAAGCGAAAAAAATTACTTTAAACTTTTAAGCTCTTATTTCTCCGATTGACATCGCCTAATCAAAACTTTCATTAGAACCTTTTTTTTAGGGCACTTAATAAGCGTTCTAATGGTATTCTTCCGTTTACCAAGATTCTCAACCTTTTTCGAGATATTAAGGAAAGTAAACAAAGTTACTAAAACTTTTTATGTCTGTTAATAAAATATTTTATTCCAACCCTTCCTTAACTCCAAACGTAACAAAACTTTCAACATATTAGTTTTAATGAAAGAAGAACATGCAGATAATGTTTCAACTGGATCCCGTGATTCTAAGTACCCAAACCAAAAACGGTATTCAAAAACTATTTTTCCAATTTTCTCGAAAACGGTTAAAGCTATCGCCTTGAAAATGATTTCATTCGTTTTCCTAGCCCAAGAAGCCTATAAAAAGAGTACTTACAAGCTTATGAACTCAAAAACGTAAGCGTTACGATTTATTTTGCGCGAATTTCGCCCCAAACGCCATCTTCCAGTGGGCGGATTTTGATGGTTAACGAACTTGACCTTTCAAATTAGACGAAAGATTTTTGTACCAAATTTCATCAAAATCGGACCATTCGTCTGGGAGCTACAGAGCGAACAGACAAATATATATATATATATATATATATATATGTGTGTGTAAAGATGGAATGGTTGGGATTCGGCTAAATAAACCTCAATATGATTTTGTTTTAAAAAATCTATATTTCGGACGTTTCGGCTACTCATTGGTAGCCTTCGTCAGCTAAAATGACAAAAAAAAGGAATTAATACAAAAACAAAAAAATTATGATTGTGATAGGTAACAGAGCTATAGATACAAGTAACTTATAAAAGAACATATCGTCTTAAATTCTTAGAATGAAAAAGTGAATAGGTACAATTTACATTCTAAGAATTTAAGACGATATGTTCTTTTATAAGTTACTTGTATCTATAGCTCTGTTACCTGTCACAATCATAATTTTTTTGTTTTTGTATTAATTCCTTTTTTTTTGTCATTTTAGCTGACGAAGGCTACCAATGAGTAGCCGAAACGTCCGAAATATAGATTTTTTAAAACAAAATCATATTGAGGTTTATTTAGCCGAATCCCAACCATTCCATCTTTACTTATCACCTCGGCGGCTAACTATCTAATCATCATTATATATATATACAAATTTGAACCACCGTTATTTTCGGTCTCTAGGGGTTCAGAAACGCGAAATTTTCTAGTCGGCACTTCCGGATTGTTTGATTGTATCAACCTTATAACCTCCCCCATAGGGAGGAACCCCGATTATTATAAGGAACCGCGCTAAAAGTAAAATAAAAATAGCATAATGGTAGTTTTTTATTTATTAGACCTTGTTTCAAACGATGCAGAATTTAAACTAACCTTAAAAAAAACATTAAGTCTCCAATTACGTACATAAATTATGCCTGGTTAAATAATAATTTCTTTAAAGTATTAAACGTTTCCAAATAGATTTGTTTCGTACATCAACATTTGATCTGCTCATCACATTGTAATTAGATTTTCTTGTTAAAAAAATCAAGGCACAAACTGTATCAAAATAAACGAAAGCATTTGGTCTGAGCAAAAACAATACGCGAATCGAGGCATCCGTCATAACAAATGTCTTTTATATTTTTTTGCTATATTTAGTATGCGCATAAAGAAAAATTTAGATGAAGTGGCAAAAATTGTATATACATAGACGTGTATATGCATGTATATATATATATATATATATATATATATATATATATATATATATATGTATATAGGACCACCGAGGCTGTGGCGACATGTAGCAACATTTTATAAATTTTGGTGTAATTAGTGTTTAGCTCCTTCATTAGAGGGCTTGTGTAACCTACTTTGGATTATTCAAGTCAATCAGGATTCTTCCAAAAAATACTTATCCATTTCTATCATAAAAATTATTAAATAAAAAAGTTATTTATTGATGACGTTTTGCCTCATCATATTTTTTGTATTATGTATTTTTAGATGGAAATCATTTGACAATGTAGCTATTACAATAAGAAACATGGTGTGGCTTCTGAAATCGATTTATCTTAACCCTAAAGTTTATACCATGCTTTTAGCGCGGTTCCTCCCTCCCCCATAGGGAGGAACCCCGCTTGTAAGGTTGATACAATGAAACAATCCGGAAGTGCCGACTAGAAAATTTCGCGTTTCAGAACCCCTAGAGACCGAAAATAACGGTGGTTCAAATTTGTATATATATATATATATATATATATATATATATATATATGTATATATTTATATATATATATATATATATATATATATATATTTGTCTGTTCGCGGATTTCTGGCTTCCCTGATGGTCCGATTTTGATGAAATTTGGTACAAAAATTTTTCATCTAATTTGAAAGGTCAAGTTCGTTAACCAGCAAAATCCGCCTACTGGAAGATGGCGTTTGGGGCGAAATTCGCGCAAAAAAATCGTAACGCTTACGTTTTTGAGTTCATAAGCTTGTAAGTACTCGTTTTATATGCTTCCTGGGCTAGGAAAACGAATGAAACCATTTTCAAGGCGATAGCTTTAACCGTTTTCAAGAAAATTGGAAAAATAGTTTTTGAATACCGTTTTTGGTTTGGGTACTTAGAATCATGGGATTCAGTTGAAACATTTTCTGCATGTTCTACTTTCATTAAAACTAATATGTTGAAATTTGTGTTACGTTTGGAGTTAAGGAAGGGTTAGAATAAAATATTTTATTAACAGACATAAAAAGTTTTGGTAACTTTGTATACCTTCCTTAATATCTCGAAAAAAGTTGAGAATCTTGGTAAACGGAAGAATACCATTAGAAAGCTTACTAAATGCTCTACAAAAAAGGTTCTGATAAAAGTTTTGATTAGACGATGTCAATCGGAGAAATAAGTGCTTAAAACTTTAAAGTATTTGATTTCGCTTATTCGAACTGTTCTTTTTGTCTGTTTTTATTCCTTGTTATTTTCTAACTGCTTATAGTTGGATAATGTATTTGATAATAAATCAGGTTAAGAAAAACAATTTAATCTTAGAGATATGGATTTCCGTATATAGCTTTTCAACTGCCTAGCGGGGTCCTTCCTAGGGCGGGTTGGCCTATCCAGGTAAGATCGTAAATAAGACCTTTCTTGAAAGTAAATATGGAACTGTCAACTTTGGTCCTCCTCTGCCTCCCGGCACTTTCAATGCTGACGAAGGCTACCAATGAGTAGCTGAAACGTCCTAAATATAGATTTTTTAACAAAAATCGTATTGAGGTATCTTTAGCCGAATCCCAACCATTCCATCTTTACTTATCACCTCGACGGCTAACTATCTAATCTTCATGCTTTCTAGAAATGTGGACCCAGCTTCTATTTTAATCATTTTAAATGAGTCTAGAGATAAGAACGGAACCGCGCTAAGATGATGCAGTTCCTGCGAGTCGGACTT